>CM037073.1:53418762-53976229 GCA_020882685.1 Aphelinus atriplicis | reverse complement strand
GGGGGGGGGGGCACATTGGGTACAGTTACCTTAATTTGCCATTTTCCTTTAAACCATGGTTTAATGGTTGTTCCTTTGATCGCAAAAGAATCACTGTAGTGAATAGAGTTAAAAGTGGCCATGTACGAACCAGGAATCATCTGTTCTCCAAGGGTCTTGCTGACTGCAATCTTTGTGATTGTTCTGAGATCCAAACACTCGACCATCTGATTTGGAGATACCCTAGATTTACTAATGTTAGAGGTCCTTTGATTTCCTTTTTGTCTGGTAAAGGTATTATGATTGACTCGGATGTAACACTTGTATTCAACACTACTAAGATTACGGATGTTATAGCGAGGATTGTTTCTTTCATTTTAAGTAATAAAATTATTGTATAAAATTCTTTTGAACATTCAAATGCTTACAAAATAGCTTTTATTTTATGTATTATTTAATTAATAGTATCTTTGGTTTCATAAACATCTGACCAATTAGTGAGAGTTCATCTCGCCAAGCTTTCACCGGCTCAGTATGGATCATGTATCCGAAGATCATTTAAGTTATGGACATCATATAGAATTTCCAGTGTCCTCTGAAGATAGTTATTTTCCAGTTTCAAAACTAGTATTGATTTATGGAAGAGCAGTTATTTAATCTGGAAGATCCAGAAGATTATATCTACAGTTTATTTTTTTAGTTTTATTCAGTCAATATTTAATATGGTTTAACCATTGGATAGTGATATCACAGGCACATAGCCCGGAGGTGATAGCCTTAGGAAGAAAAAAAAAACCGCTGCCAAGTGCCTTAGCAGTATGCTTTCTCAAAGAGGCTTCAACATCACCCACAAACGCATCCCAAACCTGTATTTTCACTATTCCACTAGCGTAGATACTATCATTTATTTTTCAAAAATTACAAAAATATTATTTAATCAGTTCAATTCGTATCCTTGTGACTGTGTAAAGTGTCGTTCTTTTTCAATTGACCAAACTTTGTCGCGACTGTTGATGTCTGCCCGGGCTCTCTTATTAATTGATCAAATGCAACAAAGTAAACGGTTCTAGGTTCTACACGATGCGAGACATTTGGACCTGCATAATTTTTCGATCAATTCATCTTGTGACTGTCTTACGGTTTAATGGTGGTTAAAATCCATCCGTCCTGCCCTTAAGTCCGTATTTAGCACACTTGAAGACTCATTTTGATCATTTTCGACGGTTGAGGTTGGGAATGATCAATTCAAAATCTATTTTAATCATTTTCGACGGCAAAAGACACCAAATTTTCCCAATTTTCTCTATAGCACGTTGAAAATACTGGAAACGAAATTTACATGAATTTTTCTTCCCCTTAGCAACGGTTGCTAGGGCGGTAAACAACGGTTGCTAAGGAGCTAATTGGGAAGATTTTGTGTCCTTTGCCGTCGAAAATTATGGAAATAGGTCATAAATTAATAATTTCCAACATTCGTAACGGTTGCTAGGGAGGTAAACAACGGTTGCTATGGAGAAAATAGAACAATTCAGTGTCCTTGGCCATCGAGTGTGACTTAAAATTGATTTTCCGGCTTGCCCCAATGAGCACTCATAAGAATTTGTGAGAAAACACGTTAGGAACGGTTGCTAAGGAAAGAACCAACGGATTTTGCTGAAAGTTGATCTCGGGCTAGATCTTGCCACAACTAACCGGTGTGCAAAATTTCAGTAAGATCGGACCATTCCTTCGAAAGTTATCGTAGACAAAAGAAACGAAAAATTTTACACCTTAGCAACGGCTGCTAAGGAAATAACCAACGGATTTTGTTGAAAAATGAACTCGGCCGAGATTTTGCCGCGACTAACCTGTGTGCAAAATTTCAAAAAGATCGGACCATTCCTTCGAGAGTTATCGTGGACGAAAAAAAACGTTACACACATACATACACACACACACACACACACACACACACACATACATACATACAGACACTTTTGGATTTCCATGTTTTTCGACCCGTAGATTACGAAAATCGAGGTCCCGAGGTCTGATTCGGTGGGTCGATTTTTGCCCCATTACAAAGCTTTCTCTTTGAGAAAGCAAAACACGCTACGTGGTTAGGTATATAAACCAATTAGATGACGAGTTAACTGGCCATCACTTTTCATACGAGGGACAAGCAAAGGATTTTTTCGAATGGAATCTCAACGTTTGAAAGACTGTGTTATTTTTCCTCAGGAAAAAATCGGATCCCACCTCTCGTTTTCATATATGATTTACACGGAAACATCCCGGTTATGCGACCTGTACTCCGATGCAAAAACGTCGTGCATTCGGTGGTTCGAATAACACGTGCACGTATACCCACCGCGACTTTTCCGAGCTCGCGCCTCTCGGACAAACGCGAGTGAAAGACAAGAGCGTCTGCTGAAAATGACAGGGGAAACGGGGCGCTCGGGATTTCTCGCGAGCGATTCTAAATCGAAGGAGATGGCGCACGGGCGAAGGAGGCCGGTTAAGGTAGCGTCGCGGATGTATCGGGCTGCGGGGAGTAGCGCGTGTATCGCGGGGAGGAGTGCGTCCCGCGGAGCTCGAGTCCCTCGTGTCGGTTCGTTCCCCGCTGACGCTTATCTGTCGGCGGCGCGGCTCGCGGCGAGGGGGCACTGGCTCGCTCTCTCGCGAGGGAGAGAGAGCGCTGCACATGGCACGCACGCGAGCGTCAGCTCTTCTTGCCATACAAGGCGGCCGCCGCGCGCTCCCATATACCTATGCGCGCGAGTCCGTGCACTGCACGCCGCTCCAACAGACTGACGCCATAAACTTCAGCCTGCCTCTCGGCTCTCTGTTCTCCTTTGCCTATGCGAGACCGAGCGAGCTCACTCGCTTTTATGCGCACGGATGCGCCGCCGCCGCCGCCGCCTTCTTCCCTTTTTTGTTGCCCCACGGAAGAGACTAGTCCCGGCGCATACCCGCGCGCACTACGAGCTTTTGTTCGTCGATTTTTAGGGCGAGCTCGCGCTGAGATATCACAATCACCGCCAGAGCCCCAGCCCGCCGCCGCGCCGCATTGCTCAATGGCTTATCGTTAGAGTATTTCTCCGAGATTGCATATGAGCGGCATGATTGGGCTCGGCAAAAATCCCATCCTCTCTCTGCAAAACCTCCACAAGCTCGCTCGGCTCGTGCTCCTCCTCGCTTTATTCGCTTCTTTGCCAGAGGCTGAGAGCTGGTGTGAAACTACACTCGCGTCGTTGTGTGCATTGTTTTATTTTTTTCCCCGCCGCGGCGAGAATCAGAGTATCCAACGGCCGTTCACTCGAGTTAATTCGGCGAACAAAATCAGCTAGCCAGTGCGCGCGAAGTTGTGGAAGGTGGTATATTATACACAGGTTTTCCATGGTGTAACAATCTCAACTTGACTTTCAAATCAGAGCTAAGTGGCGCTCGGCAGCTCGTACAGGGGGGAATATACTGCGCTATTAAGCTCTGATGAGTTGAGCTCAATGACTAGATTAATCCTGTAATCATCTTTCCAGCTCGGTCTCGAAGTGAATCGTGCCAGAGGCGATTTTTTCACTCGGCGCAGTGGCCAGCTCCACTTTTAATCTTGAATCGCTTCGACTACCGACGACGACGATGGCGGCGATCTAAATCATTCGAAATGATGATTTGGTACCGAGTCGCGAGCTGGTAAAGCTCGCAGATTGAATCGTCGCGAGGACTACGTTCCCCTTGTCGTTGGCCGCTATGAAGATACACACACACACACACACACACGCTGAATTTATCCCGACACGACTCCTCGTGAGATCTAATCTGTTCTCACGTGTAGCGCATCGCATGTGCGGGTCATCGGGGAAAATGGGACGAATCGCGCGCGGCGTACACCTCAGTCCGTACTGTACTATAAATGTTGTACACGCTCGAAAGCAAATAGAGGCACGTGTGTGGACATGGACATCGACATAGCCGCGCGCGCGCGACCCGCTGTAACACTCTCTGGTGATATCAATTTTCGCTGCGCGACGCGAATTGCGCTTCGGATGCGTTCTCACCGCCGCGGTGCCGGTAGAATCCTTTGAGAATTCGCCGGAGAGTTATTTACACGGGAGAGTTTCCCTCGAATCAATTTGCCCTGCGTCAACGCACAGTCGAGAGAGACCCACGCGCGCAGTTACACGCGATGCTCGCGGCACGACACGGCCCGTACAATTTCAATTAGAGCGAGAATTTTTACGGCTACGGCCGGAGAGCCGCGGCTCATTGTGCTTTGACGCTTTCGGATACGCCGCGCCAAGTCGCGCGCGATAATTCAATTCAACGACCTCTTTAGCAGAGGAGAAAAAACGGTATATATCGGCTCTCGTCGGGGATCCGCACGCGAGAGCGGATCTAATCTCGGGGCTCGATTATCGCGGCACGATACGCTCGCGCGTTCCCTCTCAACGCTGCATGTATAGCTATAGAGCGCGCGCGCGAGCACCTGTTCCTCCGCGAGCGGGGAAACAATATCAGCTGCGTGCGATGCGTGAACTCTCTCTCGCGTGTGGGAAGTTGAACTTGATCGCCCTCGCGGTGTGTATACGGCCGCGCGCGCTGCACTTGAAAACTCGTGCGAATCCCCGCTTATACGCGCGTATATATATATACGTTGCGTGAGTGCGTTGCATAACACATGCGTACTTACGCCGTAACGATCGTGCCAGCGCGTATTTTTTCCGCTTCTTTCTCTCTCTCTCTTTCTCTCTCTCTCTCTCTCTCTCTCTTTCCCTATACGTATACACATACATATCCATTGGCCGTGTGCATCTATTCTCGTTCATTCTCGTATGCATACCCGAGCGCGTACGGCTCGGGCGAATCGAGTTTTCGTTTTTACATGCGCGCGAGAGCCGGCTTGGCATTGACGTTCTCCGGCTTCGTTTTCTTTCAGGGCCCCCCCCCCCCCCATTTGAATCAACCGGCGGCAGCGCAGGAATTCGCGAGACCGAGTGTTTATATAATGCTACCCCCCTGAACTCGCGTAGAATTGATAAGGGGGTATGTTGCGCAACCGCGATGGGAAATCCTCTTTTTTCCCCCGTCTTTTTGTTTTCTCGGTATACAGCCGCGAGTCGGCGCGAATACGAAAGAGCCGCGGCCTTCGACTCCGAGTGCGCTCGCATGGATAGTTTCCACGGCACGTCCGACGGGGATAACCAGTCGAATGCGCGTCAACGGCGCCCCGCTAATTGGAGGTGGCTTCGCGATGGGAATCGGGCTGAGGTTATCATTCGAATTCCCCCGTGGATATATAGACAGGGTGTGTAATATGTCCCTAGTCAATCGCGAAAACTACCGTCGTCTGTTTCGCGGTGCGCCGATTAATCTTGATCATCATAGCGGAGATTGAGTGTATGCAAGTGGTCGGAGAAGAAAAAATTGCCCCGTCGAGGCGGCTCGCACGATTTATGGATGATAACAAGCGGAGGGGCTGCATCGCGCGCGGCTAATTACATTTATCAAGTCTAACAAAGTCGTCGTCGTCGGGATCGAACAATTTATTTCCGCCTTTATTGCATCTCATTGTCGATGCTCGACGGGCGTGCGGGAGGCAGTGGGAGAGAGAGCAAGAGAGAGAGTTGGCGTGCGGAACCACCGCGGGATTAATGAAGAACCCGCTCGCGCAGTCGTCGCGAGTGGAACGGTAAACGCGTCGCTCTGCGGCCCAGCCACAGGATATCCACGTGATAACAAATGTATGTATATATATGAATGAGGGTACGCGGTATACCTATAATGTATGAAGCTGAGCGGCTCGCGGGCGCGCGCGCAAGACTCGCGAGTCGACCTTAATGAACGACCCACGATTATTAGGATGGATGCATCGCGACGTATTGAAAGAGCCGAGAGCATAGTGTTCATCCGAGTGATAAATCTCTCGGCTAATTGTCAATCAAGAGGAACGAGCGGTAATGAACTACAGTCGCAGCCGCCTCCTTGGTCCTCACCGATGATCGATTCCTCCTCAAAATCTTCGCGATCCTGATACATACTTTCAGTCTTCTGAAACTTAATTTTCCACATTCTCGAGAGTTGACTTTCCTCGAGAAAAGTCATTTGGTTGTTGTTGATAAGCCGAGCGTGACTCGCGCCAGAAGAAAGTAGAGCAGCCAGGGGTGCGGTCGCTCGGGAATAAATGGCTTATCTGTACTCGCGAGGCTCTCAATATCTCGGAAGTGCATATACATATAGGATATTTATACGATTCGTTATTTGCCGCAATCAACGCGTAGGTAGTGGTTGGCCGCGCGCGTACGCACACGCCTAATCGACATCCATCCCGATGATTTATCAAAATAATCGTCCCGGCGGTAAAAGCTTAGCGGAAGCTCTCCGAAGGGGCATAACTCAGCCGAGCGACAATCGGCCCGCGAGAGCTATATACGTATACGGGAGAGCAGAGAGCCTTGCGCGCAGCTACGCGTATATTCTAAACGCTCGCGAAATTAAGATTGTAAAAATGTAATGGCCGTATAAAGACCGCAATGCATTTTACGACACGCGCCTCTCGGGGCCGGGGTATACGTGTGCACACGCGATGCACGGCCGTGTGGCGCGCTCAGGTGCGTACGTATGCAAATTGAGACTTGTAAAATTTTCAGTTCCCGTTCTAGTTCTGTCGAGGGGACAAGTGTTCGCGGTAGCCGGGCCGTTCTTCTCTTTCTCGCTCTCTGTATCGGACGTACAACAGCTCTCGTATATGCGTGTGTGTACGCGTACACGTGGCGTTGTAAGACACTGCAGGCCGCGTCTCGAGCTCGCATAATAATTGCAGCCGCAGCCTCGCGGGCTTTCGCGGAATTTTTCGCCCTTCCCCTGCGCGTATGTACATATCGCCAGCTCGCTAGCTTTTCAAGGTCACCCGCGACTCGAGCCTATTTGCATCGAACATCGCTGATTAGATATAGCGCGACGTGTCGGCGCGTTTCTTTTCTCTAGTTAGCGAGGAAGCCCGGGCTGCAACACCGTGTGTTACGCACTTTTATTTCGAGAGCGCAAAGGAAATTCTCAACGATGATGTAATTTAATTCAGCCGCGCGAGTGATTTACGGCGCGGAACGAAGATCCTGCCCGAGATAAGGGCTGGAAATTATATCGCTTGCATATGCAGCGTGAATTTCGTTCGGAGAATTATGATTCGAGATCTGAGCCTACTCGCACGCCGCGCCGCGCTTAGATTCAACGCTTAACCTCTGATGATTACTCAGTTGATTTAGGAGTACGTAGTGTGATAATATTATCATAAACATTTTATTGGATGCGTCGGTAAAAGTTTTCAAGTTCAAATTAAATCTATTTCGAGCCGTTTATTCAAACTCGTTATGTGTTTGAAGATCTATCCCAATAAATGCTTTTATTTAACTCGCTTTTATTATTGACGGTCGTCCAAGCAGAATTTTACAACCAAGTTTTTGTCATGGTAGCTGCGTTATGCACACTTCATTGGCCTTGTTTTGTAGGGGTATAGTTTATTTCCACGCCCTAGGGCAGTTGCTGTGGTAACCAAGTTGCAGTTCATGATTCAGTCAGCTTTTTATCGATGTTGACCTTATTTTCCATTGTTACCATAGCATCAGCTGTTCTCGAGCGTAAAATTCTTCAGACCTCAAAACAATATCAAATGCATAATCTATGTTTAGTATGACAAAAAACTATGTTTGCACCCGACGCGTAAGGTCACAACTTACAGTCTTGGATGATCGTGTGACCCTTTATCGGCTCTATCCGATCACCCGTAGACTTGAAGTTAAACTTCACGGACTTGGTACGAAAATATGTATTTTGACTGCTCTTTGATAAGCCAGTCGTAATTTTAATCGTTTTGTTGATCAAAAGTTCAAGATTCAAATCAGTTCTTCTATAAATTTTTTGTCTGCAGAAATCGTTTAGAATCACGCAGTTTCGAAAAAATGAATTATTGAAAATATCACGTGCATTCATTTTAGGGGTTGCTGGATTCCGAAACAGAAAATATTTTTTATACTTTTCAGTGCACCTCCAAATGCGGCATACCCTAAACTTTTCGAAAATACGATAATTAAGATTCAGCTAAGGTGCTTATTAGCAGTTAATTTCGGGTCACAAAATGATAAGCAAGTCTAGTGTAAACTTTGCACAAAATACTTCCTTCAGAATTCAAACATCGTACGAATAAGATAAAATCACATTGAAATAAGAAGAACGTGAGAAATTTCGAAAAAACATTCAAATATCGAGATCTTATCTAATGCTGGACATTTAGCGATTGATATCGCCAAACTATTGCGTAACTCTCATCGAAGCTTTGCATGACTAAAATATTTTCCTCAGAAAAGCCATTCGAGCATCGGAAGATTCCCCTATTCTGATTGTATCCACTTGAAATGTAAGCAATTATGAGGGGAAATATCTGGCTTTGCACGCGAGTTTCTCGACCTCAAAATCCCAGCAGCGCGAGCGCGCGGGCGCGCACACACGGACGAACAGCGCATATTTTAATTTGATTCCGCGCACGATTTGCATCAAAATAGTGCCCTTTCGGCGCGATTACAATAAATTCATAGCAGCGTTTCACGCGCACAACTCGTGCGAGTAATGGAGTTATCCCGGCTCGGAATATGCGCGCGCGCAATTACGGCGAGTGGCATGAATCAGAGAGAAGACGCGCGCGCGCGAGAGTGTTAGTGTTACCGCCGCCGCCGCCGCCGCCTCGGAATTCAGAGTCCTAGCATAACTATTCGTCGGCTCCCTCGAACACGACCACATAATAAAGACGTAACGATGCAGCGACAGATTACATAATTAAACCGGAGCGAAAAAATACCGAGCGAGAATATCCCCGCGCGCGGCTCGGCGAACACGAGATCGTAACGGTCGAGCGCGCGTATTACAGGTATGGAACACGAGGGCACGAGCGCGAGCCTATGGGAAAGGGGAATATGGTACTTTCGGCGCGCGTTCGGAGCGCATTAGTGTGTCGAGGCGGTCGGGGGGCCCCCGCGCGCCGACCAAGAATGTCACCGTCCTCGGCCAAAGCGATTGTATATTAGCCGCGCGCGGCCAAGTGTACACGCTAGAGCGAAAGAGGGGAACAAAAAAGAATTGTCCAGCAGTCGAGGATTCCCACAAAACGCGTGGCGCTGCAAATTGGCTGGTTTCATGAAAAATTCATACGACGCGCGCGCGACTCTCCTCGCGCCTTTTTCTTTTTTATCTCCCACGCCGGGCTTCCGACGGCCCGCGTGTACCGGAGGATACGCGAAATTTTAACGGTTCGTCGTAACGAGTCGCAGTGTTCTCTCTCCCCCACAGGCGTGATTTTTCTGCTCGCAAGTAGCAGAAGAAGCCGCGCGCTTATCTCGGATCGCTCGCTCTCTCGTCACTCTTATTACTTATATATTGGAGCGATCGGACGGTGCTTCCGGTCCTGGCAGTCCTCCCCTGCGCTACTTGTGTATACGTTCGAACGGAAGCGTGGAACAGGGCCTCCACCATTGGAGCCTTTCAACTCCTCAATGACCTCAACGTAACCGACTTCACCGTGACGAATATCTGTCGATTCATATCAGCCCAATTGTGACCTATAGACCGCCACGTAAATAACACCCACGTCTTACGCTATCTACCCCTATAGTAATTAAGAGACCGTAACTCAATGCAATTTTTTTTCTGGTTTGTCAACTGAAAAGTCGCATTGCACTCACCGATCCTTCAAAATGCCAATGAAGTATATATTGTAATCGTAATACCTAACTACCACGTACTTAGTAATTAAGAAACCGTATGTCAACGCAATTCTGTGTCAACTCAAAAAGCACATAATACATTCACCAAACCTTCAAAATGTGAACTCAATTATCTATTTTGTTTTCTTGTTTTTGTAATAATAATATGTAATTCGATACAGACCAGACGGGGTCCTACCCCAAGGTTTAATAAAGAACATCTATCTATCTGTCTATATAAGGCTACATCCTTCCCTTCCGGAAATGGGTCGGATTTGATTCTCTCCCGCGGCTGCGGTGTACTAGTGGCACACGGCGGTGATTACGCATGCGCACGTGGCCCCAGATACACTTTTTAAGGGCCGCCGACGCCGCCGCCGACGCAATCTCGCGGCTGGTTGCTGCAGTTTTGCGAATTACTGCGCCGAGTGAATGTGTATCCCGGAAACGCGCGAGCGAGCGCGCGCGTGCCATGCAGCGGAGAGCCATACCGAGAGAGCGAGAAAGAGAGGGAGGGAGCTGCAGAGGGAGAACAACTTTGGCCCATATTTCTCCGACTGTGTGGGGGCCCCTGCGTTAACGTACAGTTATAGCCGCACGACGTAATGGAGGAGCGCGCGCGCGAGCGCCTACGACATTAACCCATTAACGGCCGCGCGCGAAACTTAGTTCGCCGCGCGTATGTCCGTGTGCACGTGTGTACGTGTTTATATACGCGGGTTCTGCCTTTTCCAGGTCACCCGCGTATGAATCTCGAGTTATGTTATGGCCGATGTTGCGGCTTTGAGTTATCGGACGTTGAGGGGCGTGGAGAGTTTTCCTCGGCTCAGCTCGCGCGGGACACGCGCGCCTTCCGAGGCGTGGAAAACGGAAAGTAAATGCTAGCCACGTTCTCTGTGTATATATATGGGTTACAACTCGACTCTCCTCTCTCTCTCCCCCCGCATCCTTTCTGCTTTATACCTCTTCCGTGACTCGAGCGGGTGTATATATGTATACTAGCCATCCTTCAGGGGTAGACGGGCGCAGATGGACGCGGATATGCGCGTTGGGCCGCGCGAGGCCAGCACGAGCGCTTTCGCACGTGACGTGTATGCCCCGTGTGGCGATCATACGTCGAGTAAATAATTGGACAGCACTCGCGGATTTCGCGAGTGTCACCCAAACCGATCTTGACCTCCCGTACGCTTGCTTATACTTCTTCAAATGCCCGATGCAGAGTTCGGTGGCCTCTATTCGCTTGTCCGCAGGATTTCGAATGTAAAATAAGCCTTATCGATTTACCTCGTGGCTATTCTCGTGAGCAAATTGCGTTCGGTCTTTAATTAATGATTTGAGAAAATGGCGGGTGTGGAGAACCTTACACCGCCGATCGGTTGTGTTTTCTCTGTTGTACTGAAATTCCACACGATATTACCATGATTATCCGAAGAAAATTATCATGCGCGTTGGATGTGTTAATCTTTATGCAATATGTAGTAGCCATAGAAGCTCGGTCTTCCATAAGATTTAATGAAATACTAATTCCCGTCTAATTTGATCCCTTCGCCCAAGTTGCGAGTCCCCATCAAAGTCATTATTGACCTTATTTCAAACTCCTCTATATACTGTACATTTTATGGGCCATAGCTGTCTGCACCAATAACTAATGTAGTTTAAGGGTTACATTGCCGATGATGTTCCACCAGAGTTAGAACCGTGGATAAATGAATGATCTCTATAAATTCGATCATATGGAACATTATAAACTCTCGGCATGTACGAGGAGGCGTAAAAACGAATGATCACACGTTGACTGTTATAAGTTGGTAATAAAGTTAGTTTATACGGCTTTCCGTGCAATGAGAAAATGTTAAATCGTGCTCTTCTAGTGGAAATTACAAATCCTCTTTCCCCCCCAGCGATGTTTATTAGTATATGTAATCAGAGAATGAATTCCACGCGCAGCACATTTTATCTCGGAAAAAATTTAATTGGCTCGATAAGTCTTGATTGTACTGTAGTACACTCATCGCGGAAAAATTGTTTATGTCCTCTTGGTCACTATTTTAACATACAAGTACTCACTGCTACGTTACTCCTCGAATATCTTTTTTCTCATCTGCTTGATTATACATTTTTCATCCCTACAGCATGTTTTCCCTATATCCTCGACAAAGTACCAATAATTATCCTATTTGCTATAGTAGTATGGACTAGTATCGAATCGGAAACTTTGATTTACAAGGAATTTTCACAATTCATGGAAAACCATTCGGAATCAAAATACATTTGCAAAGCGATAAATGCCTCGGAAACCCTGCCTCGTGCCCATATACCAACACTCCCCATGATTTCTATTTCTAAATTAAGATAATTTGTCCAGAGCAGAAGTTTAATTCGACTCCCAGTCGGAATGTAAATTCGCTCTCGCGGCCTTGATACCAGTCCGTGGGTGTAGCAGAGAGCAGTGGTGGCTACACGATTTTCATACCATCTCCATCACTGTCAACGAGAGAAAAAAAAAGCCCGAAAAAAAGGATAACAAAATGAAAATAATTTAATAGCACACCAGAAGCGCGTCTAAAAATAAATGCACACCCCTGGGTAAACTGACAATAAAATAATAATTATAATCGTGGAGCCCCCAGCTAGTGAGGCCGGGCGCGCGGCCGCGGGACAATAAGGCAAAAAAGGGATTAAGGAGCCCGTGAGCCCCAGCCAGTTACGAGTCCATAATAATTATAATTACAAGTTCAGGGGCGATATGATTAACGTAGCAACGGCGGGCGGCGACTCTCGCGCCGTAAATCCTTGACGAGCGATATTTTTGCTGTGGCGCGTCGTCGCTGCATTATCGAGTGGAGAGAGGCGACCGCGCGCGGGAGAGCCTCATAATGGAGGCAACGGTAGTCGATCAGAAGCACGCCAGTCCACTTACCCCATTCTCCGTGGGGCGCATAAAATTCGTGGCGCGATCGCGAGCCATTAGCCGCTCGCGCGTTGCGGGTTATTTACGCGCGCGCGCGAAAATTCAAAGGCTGCCGGCTGTCGATACGTGGCCCTCTCGCCGATACGTATCGGACGCGCGCGGCCGGGCCTGGCGGAAGCGAGGAAATGAGGAATACGGGTCACTGTTACGGCCCATAGCTCGGCACGCACGCGCTAAACTGTTATAATTGCGCGCATTTATATAGCGCGCGCGGCCGGCTCGTTAATCAAGCGCGGAGATGCGATCGGCACCGCTGCGCTGCGCAGCCGAACGGAAAGCCGCGCGCACGAGTCTCGATGCGGCTCAGGGGTGGGAGACACGCGAATGCCAGAATACGCGAACGCAGAAAAGTCATTGCATTCTAGCCGCCGCTGATGTAGATGCACGTTCGCAGAAGAAAATCCCGGAATACGGGTCATCCGTTATAAGTCGAGGTATATACCGAATGGCGCGCGCGCGCGCGAATCGAGCGTTTTTCCAGCCAGCGGCAACAACGTTTTGACAATGAGTGATGGTGTCTTTGATGATTCGTCAGAAACAGATGTCTCTCCCAACTTCGGATATTGTTCCTATGGTCGCAGGCTGATTTATATTCACCGTTCGGCCTATGCTCATTTGGATAGTCAATAACGCGCGCGCGCGCGTGCTCGATCGTCAATGTGCTGCATTAGCTTTCTGGAACACGCGGCTTATTGCTGTTCCGTCCAAACTTCCTATCTCGTTGCGCCTACATACGTCGCGTAATTGTAACCAATTGGAAAGTCGAAATTGAAGGTTCCATCAATTTTGAGTCGCAAATTACTTTCACTCGCCGCGAACGGAAGACCCGAGGAACCGGCGGATGATTGAGTCGGCATCATTCGAATAAGCTTCATTATTTTCCTCGCGCAGTTCTCCCAATCATTTTCGAACCCGGGAAAACGTGTCCCAAACCAATTTTCACTTCGCGAAACGCAAACACAGTTATTCAATCACGTTTATCCATCGACAAACAGTATACAGACACGTAATCGCAACGCGCGACGCGAGTATAGCTCGAGAAACGAACGCGGAATCTCATCAGAGCCCATTCGAAGTGCTGCGACGAGCTACCGAACAATAAAATAACTTCACGTCGAGCGTGTACGCGCGGTACATACATACACAGACTCGGACGACATCGCGGGTGTGGTGTACCGAGAGTTCGCGGAAAGAGCACTTTTCCCTCTCGACCGGGCGCGGCGGTACGCACCGCACGTCGAGCGCGCGGCTCATACCTCGGACGAAATGAAAATGCGAGCGCGCGCGCGGGCGAGTGACATAAAAGTAGAAGCGCGAGCGAGGGAGAAAAGCCGCGCGCGCGCGGCGGCTAACGGTATACATACCTCGCGAGCCTCGAGAGAGTCCAAGGCAACTCAACTTGGCGCGGCACGTGCGCTCGGGCGCGAATTCGCCAGGGACGCAATTACGGCGGGACTGTCGCGCGGGCCGGCCTCCCGTGTCGCCCGGCCTAACGACACACACACGGGCTAAGGTCGAGCCCGGCTATGGCCAACGGTACCCGGCGGCCTGTCGAAAAATATCGCCACACAATATTTACAGCTAGGCCTACTTTGGCCGGCCGGCATTAGCGGCCAGCCCTCCGTGCCCCCTTCGATATAATGGCTCCGAGAGCGAGCGCGAGCGGAGAATTATGAAACGAGCCATCCTCCCGCGGGACGATGTCAGCGCGGGGGGGCCCGCGCGCGCGGCTGATTAGGCTGTGTGTGTCTGTGTTTTTTTTCCTTCGACCGAGCTCGTGTACTCCTCACTGCCGCGGCAGGTACCATCCATCTCCCATAGAATCGTTGCACGCGGCCGCGCAGTATATGCAGCCTCGGCTGTCGGCGGTCGGCGGTCCTGGTAATTAATGGAAACTTCACTCCCCTTAGGTGAACTCGCTGGAAACTTTATCGCGTGTCATTAACCGATCGCTGATGAATCTAGTGCGACTATCACGTCTGGTCGTCGCACTGGCCAGTGGACGCGGGGTCGATATACCATCTTCCGAGCGGATCTCGTCATTGTGTAAAGAGGAATTAATTGAGGCTTAAGTAGAAACAGACGAGCGTGGTCGGGCGGCCCCTCGGATCAACGGGGGCATCGTTCAATTGACTCGCGGCCGACGAGCCAACTCGAGAGATCTTGGCTGCAATGTCGCTGCCGGCGGCGGCGCATATCTGAGCTCGAGCGGAGCTTCCACAAGCAAAGTATAGAAAAAGACGTGCGCGCTCGCGTCAACCCTCGCGGAACATCGTTCGAGCGCTTATTGTTTCTATATGACATCGCGTGCGTCGTGTCCGCGGCAGCAGGACAATACGCTGGCAAACATGCGACTCGAGGCACGTATGCAAATGCGCACAAGTCGAGGTGCGTGTACGCAAATAGGCGAGTGTGTACGCAGGGGCTCGTCGCTGATGGCTCTCGTCATTACGGCAGCGCAGCGGCATGTGTTTGCCGAGAGAGCGTGTACAACAAGCCGCGCAGCGAGACACAGCCAGAGAGAGACAGGGAGACGGTAGCCGATTTGCGCTCGAGCCCAGACTTACGAGCTGCCCAGCGCTACCCGGCTGCTCGCCTTATGCTCGCGTACATACACCGCCGCGCGCCGACACGCGAGAACAAAGGAGACGGCCACTCGACTCGTTGGGAGAAAATAATTTTGACGCGGCAATACGTTTTTAATTGAGTCGGCCCAGTGTGTGTGAGCTGCGCACGATGAAAAGGGAAAACCCCTCGTCCCGGAAGGATTTTATTAATCTCCCGTGGCTAGAATGCTTTATAATGGGCGCCCTTCCTCCTGATTGGACGAATACATTTTTCAATGCGAGCAGAGGAATTTATCTTTTACAGGGAAAAAGCCACGCTTTACCAGGGTAAGCTGCACGTCGATGGAAGAGGATCAGTTTCTCGAAGTAGTAAGCATCCCGACGGATGCTCAAGATTATTCCCTGACGAGCTTGGCCCGAGTTGAATGACACTAGTTATGCCGGGGATGCTCTTACCTCACTTGATCGAGAGTCATAAATTTCAAGGAAAAAAAATTGCATTTCAAGTGTGCGACATTATATGTATATATACACTCATGTGCGTATGTGAGGGTATATACATAGCATTAATAGTCGCGAGAGTGTAGCGAGAGTACCGCTGATATTTATGGCCAACTTTTATGTCCACGGCTATGCGTTCCCACGAGAAGTGAAACCTGTTGCGTGCGGAAAATTTATTTTTGATACGCGCGTTTTATGCTTTTCAATCGAAGTTATATCGTTGTATATAATCTTTTGTTTAATAAAATTGGACGCTAAATCTTTTGTGGCGGAGTTCCCTGAGGATATTAACCGCAAAATTCGTCTTTATCGCACATTTGGTACGCACTTCATTGGATACGAATATTATTATGTAGTTTGAAAGTATTCAAGAAACGATTAAAGTTTGTGAATCGATAACCTTAATTAAGGGACGCTTGATGCATCACAAGATGACTATATTACGAATTCACGTGTGTGATGTGAATGAATGGTAAAAGCCGAAGTACTGTAAGAAATGTAACCCACATGCAGTTATTGGAAGCAGAACCGGCATATATAGGTAAAGTGTAGCAGACTCGTTCGATTACGGTCTGTTTCCTCGCGATTTTCCACACGAATACTCGGGGAGAATAGGGTGTTGCACGGTTACACGTCGAAGAATTCCCTCGAATCGCGATTGAATCAAAAGCTCGAGCCGAGTCCGCGATACGCATCGGCTTTCATTAGCAGAATGAACAGTTCAAATTTCCGCGAAGCGCATGTATCCCCGCGTGTAAATCCGTTTCATCAAGCTCACGCTCTCCAATTTTCTTCCCCGGGAGAGCCGTGTGTGCTCCCCGCTAACACGCCGCGATTCCAGATCTCTATCTCCATCTCCGAAACGAGTGGGGAATCTTTCTCTCTCTCGCTCGCGCACATCCTCCCGCGCGGCTCACACATACGCTCGAGCGTGTAAAACACCCGTTAAGTCTCGTTGAAGAAAAGAAAAGGGGGAAAAGTATCCTGACCGACCGCAGAGAAAGACAGAGAAAACGCGCGGGGGGAAAAAGTAATAACGCCACACGGCCGCGTCGAGGGAGTTGGTACACGTCGACAAAAACGAGATCTAATCAGAGCCAATAGGTGCGCGAGCGCGTCCGGGGCTTCTATATATCTCCTGAATCAGACGATAAATTACGCCTCGCTCGCTCGCTCGCGCAGTGCTTATTGACTGTGCGGGCAGAGAGCCGCTGAAGTGCTACCGGCATTGTGCAGCGGCGCCGCCGCCTGACCGCCGCCGCGTGCAAAGTCGCGCGCGCGCGATCCCCCCTCGCGGCAGAAAACGAGCATTAGCTCAATATTCATGTCACCTCCCCCTGCTGCATTCCTCGGACGACTGTGGCGAGCCGAGAGGGTATCCTTCTCTTTCTTTCTCTCGCTCTCCCGCGACGATTGCGTCCCTTTGTGTCGTTGGCGCGCGCGCGCGAGGACTTTGCCAACTGTACGAGCCGTGTGGCTGTGTATGTAGCCTATCGGGGGCCTCGGGCAACGACTCATCCGACGACCGACGGCCAACTGACCGTAAATTTTAGAAAGTGTCGAAAAAGGCGCGGCGCCCGCGCGCCTCTGCGTCAATATTGAATCGTACATAGCGCGCCGGTTCATTGACTCTGATGGACCTTATCGTCGCGAGTGCCGAATTTCGGTGTGGGCGTACCGTTCGTACCCCCATTCAATTTTACAACCCGTCGTCTTTCTTTTTCTCTTCGATGAGTTTCTATGGAGACTCTCGGATTGATTGATTTTGCACCGGTTCGGTTCACCAAACAAGTACAGTTCCAACGATTTATGAGCGTTGGTTCGCCCGATAAAAATTCATCGTCTCACTTTTTTTTTACCGATTTATTCATTTCACCGGCTCAACAGAGCATCGACACCAATGGCAGAATTGAAGAGAGAAAATTGAGATCCATCTGTTTTATTCATTGCGACCGCAGTAAATATGAAACATATACATATTTGTCGGTCGAGGGCAGAATTCATTCTTTGTCTCACGGCTCGACTATTTGCATTATATTCATTCTGTGGAAGCGTCAAAGGTCGAGTCTCGCCATTCAACGGAACGCTTTTACATCGGATAATCGCGGCCGGGATATGAAAAAATACCGTCCCCCATTGAAGCGGAGTCTGCGATGCAGAATGGATCTCCTCGCTAATCAGAATAATGCCGGGGTTCAAAGTAGACGCTCGTCTCTCGCATTCGCGCGGCTCGCCGGTGATTACGGTGTCCCAGGCTAATCCCTTTGTTCCAATGACATTGACAAAGTCGAGGTACAAAGATGAGTGTGAGCCGAGTTCAGCCCGTCGGATCGTCAATGCTCGTTTGGCGGGCTCGTTGTTACAGGCCGCACGGACGACGATCCAGGCTCGAGCGACAACAAAGCGTGCCCGCGATGCGTTGGACGCGATTTCAGCGAGAAAAAAGCTGGCCGCACCGGATGGAGCACTCGAGCCGCTGATACGCGCGTATGTCGACTGTTCAAAGCGCGACACTCGTCGACCGGCTCGAGTAAAGGGTATATCCGACTCACCGAGAAACAGGAAGGCCGGACGCGGCTGTGTGCGTATATATAGGGGAAACTAAGCGAAGGATCAGCAGGAGCCTCCTCGCATTTAATACGTACGCGCAAGGAGAGGCAGCGCGAGGGCGGAGCCGAAGCTTTACTCGCGCAATAATCAGCCGGGACAGAATCATAGACATCGCGTGGAGCTCGAGCCTGGCTGCGAAAGCGGAATTCCATCGTCCGTTTCCTGGCAGCTGCTCGACGCGAGCCTCTCTCTATCCCAGGGAATTCCTGTGCGCGCGGCGCGCATCATCCAAGCGGTCGCGGGTCAAAGTGTCGGCTTCGATCAGTCGATCCGATGAGGCCCCCATGCGAACGCGCGCGCGCGGATTAGAAGGGACGCGCCGCACGCGCGCTCCCAACGTACATACTGCACATACGAGTCGGTATAATGCGCGCGCGCGAGCGTTTTAGCCGGGCAACAGAGAAACGCAGAGTCCCGTTGGAGTCGCGGCAAAGTGGGCTTCCCGGGACACGCCACCAGATTAGCCGCATTTTTGCCCGATCCGCGGATGGTCCCTCGCCCGCGCGCCCATTATACGTGTGTGTCGTTACGGGGGTATGGCCCTTTAGCGAGTATCCTACCGACCCGCGCCGGCCTAATCGAATCGTGGCCTCGCGCGCGCCGCTTGATTACCTCATCTACCGTCCCGAGAGCTGGCATTATGTGCGGCATGTATCTGCAGCTAGGTATACTCGGGCCGAAGATGTACGGCTTGATATATGCCGACCCGACAGCCCCGATTGATTGCGATTGATTGATATATACACGATTTTATTGACGCCTCGTCGTCGTGTCTCACTCGCTGGGATATACGTACTAGTCGATATCGAATGACACGCATTGTTTGCGCGTTGGTGGCTAGTACAACGTCCAAACATACAATAATGGCTCGAGCGAAAAAATCAATAGGGGAAGAAGAAAGCTGTATAAATCAAGCGGATCGTGATCAAAACGAGTTGTCCAACGAGGGACACTATATATCAAGATAGATCGTCGTCAAACGTGTCTGCGTAAGCTCACAAAATAACCTCGTGTTTACAGAGAGCGACTCTTTGTATTTTCTGATGTGTGACAGTGGAGCCTGCTACATGTAATTCACGGTCTACAGCAACAAAGTATGACTAGAGACAAGTGTTCAGTCTCAATATTCGTCTTTACCAACTCCCCTGCTCCGAGCGTTGGCTCTGTTGACGTGGAAACATCTCACACGAACGACTGGAAATGCAATTGACACCCGGGGACGGTAAACGAAGTGAACGGCTTCAAAGTTTGCTCTCATCTCATCTTCAAACAAGCGGATTACATAAATCAGGTTTCTGCCGGTTTTCAATTGGAGCGAAGTTAGTTTCTTCCACTCCTTAATTTGAATAATGTAATAATTTTTTATTTTTAATGCTTTGTTATAATAAATAGCCATGGTGAGGTCAGCGAAACATGCTGGCGAAACGAAAGGAAAAATTCATATGGAGTTTTCCATTTATTGAACTCTGTATTGCGGATTGGCTCTTAAAGATCGTAACAAACTAGTATTTCAATTTTTACATAAAATTTACAGTAAGTTTTTAGTGTCAAAACTCATGGGACTAATGTGAAAATTCACTTTTATTATATGAGAAATTAACTGCAGTTCCACTCAACCATTCCTCCATATTCCAGAGTAATTTTTCTCTTTCATACACTAGTTTTTCACTGTAAGGTTTTGAGATAGTATGCTTTTTTAATATTCTGTCTTTAATCGACATCCTTCCACTTAGACCGAGATCACTTATCGTCTGATCTTCTACAGCCTTGCTAGTCGGCGTGACGACAGACCTATAACATCTCGGTAAGCGTAATAATGATGCACTTAACTATAGAGTTACCAAATAACTGTAAATAAACAATTTCGCTCGAAACGAGGTAATTTTTACAAGATCGTAATTTCAGTGTAATATTTATCCCACTGCACCGTAGAGGTATGAATGCAAAATCAAATTTGGTATAAATTTTCAATATAGTGCAAAAAGACGAAATAATCGGGTCAGAGTTAGCTCCGTAATTGTAACGACCGGTAGGCCGCCATCCTGAACGCGAATATTTTGTGTAAATAAGTTGGCGACTCGCTTGGCAGTATACTTATGTAACTGGCTAGCGAATCCACAAGTACAAATACGTTGAGAGCTGAGTGCGCTGCCGGTAGAACGGAGTAATGCGCGTAAAAACATCAACGTCTTCAGCGAAACGTAACGTCGCATTCTTACAGTAAGTCAACTTCCTGGTGAACACAGAACAGGCGAATCGGTAAACAGAGAATAAAGAGAAGAGGATACGATTAACTGGACAACTATTGTTTATTCTACGCTTCGGTAGGAATAAAGGGTAATTTTTTTTTCAACAGCTCCTCATGAATTTCGACGATCAGCGTCATGAGTATAACAAATTACATTCGCCAAAAGCTTCAATACCCTCGCATGATACATAAACTTTGACGCTGTCTAGGTTAATGCGAGGCGAGTTTAGCGCACACAGCACATATGCATGATCATTAATTCCTTCGATCCGAACCATTGCTCTGTTCGCATCAATGTATATTCCGTTATCTCAGGTCCACCCGGCCAATTTATTCTAATTCGCTTTGGCCATTTCTGAGATACGAAATACAAAGTCGAACGGTACACGAATGTTGAAGATGAAATCATCCGTGCATAAGTGATGGATGCAGTTCCTAAGTACGTCTTGTAGGTCGTTAATGAAGAATAAGAAACGCCGCCGCGGGAGGGGGTTAGAGGGGGGGGGGAGACGTGGTTTCAATGGGCACTCGAACTCCCAGCTACTAATTAGAGTATCGCTATGGAATACATGGCTTTGTATGGGCGTTTTATAACAGATTATGCGGCCAGATACTCGATCGGGCCTAACAGTTAGTAATGCCGCATTCATTTTGTTACAATGCGCCCAGCTAATGATGAAAGGTTATGTTTTTGAGCCGCTCGCGCTGCGCACCACCGGCTGCCTTGACCTAGAAAAACAATGGGTCGCTGGCTGGTCGATTGGATCGCTATGATAGCACTTGTCTGCGGAGTAACGTTAGATTCCTCCTACGCTTTATGTTGTGTCACCTTCATAAAGGCCCATAGATGGAATCTCTTTGTATGTTAATTATTGTATACTGATCACAGTGAGATGCTGACTCGCCAAAACAAGTCGGTATGGAATGGCCGTTTGAATTTTATTATTTAATTTTTCTCTAACGTTTCGATACTGGATAATCGATAGTTGTTCGCTGTTCCAAGTAAAGCGCCTTGGAAATAAAGAATTGCGACGATGATTGTATTACATTTATTTTAGATAATTCGCGTTTTCATTTTTACCATTTATTTTCAACTAACACAATTCGACTGGCGGACGATTATTTCCATACGAGAAATCAAATGTGCGAAGAATCTTTGCTTCGAAGCGTAACAAATTGATCTGGAGTGATAAGTTATCAGTAGCATAAGCCTTGAATCAGATGAGCATCCCAGTTTATTTTCGTCTTTTAAGCCTTTGTGAGTATCCACATCTCGATGCTGAGGTCGTGAACTGTCAATATCTTATCTACAATCTTATCTTCTCCGCAGTTAATTTTTCCACTCCGAGATGACTGCTCGTGATAATTAGGAAAAGTATTCGTATCGTCCACTATAAATATTGTAGTCGGGGATTATTGAAAATCGATGCAGAAACGGAGTCATTTTATTCATGTTCTAAGATAGTAGATAAACAATAGAAACACACAATTTTCATTTTAATTTCTTGATCATTTCATTGAATTTTACATATTAAAATTTGCAAAATAGTTGGTAGAAATAGATAGATAAGATATTCTTTTATTACAACCTTGAGGTAGGACCCGGCTGGTCTGCATCGATTTACATGTTATAATTATTACAAAAAAGAAGATATTATTCATTCACATTTAGTAGGTTCGGTGAGCGCATTATGCTCTTTTTGAATTGAGCGAGAATTGTGTTGACAACGGTTACTTAATTACTATATGAGGGGTGGATGGGAAAATACATTAGTATTTTATACATGGCAGTCTAAATCGCGGTTGCAGTGTTATCAATATCAATATCAATTTGGTATTTTTTTATTACGCTGAACTATTGTTATAATTGAATTGATGAGATTTTAAAAATCCCAGTTGGGACCAAAAAATTTGTCAGAAGTGGGATTCGAACCCACGCCCACAGAAGTGGACTGCGACCTGAACGCAGCGCCTTAGACCGCTCGGCCATCCTGACTTGTTCCGGGGCGACGTTATACGCCTACAACAAACTAGAGCTTAAACTATTTAAAGCTGATGCGAATATCAAGCTATGTTCATTTTCTACTAAATAACGTTTGTCAACTGTGTCATGAAATTTTTATCAAATGGATTTATTTTCCAATTTTTTCCGCCTTCCATTGAATGCCAGTTGTTAGTTTTGGTGAAAAATTACATTTATTATTAATAATTTTTCTTTTTTACATCCACAAGCTATGAACTATAAATATTTATTTATCAGGCTTAATGGACCATTCCAAATTTATTGAAAAGTGAGATTGCGAGAGAAAAAATTTAGAATGATCCACTAAGCCTGATAAATAAATAATTTCATTTTTATTCATTTGAAACTGTTGGATGTTGAATCTTAAATTTTGCGATAAAATGCCATCGGATGAATCTTCAAATCAATGACTTTTGGAGATACACTGAAATCGTC
The DNA here is from genome assembly GCA_020882685.1 of Aphelinus atriplicis. Classification (NCBI taxonomy): domain Eukaryota; kingdom Metazoa; phylum Arthropoda; class Insecta; order Hymenoptera; family Aphelinidae; genus Aphelinus; species Aphelinus atriplicis. The sequence continues at coordinate 53,953,167 of CM037073.1, read as the reverse complement.
CACTAATAAAATCGGAGTTTCGTTGTCGAGACTAATATTAATAATAAAAATCAATAATTTTTTAAAGCAACAATAGTAAATAATCGTAAACGAGGCTCGAGTGTGAAAAATAATGATTATTATCAATATTAACGATTATGCAGCTAAGGGCTCAGTTCACCCCGCATCCGAGAGATGTCGCGTCATTTGCGTTCCGCCTTGTCGATCCCTGCCTTACTGGCAGTAGTTACCGCGTTAGTGTCTGACGCGTCATCGGTGAAATCAGCGTGTCGCGCGCACGGGAGGTTGGGACCGTCGAGAGTTCCGCGACTACTGACTTTTCTAATTATCACCTGCACGCACGCACTCCACTTTATTATTGCTAGCTCGATCATAGTCGATATATAGCACTTTGAGCTGCGACAACGCGAGGAAAAACACATCGTACGAATGTAAGCGGTGTTCAGGCGCGTTGTCGGGTGTATATGACACTTGAAAATCGCTTCCGAGGAAAGCTTTTCCGCCGCGTGCGCGATGTATCGACTTTCACTTCCTCGATTAAGTCCGGTTTGCATTTCGCGTGTTGGTACGCGACGCGTATACGCGCCCGAGCTCTCATACATATGCATAGCCTATTAATTCGCCGCGAGTGCAACACCTACCCGCTTTTCTCGAATCACACGGGGGCGATCGTCGCCCCCGCGACTCGCGAGTCGTCTCGGCGAAAATCCGCGACGGGAGAAAAAAAAAGAGTTTGGAAGCTGCGGTGTGAGCACTCAATCGAGGGCCGCAGGCTGCGCCGGGTTTGACTTTAGTGAAAGTCCGCGGCCGACGACGAAATTTGGGCCGCGAATTACTTTCGCGGATTTATCTGGATCGGCGCGGCGCGGCGCGAACCGGTTGGCACTCTTCGGCCGCCGCGTAACTGCAGCCGATGTATCGCGCGCGAGTTATATAGAAAGCTTGCCGCTGACGTTGCGTAAGCCGACGCTTGGGCCCATTGTCGTTGGCCCCCCGGGGGGGAAGAGGCCCTGATCCTTCAGGGCCACCGGCGGCCCGAAAGACCCGCTATACCCAACGCTCACGTAACCCTCGCGACGTTTCATTGGGCTTGGGAAGCGATTACGCGCGTCCGCGTGGGATAAATCAGTCGATACTTGCGGATTTCCCGAAACGAGAGTCCACGGATCGATTGAGTGCAGTCGGGACGATTAGTTGGAGCGGACTCGCGGCAGCAGAGACAGCGATGGAGAATTCGGTTGGTGCAACTGTGACATAATTGCCCCAGCGAAAAGTTTGCGTGCTGCAACTTGGGTAACGTTTTTTTTCACTCACTCACTCTCTCTCTCTCTCTCTCTCTCTCTCTCTGTTTTCCGTGAGGCAATCGACGACCAATTTAACGCGTATAAATCAAAATATTTTTTCGTAGTCGCACAAATTGCAGGCTAGGTGAAATCTTCAGTTGCCAAAGACGTAAAGTTTTTAGACGTCTGAATTTTGCGAAAACGCAAGAATGACGCATGAGTGGACACTACTGCAGTTCCGAGAGAGTTTCAAGATTAATCATTGGCTAAGTTGATGTGATTATGATTTCGGCTCGATATTGATCAATCATCGCGGATGGCGATCGAGAGAGAGAGAGAGTTAACAACCAGCTCGAGTGGAGCAGTGTACACACAATCAGAGCCACGAATACCTTACCGAATCATTATACGCTCGGGATATAATGTAATGATGATCCATCAAAGGGCGAACATCCCGTTCCATATACACACGCGCTGCATCTCTCCCCCGAGGGAAAGAGAATCGAATTGTTCGTTCGACGTCTCCTTTGATGCGCCGCGTTTCCGGGCGGATGTATGCAATTTCCGTAGACAAGCAGGAGGCGCAGTCAGACGAGCAGAAAACGAGGGAGACGCGAAAGGGCACCGAAGAGTATATAGGAAGTTGTAAGCGCTGTATCGCCAGAGAGGAAAATCGCTCGGTCGGAAGATCGCGGGGACCTGCGAGTGCTTCTCTCGCGCGCTGCGCCGCGCGGCCTTGACCCGTGCATTCATGTCCGTTTTCGCGAGTCACTCGCGCGCTCACTTTTCAATTGATTAAAAGCGAGCGATAGAACAGGAGGCGGGGGATCTCGTGACGGATAGGTGTACGAATCGTTTCGATGCCCATGTCCCCTGTCTAAAGGAATCAATTTTGCATCTCGTGCGAGAAAAAACGTTTATACTTTTGGGAATATTCGTAAGTATGGGCGTTTTGCAACTTACGAAAAGTAAGTTCTCTTTCGGAATCCAGTTCAAATTCATAAATCGAATCGTACGTTATGAGAAGAGTAAAAATCTCTTATTGTACTTTCCACGCTCAGTTCGAGGAACCTCCAAACTAATTCAAAGAGATGCAGACACTCGTTAGTGCTCAACTAAATCTAACTTTCTAACCATGCATCTTTTGTAGTTCTCACATGAGTGCCCGCGAGAAACAATAGAGAGAATGTTGTTTGTTCTAGGCCTACTTGCTAACAAGGATAAGAAAAAATGTGTCACGTACGTGTGAAAAAACATGATAAACCTGTAAACAGAAATTTGCACTGAACTTTTTTCAAGTTGCACGCAGGATTCGCCATTCAAGACTATAATTGAATCCGTTGACATTTTTCAAGTGTATAGAAGAATTCATACATATAATAAACCTTATTTACAGAACCAGCAGCAAGGCATCGAAGGAATTTCACTTCAATGTGACATTTCACCACTTTCATAACATTGCGAGACATATACATTTTGCTTGTTAGTATGTTCACATAATATTCCAGCATTGCTTCCCACGATTTTTAATTTTTATTCCTGTGTATCGAATTTCCCAGGCACATTCTGTAAAGGTATTCGTTCCTTTTTGTGCTTTCTCCTTATATCATTCTTGGTAATTATTCTGATTCGACCACTCATTGCTAATTGATCACGTTCCATTTTTCCTCTCTATCGCTTTGTTTATTAGTTACTTCACGATTTCGCAACAAAACATCGCACAGTTAGATTGTAATCTTTCAATTGGAACGAGTATCATAACAGGGGGTTCGAGTAACTTAACGGTGTATTGGGCAAGTAATTCTCAAAGTTGCGAATATATGGGCTGAAAGCCCAACTTTCCAAGTGATATGTTTCGCGAGGTCCGCTGGCAGCCGACAACTGTTTGTCAACGAGGAGAGGAAACGAGACTGCACTTGGGGATTTTTAAATTTCACCGAGATTTCCGTTCAACTCGAGTCGTTTGAATCGTCATTTCTCATCGGGCACGTCGCAGCTCTCGGAAAGCGACGTGGGCTTTGGTGTGCGTGTGTGCGCGGAAGCCACGGCACGCGATGGCACTTGCGATTTCTATACGCGGCGCGCGCGCGCGTGGCGAGAGCTGCAGCCGCGGTAGCAGCTCGCAGGTGGAAAAAGGAGCGAGCGGTCGGCGGCAGACACAGAGTGGGGCAGCGCACAAAGTTGAGGCGGCCGTTCAAAAGCCGGTAGGTCCGCCGGGGCCCGTGTGTGTGAGCCGCGCTGGTGGTGGTGAGTCGGTGAGTGCAGGCGAGAGGAAAACGTGCGTCGCAGCGGGAGAAAGGGGAGCCCACAGCCGAATGCCAACCTGCTGTGCATCCAGCGGATATTCAGTCGGCAGTGCGTGATATCGGAGGACAGCTGCATCGGCCCGGGCGCCCGTTGGCCCCCTTTTCGCACAAAGTCGCAGAAAGTGAGAGTCGAGCCGCAGCTCGGCTGCAGGGCGACCAAGCAGGGCAGCCAAGTGTCCCAGGGCAGAGCCAGGGCAGAGGATGGCGAGGGCAGGAGCCGCTCGAGGCGACACGTGGCCAGTCGCGTGCCCGCGCTGCAGGTGAATGGCAGCAGCACTCGGAATCGCGCACACACACACGAGATAAGCGGCGCGAGTCAGTGAGAGGTGAGCCGGCCTGGACTCGACACCGCTCGCACCCGATTAGCCCGCCCAGCGTACTCCCTTTGGAAAATGCGGCCGACCGCGCTGCTGGTGCTGGGCCTGGCGCTCCTCGTGAGCGCCGGGGCCTCCGCCGCCGGCGAGTCCAACATCCTGCGGCTCGGCAAGCCCCGGGGCTCCGGGCTGGGGAGGCCCGAGGCCCTGGCCGGCCCCCCGGCGGCCCCCAGGAGCGACAAGCGCCCCCTCGAGAACAGCAAGAACAACCCCGAGCTCGACTGGAAGGCGAAGCTGCTGAGGATCGCCGAGCAGGAGGAGGCAAACAGGACCAGCCAGCTCGACCTCGACTTCATGAAGGACAAGCTCGAGCGCAACGCCAACAGCGTCCAGTGGCTCGTCGACCTGTACGACCCGCTCAGGTGGACCAAGGTGCCCGGCAACGTCAGCGACCTGTGCCGCCGCGACATGAGCCTCTTCCTCACCGACCTCGCCACCGGACAGCTCTGGGCTGCCAAGCGTGAGTTTTGTCAATTGACCCACACGCAAATCCATACGCGCTTTCGCTTTCGCGGGCCGGAAGTTTCGAAACCCGTGGTAATACAGCTGCAGCTGGTGGCGCGTTAGATGCGCACCGATGCAAAAGAACTTGCGCTCGACTGCTCGGTTTGGCAAACGAGCCGCCAGTCACGGGTGACGAAGTGCGCGCCCCCCCTAAACAACTGACCCGTTCCATGCGGTTTCCGCAACCCGCAACCAATCGCTCCGCTCACCCCGTGAACTTTTACTTTTACCCGCGCGTTCGCTCGCGTACACACACACACATGGCGAGCCACGAACGAAATGAAATAAAATACGCGAGACGCGCAACAGGTCGGCCGTCCGGCTGCAGACAATTAAAGCCAGAAAGGAGAATCGATTTCGCTCGGCGCGCGAACTCTGAGAAAGCGCCTTAAAATCAAGTTTGCGCGCAATTGGGAGTCGCTGCGCTCCCCGACAGTGCGCTATATAGAAAGCAGCGTGGCTCGCGCGCATTTCGGCGGGTCTTTACAAGCCGCGTGTATGTATATGCCGTTTTAATCGATTCGCAATGGCCGCGCGCACGCTCGACACCTGTGCAGCGTTACGTGTACACACCGCGGGGCCAGACGATGCTCGCGCTCGCCGCGCCGGCTTCGAGCGTTTAGCCGCTCGCGCGTGTGCCTCGCTGCGGCCGATTGTGCAAATGGTTTCACTTTTTGCCAGACTACCGGTGCGTGCTTTTCGTTAGCGGCTACTCGATCGATTTAACCAACTATTTATGCAACACGCGAATTTTGAAATCGCAATTTTTATTATGTTTTTTGTGTGCGCGCGCCGACTTTCTACAGCGATTGGGATTCGTGCGAAGCGAAGAAGGGAAAACAAACGATACGATCGTCTTCCCGGGGACTTGGCATTATCGTCGTGCTTCCTTGGCGAGAGAAGATACTCGAAAGATCAAATTAAAAAACAAATTCTCAGCTATTATGTCGGGCTGAGAAAGTTCGAAAGACCGATCCGAGTCATTAATACGCGGTCTTTTCGATTTTCTCTCACAACTGTTATTTATCAATCATTCAATACTGATTTAATGCGATTAAGCTTGCAATAACGTCATCTTTTTACAACAACAAATTATTGTACATTATATATGCTGCATCGGCGTCGATTAAGCGACTCATTGCTCATTGGGAAATTACGGATTGAGCTTGAGCAAAAAACGATTCGCAGAAAATACTTTCTACAAATTCTCTGATCATTATCAATGTACCAATACATAATTCTTCCATTCTAATGCTATATCAATGATTATCTTATTGAAGATCATTCATAATTTTACGAAAATACGATGAATTATTTTGCAATCAGCTGGTTCAATTTGTTCATTGCTTGTATTATTTTTTCCTTCTAAGCATATGATTTATATTTCACATGTGATAGATGTAAATATTTGAATCACCGTCATACAACATGTCGAAACCAATAATGAAATGGAGGGCAAAACCCGACAGGCACGCGCGGTGCAATTAATTCGAATCAATTAATTGATGCCATATTTGAGAATAAGTATGTTTCAACTCTTGATGCAATATATGTGTTTTCACATGGGCAATTGATATTTCATGGAAACAAAAAGCGCAATCATATGATGATTCAATGGGATTGTTTGTTGTTTGCAAATAGATAAAAGTCGAGTATAATTGGTCACCGGTATAAGTACGTGTCATTTACTTTTAACGTTTTGAATTTTGGAGTGTAATTCAAGTTTGGTTGATCATACACCTCGCATGCATCGTGATACACACGTACGTCACTTCCAGCAAGATGAAATAAATGATTTAACCCAAAATTGCGAAATTCTTCCAAACGATTACACGTCACGTTTTACTTTCATCTAGATCTAATATAGCGAGCGCCGAATCTGGCAAAATCACATATCCGACTGTCATAACACTGATAAATCCATGAAAAGCAGCTACGCGGGCGCTCGATAGGCGATATTACGAGCTCGTGGGGTCGCCGATGGATATCGGGCGTCGCAAACTTCCGGTCTATTGCGTTACGAAAGCGTCGGCTCGCACATGCCCCTTAATCGCGTTTGGCGAATATTGTGTCAGAGGCTCTCTCTCTCTCCCTCTTGTTCACTCTCTCGTGCGCGCGCGTTCGAGAGTGCGCAATTATAGGCGCTCTAAACGCCGTTACGAAAGTTACGCGCGCCGGGGGCCGGTCATAATGCACTTTCGTCGCGGGCTCGCGTGCTCTCCTTTTTTCCCCTCCCCCGACCTCGTTTTTCAAGATCGGACAGGCGGCCCGCAGCTGATCTCTCGCTCTCTCGCGGCGAGACGCGCACATTGTTCCGCCGGCGTAGCTGTTTGCGAATTAACGCCCGAGTCGTCGTCTGCGGGTGTGTATGTGTGTGTGTGTGTGCTTCGCGAGAGGCTCATAATTTTTCGGCATTAGTGGCGTGATAAGTGGGCGAACGGGCTTATTACGAACAATTTCGCTTGAGATTAGTGACCTTGTTCCGCGCCGCGCGCGCGAGCAGCCATGTACCCGCAGTTTTTCCCCCCAACGTTCGCGCGCGCGTATAATTTATTTCGTGATTATTTTTTTCCTTCCTCGCCTCCTTTTGCCGCCACGCTGGTCCGCATTTCAAGTATTACCAGCTGGTGATGAAATCGGGAGGTTTCCCTTTTTTCCAGTTTTTTTTTTCTTTTTCATCAGAAACAAATTTGTTAACACGCTCCCGCCAAAGCCTCTCCGGCAAAATCTTAGAAAGTTTTTAGCAAAGCAGCTCGTGCCGAGAGTTTATTCTCCGCACGTCTGTATTTTCTCTGCGTTAGAAATTTGTTGTACCCAATAAAAGACCGCGGAATACGTACTCGGATAATCTCATTGCATCTCACCTCGGTTATATCGTTGGAGTTGAAATCCTCTCGCATCTTCTGCGAATGTTCGCCATGTCAAATGGATTGCGAGTTCGCGCGCGCGAGCCAGGAATATCAAATGCATGAATTAGTCCTTAGATGCATATATCTAGTTGAGCAACACAGGCGATATTAATCTCATTCAGGAAGGTAAAAAAAAGAAGTATACGCAGCTTACATATTTCGCAACAAGAATAATACCTTTTTTACGGTGTTGCACCTTTGCGCATACGCGCAAATGAACCGCAATCGCGGCGCGGGCTTACAACTATTCCGCAATGCAGAATGCAGTCAAACGGGGTGAAAAAATCCATCGGCCAGTTGCGGAATCTATAAATTTCATTTTCATAAGCTCGTGTGCACGAATGGGATATATATCGATCGAGAAGGAAGGATGGAAGGGGGAGGAAAAAATGACAGGCTGGAAAGCGACCACTACGTCCGTACCGCCGATAAATTAAAGCAATTATTCCGCACGGCAAAATATTTTCGCCGCGCTCGAGATTACTCTTGATAAGCGGCGGCAAGGCTGCCCGTCTGGCTGTCAGAATCGAGAAACCCTGCCCGGCAAGAAGCGCGCGCCGGTGCATAATCCCCGCGCCGGCTCGGGAACACCCACGCGCGCCTCCTCGTTACATGTGAGCTGCCATCGGCGCGCGTCCCGTAAAAATCCCGCGGCTGCATCGTTCGGAGACGACAGAGTTGGAAAAACGTCGCTTCTCTCTCTCGCGCGCGGGCGCTAATAACTTTTCGCGCGCGTGAGAGAGAAAATGAGCGTGTGTTTGTGCCTCGGCGATGCAACTCGAGCGTGAGGCGAATTGCACTTTCTACTGCGGCCGTTTACGCAACGAACCTGGCAATGAACCTCCACCTCGAGGCGCCGGTCAACGTCGCTGCCGCCGCCATCGCTGCCTTCCCAAACGTTTCCGTACGGGTGGTGTACTCAATGTTAAGGTCGGCTTCTTATTTGTACGCAGCTGTCTGTGCTTTTTTACTGCCGGGTAAAGCGCCGCGGCCGGGACGAACGAGCGGATGGCGTTTTGCGTTTAATTAAATGCCCCCCGCACTCGAGTCCCAATCGGGAAATTAATTTCGAATGCTGCAGCGGCGATCATCAATTCGGATTCCACTGAATTGATAGTGCTCATGAGTCTGCGTTGGCTCATGGCGACTCGATACCGCCGCGGTGTATTAATGTGCATCGACAAAATTAAATTAAATATTGCGATGCGTTTGCAACGTTTTGCGTGGGATATAAAAATTGAGTTCCTTCGTTGCACTGGAGGCATTTCTCTTCGGGTTATTTTAAAAGCTGCAGTTTGAAAATCATAATCCTGCGTGATCCTCTTTGGAGTGTACATTCGCTGGCTGAATATACGTTTATCCATTCTCAATGAAGTGAAGGATCATTCACTTCGATGCTTTCACTGCTAAAATTTCGGTTATTCGACTTGGTAATACTAATAAAAGTTCAATGAATCGAATAACGAATTCTGTCGTTATCAAGATCGACATTTCAAAGTTATACTCATTGTACAAAATGTATGTGGATATCAATATTAACTGTTACAATTTCAAATTTTCTAAGATATCGATTGTTTTTGCAAAAAAGTTCAATTATAGTTGAATAGATTTTTGCATCTTTACATTTGAAAATTCTGATTCCACATCGAGTCTTAATGTTTACTATGAGGTTTCTACCATAAATTACTTATTATGTGGTTTATTCTACATAACGTTGTGCTTGTAACATGTCAATATAAATGATATAACATTCGAAAGATCATATACTTCTATTTCCAATAAACATCAACCTCTAGTTATTCATATATAATATTTTATTTTTTCAAAAGCACAGTTTACCATTCCGTAGTAAACGATTACGAATTCATTGGATTTTCAAACGCGCTCATACTGCTTTACAAACAGAGGCCCGGCGCGCAATTCTCCCGCGGGCCCATGAAAATACAGTTTGGCGAGCTGGTGCAGCTAGTTTGCACACTTCTCCCACAGTTATAATTCAGGAGAGGCGATCCGGCGCGTAATTGTAGCAGCCGCGGCGCCGGCTCGGGAAAGGATTTTCCATGCGCCGCGCGGTATGCGTTCGCTCTTCCTCTCGGATGTGCGCGAAAAATTCGCACGCGCCTCCTCGCGGGAGGCGGAAGAGGAGCCGGTTTCTTTCGCTCGCTTCGCGGGGGAACGCGCCAGATGCGTATCGCCCCGACTGATTAGTGGCGGCCGCGCGATCCGCGTGATTATTAATTAAACGTTATGCAGCCATGCCGCGCGAGCGCGGAACAAAGACTCGCCACTAGCGCGGTACTCTCGTTATAGCCGAAGGATGATTTGTTGCCGCGAGACGCTCGAAAAGAAACTTACGCCTCGGAGACCGGTCGTTTTTCAACCGACTCGGGGAGTATTTCAGGATTGACAAGTCCTTCTGATAAAAGTAATGAGATGAATATTTAGATTATGTGCTCTTGGAATTTTTCGAAAATTAAATAATTTACATGAAGAATCTCGAAGACGTTAAACCGCAAATTATATTGTCTTGTATCTTGTCTTTTATAGAATATGTTAATTTTGTCGTGCTTTATTTCGTCTCATAATTATCCACATTCTTACCAAGAGTGAACTATTCGGCTTTGAATTTAGAATTTCACATGGAATCCCTTAAAGTGTAATGCTCACGAGAGCAACTATTCGGTTATTTGTAAAAGCAATTAATAATGCCAATTGATAATATTGATGAATAATGTTGAACAACGACAGTGTATGTATGATATATTGGTATACATCTTCATACCACATTTAAGTGCGAATGCCTCCCTCGGATCCATTTTAGACGATTGGAACCGATTTCAGCATTACTGGAGACACCGAACTACGTCTTTTGAGCACATTATACTTCCGAATGAGATATCTGATACTATACCACAATTGGATTTTAAATCCTGAATAATCTGTTACAATTCCATTTTGTGATTCATTTGATCAGTTTTGGGAAATATTTGACGCCACCTCTAACAAACAATTTTGAATTCTCCAGATAAAAAAGAAAAGAATACACAAAAATCGAATCGTAAAGCATGAATAGGTATTTGTTGAAAGGGCTTTGTTGTAGTTAAACTCTCAAAGCTACTAATGACATTGAGATTATTAATAAACTTGAATGAGAATAAGCAAGCAGGCAGTAGTATAATGAAATTCAACTTGACGAATAAAATTGAACGCAACGACCCTCTATTTAAATTAAAGTAAGTCCAAGTTTTCGACAATGTCTTTCCAGTGCTGCATTGCTCTGGATTCCTATCACGCGTTGTTTCTCACAGAATAAACACGGAAGTGCAAAAGAATTTAAATCAACACGAGGAAATAGAAATTATTATTCAGACAATCAAACAAATTGAATAAGTTACAACGTTGTACCCTAATAAGAATCAACCGAGTTCCTGTAATTTAGCCAGGATTGATTAAATTTACAGGCTGTTATTCATTTAATTATTCAAGATTCGCAATAATGAGAAAGACAATACATCATTAACATTACAATTTCAATTGTTACATTGTAATGGGTTAATTTTGCGGAAGTAATCAGGTGCTAAGGTCCTGCATTATCGCGAGTGTGTGTGTGTGTGCGCGCGCGCGTTTGAACGTCATGAATAATCGGACGTTTATCGATTTATCAATTTTTGCAACTGGAACATACAGGGAATTTTGAAGAACGTTGTAGTTTGTAATTTTATTTCTACAAAAACAATGAACGTATAATATATGTACCATAATTTGCGCACATTATTTTGATGAATTTAGCGATTCCTCATCCCTCTTGAGCCCCCTTCCCGCTCCGCCTCCCCCCCCCCTCCCCTCAAATTTACAAGCCAGATCATCCGTCTAGTTACAATATAAGTAATTTAAATTGCTAATCGAAAAAATGGCAAACGTCCAGCGGGGTAAAATTATCGATAATGCGCGCGCCGGCCTTTAAACAGGTTACTCGCGCGCCTGTATTTATAATGGCCCAGTAATGAAATGTTAATTTTATTCCAGCACAACAAATTGCATCCCCTCGTTGCCGATGCGATATCGCCCGAGCATCCCTCGGAAGAAACAAAAATAATAATAATAATAATAATAATAATAATAATCGCGTCTTCGTCTGGAAAATCCGCGGCATTATCTCGCGGCCGGTACACGGGAGATAAATTGAATCATCAGGCGCGATACACGACGCACACACACACGCACTTAAGAGAGGGCCGCGCGGCGCAATCGCATTAATGCGTATACACGGGTTTGCGTATGGGGAAAGAAAAAGCTCGTGTATCGCAGGATGGAACTCATGTCGTCTTCTCGTGTTGCAGTGTCTGACGCCAGCGGCAGGTACTCGTCGCAGTACCACTTCGGCAATGGGTTCTGGCTGGGCTCGAGCACGCTGTGCCGCGAGCTCAACGCCACCGACTGGCCGTCCTCGTCGTCGCCGGCGGCGGCGGCGGCGGCCGCCCTCAACGACAGCCTGCCCTTTTACGTGCAGTTCTACGTGGCGCGCATGTTCTTCAGGCTGCCCAGCGACATCGAGACCTCGGTGAGTACGCACGCACGTGTACTTTGCCTCGTTCCTTTTGCCCGCGCGGCGCTGATTGCGCGCGCTCGCTCAATTACCTATGCGACATTTACACCTCGCGCGCGCACGCGCGCTTTCGACATACGAGCGGGTTTTTCGTAATACGCGCGAGCGCGACGCGTACGAGCCGAAAGGAAAAGAACCGACTCGCGGGGTATACAACGAGGCAAAAGGAACGACGAGGCGGATTGTTTGCCGGGCGATTATTATGATGACGGGTGTAAAACTGACGCGCGGTGGTGTTTTTGACACTTATCTGGGGACTCCACTGTCCCCGCGACGCTGTTGATGCCTTGAAAAAACACGTTCCTTTTGCGGGAGAGAAAATGAAATTGGGATCAAAGTACGTGCAAGAGAGCTTGCGCGCTGAATCTCATTGCTCCCTCCCGGGAAGGTCGTGATCCTGTTTTGTAATTTTTTCAATCGAATTAATCCTGAACTTGTTATTGGAACGAGAGGGCATTACGAGCGGAATCTGGCGCGATTCCATCAAAGTCCAGTATAGCGCTGATTTATTACGGTACTTGACGGCGTCACATATTGAATTCGTTCGGCCTCTTCTCGGCCCTATGAATCAGATTATCGACATTTTTGAATTTATCCAGATTATAGCCATATTTCAAATCATCATCGCTTAACTTGCAAATTAATGGCTCGGTCCGAGGGGCAATTCTCACTATAGTACTCCCTTAAATTTCGAAGGCACTCTCATCGTTTTTTAGCACTCCATGCTACTAAATTTAATGGCGTTCGACGTTTTTATCTCGTCGGCATAAACTTATTACGCTTTGATGGAGCATCTTAATGTGAAGCGTAGCTCTTGGTTAATGTTGGCCAAGAATAAAGAGTATATGATTCGTCCATAAGTAGCCATAAGAACTCTCCCTCTTGGAGTACTCGAGTGAGAAACCCGTCAGCTCGGTCAGTGAAATTCCTTCAATCGCAAGGCTTATCGACGCAATAGCGCCAGCGACCGCTGAGGTTTCGACATTTTATAAATAAAAAAAATTTGAAAGTTTTGTTTTCGTGATGAATAATTCAAATTAAACATATAAAAAAATTTCGAATGCAATCGTGAAAACATAGCTGCAATCCAAGCTGAAATCATTATTATTACTCATAGGATCACCTTATAAGATAATAACAATATTCTGATTCGCTTTCGCAAATCAGAACTAAGAAATAGAATGTATCCTAGCTGAAGAGAACGAGTTTTCTAAAAATAAACTTTTATGCGAAAGATTAAAAACGAAGAAATAACTTCCTAAACGTCCCTTCGTAAATGCGCGAGTTACTTGATCATAAATAATGTGTATATACGCTTTTACGAAGAGACGTTAAGGATAGCATTATACGTAATAAAATTTACCTTTTTCTACAAACGCCATACATCTATACGTGTAGCCAACTAATTTACGTCTCAAAGTCATTATCTTTCAAACTACTATTTTTGTGAGGGAAACTATTTTTTTTAAAATACTTTCGGATAACATTATTTTGTGGTAGACGGCGAATTTGTGAGCAAATTTTGAGCTCATTAACTCGCGGAGTAAGTTGAATTTGATGACAAAGTCCCACCCGTTCCATCGCCGGCAGACACCAGCTGGTCTAGAGCAAATTGAATAAGAGCGCAAAAAAATCGAATTAATAAGATCATAACCCGAGAGGTAATTTACATAATAGACTCGTTTCATCAAAAGTTTACGAAGCGTGAAACGTTCCATTCGAATTTAATCCAACTACTCTGCTTCGGTATTTTTCCTCCATTCCTCTCGGGCTATGAAAATTTCATGTAACAATTCGTTCCTCTTCACATTCTTGTTTCAATGCAAAGCCAACCCCGTCTGTATATGATAGTGGCTCATTTTTCAAGATCTCTGCCACAAGCGCGAGGTTTCCAATACATAATGTATTTCGCGACTGAAAAATGTGTCGGAGCTCGGGCTACTCCCACTTGGAGGAGGTAGATTCTATTTTCCTACATATCTCTTACAGAGCGACACCTTGGAACATCTTGTCCCGCTTTGGCGTCCTATAAACAGTGTCGTGTGAAAAATAACACGCGCCGTTGGTATTTTTCCGAGCACGTGGAACAAAAGTTTATGTGTGCCACAAAGTTAAGTCGCCCGAGCCAAAACGTGCAGTGATTTGCATACCGAATCGAGATCGAACATCCGTGGCTCGCCGGGGTTCCGTTAAAATTATAAATAGGCGAGTTGTTTCTCATGGCTCCCAACCTACAATCCTTTTTTCCCTCTTCATTTCTCACGCGAACAAGTAATCTTTTGAATTGATGATTCGATTTTTCAGTATATCGTTTATTTCTCCAACAGATTATTAATACGATTCTCTAAATGGATATGGGAGAGTTTGTAAAAGGAGGCTCTCGTGATATGGCTAAATCTATTTCAGAATAATACATATTAGTTTTCGAGTGTTTGAAAATCACTCGCATCACGCTATCCGCACATTAATTGCTCTCGGTAGTTAATCCGAGTATGTGCACCGATTTCGATCTCTCTCTCGACTCGTATATTGCGTAAGCAATCAGTCAGCAATTACGTCTCATATAAGCTCCAGCTCATCGATACCCAAATTAGCTATGCTGGGATCGAGATTTCGATCAATCGCGAGGGTCGCTTTCGAAAACTGCTCGCGACTTTTCCTCATCAACGTCCTCGTCCGATTATCTCCAACGCGGACATGTCGAGCTCGCACACGGGCAACTCGACGCTGCAGGAGGCGAAAGATCGGCTGATCCAAACGTAAACAGGAACGCGCGCGGGCTCAGCGAAAGCAAATTTACCAGGTGAATTATGCCCAGCAGCAGCTCTCTCGCGAGCCCATGACGAAATCCTCGAAAGAAAAACGTTCATTATACGCTCGGCCATAATACGCGTTGGCTCTCGTTCCGCGCGCATTTTTACGCGCGCACATCTGGGAGCAGAGGCAAGGGCAGAAGAAAAGTCGCGCGCTCACGCTTCCCCTCTCTATATCTCCATATCTACCAGCGTCCAAGGCATAAATTACGCGGATTACGTGGCGGTTGCGTAATATCGGGCCTGCGCTGTGCCCACTGCGATTACTGCGTGTGTGTGTGAGTGTGTACTTTTCGAGTCGGTCAAGCACTTGACTCGAGGAAGGATTTTCCCTCTCTTTCTCCGGCCAGCAATCGGGAATCGATGCGCACGGATAGGCGTCATTGTCTCGCTTGTTTACGAGCGACTCTTCAATCAAGTAATTGCGCACGCACGCAATATGACGACGGAGATCATTCACTCCAGACCATCGCAAGTCTATTGGCTTTTATGCTCGGATGCGGTATTTATGCCCACGCTGCACTTACATCATCTCGCAAATTTCACGTTCTTATACCAAGAGTGTATATGTATACCCACACTTTTTGTCCGCTGATCTTGTTGCCCGTGCTGAATTTTGCCATGATGTATTACGTGATAATGTACTATTGCATAAAAGCGCACCGTGTGTGTGTGTGTATATAGACACTTTGTTTCTCTTCTTCACACTCTCTCCGAGCATACGTACAGTCCTTAAAAAAAGAAAAAGTTTTAAATAGCCGTTTGTGAAATGTTATAGTGCAGCAATAGCTGATTGGGTATATAGGTGCATAAAAAAATCTTCTGCAAGAAGTGCAAGAAGTTTTTGCTCGGCGAGTTTCTCAAAAATCTGATTCATGCCGTCGTTGACAACAATATATTGAGTTTGACGCTGACAGAGCCCTTTGCTTCAAGAGAGTACCGTCGGAAGAACAGAATCAATCTCGGGTTCACTGTCTTTCTTTACGTCACTCAATTTCCAAATGGGTTTAACTCGAGACGGAACTTTTATTAGTGTCAACCTTTTACAGCGTAGCGAGGAATGATTCATTACTTCACTTAACCTTGCAGTATTTTATCCTTCCTTTATCTATTGCTATTAATTGAAATATCTTTTTCGTTCCGACCTTTCGATTTTTTTTGTAATCCGACAGTTCAGTTGTTCAGACAAGCGCAAATTTGCATCGATTTCGGAACAGGTAAATAACGCCGTCAAAAGACTAGTTTTAATTTGGGATAAGTGATTTCATCCTAGCTGGATGCGATAACTTTGTAACGTGTCGAGAGTAATGAGCGACACTGGAGCCAACTCAGCTGTGAAACTCAATCGCAAGATAACTTTTGTCACCGCGAAAGTACTCGAGTCGTGATGGCTGGCCATCATAAAACCAATGCCCTCCTCGCTTTCTGCTCATTTTTGTTTGCATGCTATAAATATAAATCCGCACCACATAATGATGACTATCTAAAACGTGTTTTCCCCTTCGCAGACGCGGCAGGTGTTCATCGGCCTGTGCCTACCAATCACGTGCGGGCACGACTCGGTGAAGTCGATACTGCGGGCGTCGGCCGACAGAGTCGAGCGCCAGGGCAATGGCACTCATCATTCGCAGGGCCCGAAGATCGCCATCGTCCAAGTGCGCCGCGTCCCCTCCACCGACTATTCGCCTTGGGACGACCCCAAGTTTTATGCCCTCGCGTAAGTATCAACAAAGCGACCCATTGTCCTCGCTCGCGCGGGTGCTTGCGTCGCCCGTGACGTCACCGGCGGTGACAAAGTGATTCATTAAATGGACGGCCCGAGCTTTTTTCATCCTCTCCCTTTCCGCGACAGAACGGATTATCAATTTTGCAGGCTTGTCTCGAGTCCGCTGGTTGTTCGCGGGGGACAATGGGCAGTACTTTCACCGGAGTGTTTGCCTTTTGCAGGGCTCTAGTTTTTTGTTTCGCTGCCTCGCTGCACGTACACTCCGCATTTGTCCGCTTGCTGGTTGCCGTTTGTATATTCGTCTTCTTACTGGAGCACGAAAGACTTTACAAAGTCTTTTTACTGTAGCACCCGACTGTAGAGATCCGCCACCACGAGGATTTGCAATACTTTTCTCCAAGTTCCGAATGAAAAATGTTCGAAGATTATTTAGTGCCTAACTTCTGAGTACAAGCCTAATCAGAAAATAAAAAGAATAATCCGCGTAGTTTATGATTTCCGAGTCCACGTTGAATGTACTGCCCTTAATAACACAATAACCATTATAACATAATTAAGAAAAAAACTCCACCAATTAGAGGCCCAATCGGAGTGCTCGGAAATTTGCTAAATTTAGAAACGCGATAAGTGCATTGGAGCAATCGGATAAATTTTCATTAGAGCCGAGCAGATAGGGAGTTCATTATTTTACGGAAGTTCTTCGGGAACGAGTCTGGTTGCACTTTAACCGGCTACGTAGCTGCTACCGATGGCGGAGACGGTGGCGGGGTCTGTCCACGCAACTCAGGAAACTCGTTCCTGCGGATAGGCAGCAATGGGCGCGGCACATGATACTCGTGCAAAAGCACGCACGAATCGTAAATTTTACAATTTACTGGGTTGTCTAAGACAACATGCAAAAGTTTCTTCCAACCGCCGAGTTTATTAACTTCCGACGTTGTCGGAGAGAAGGAAAGAGATGTTTCCGGCAAAAGACAATGTATCGAGTGTCTGAGCGTGTTTGACCTTTTCTACTGAAACGTTCTACAAGTCCACTAAATCATGTAAGCATATCTTCGTATGAAGAGTAGTTTTCCCCCGGATTCCCGGGGACAATAACATTAAGTTTTTGTTTTCTTCCCTTCTTAAACTAGATCACGATTGAACTTTTTTCAACTTTTTCGCGAGAACTTACAATATTTAAATAATTTCAATTCCACTTACAAATTCATCATCATCATCACCATTAACTCACATATTGAATTTCGCACGAAAAAATGTTTATGATCCTAAACTGCGTGCACGTATATATTTTTAGCAAAATTGTTTGTACTCCCAGTTCAAATTATTCACATAAATATGGAGAATTGACACTCGCCACTGAACTTACCAATGAATTTTACTCTTTAGAGATGTAATAACCTTGGCAAGGCATTTGCATTACGAAATTTTCGTGCATTCAATCGAATAATGTCCCGCTTTATTGGATCATTTAGATTGTGAAGAACTTTGCAATCGGATCTGAAAATGATTTCCATTCACAGTTTAACTTCGATAATCGATACAGTGTTTTGCAGATGCGTTTGAATTTGGATGAATACCTCTGGACTCGACTCGTCAAGCCATTGAAAATGTTGATTAGATCTGGATCGAAGCGGGATGTGTTTAAGCTCGGGGAAAACATTAATTTGAAGAAGAAATACTGTTTCCGGTTTTATCTTGGCAGCCCATCGTTACCCGCCCTTCGGCGTATACGTGACGATGCGCGCGAACGCGCATTTCTCGCGCGAGTGAGCAACAACGATAGCGTCTTACTACATACCCAAGTATATATTTATATAAATATATATATATATATATATATATATATATATATATATATATATATATATATATATATATATATATATATAATATATATATATATTATCGTGGCGGTGGCGCGATATCGCGTAACAGGTATATACGTATAAACACACACGTATCTCGCGTGAAAATTCCGAAGTCGATCCTCACGTAATATTCGAGTATCGAATTTACGGAAGCGAAACTTTCTTTTCGCATGCGCGCACACACTGGCTGGCTGTGGCGCGAGCGCGCGCACTCATTACGCAAGATGTAACGCGCGGATAGCAACGCTATAGGCCCGCGGTATGCGATTTTTCCCCCGGTGCTGCCCGCGCGCACCGATGCTGTTTGCTCGTGTTTTGTCGGCTGTCGTCGCGGCAAAGCTGCTTTTATTGAAGAAGTCGTAACATCCGTAAGCGAGCGCATTACGCGTGTAAGCGGCCGATTTTATCTCCGGTAATTCTTCCTCTCCCTCTGTCGAGTGGCCGCCGCCGCCGCCATTGCCGCCATTGCCGCCACCGCTTGATTTATGAAATAAGTTATTGCAGGATATGAGCTGGATTCGCCAAGTTGTACTTTCCAAGTCGAGAGACACGCCTGTTTGCGGCGGCTTTAAACGTTTTCATTCGGTCTAGGAAAATGGAAACGTAACTCGCTTCCCCTTTTGCGATACGATCTTTGTTTGCGCGCATATAGGTAGTCGCTCATTCTTTCCGGCCATCTCATCTCATCTGATGCGCGATCTTGAGGACGGCAAATTTTTGCAAATGATCAATTTATGCCGGATACCTAGCGGTACACGATAAACTGTTGCATCCTGCGTCATGATATTTACCCGATATAATCCGTCAAATTACCCGAGTTATTATCGAGGATTGATTTCGATAACGGAAAGATCTTTGGCAATGTCGGTGAAACATGATGATATCCAACCGTTTCTGTGGCACGGCGTATGTCGTTTCATTGCGTCATTTCGCAGACACGTTTCGATGTACGTCGGGGAAAACCCCACCTGCAATACCACGACACTGTCGACACTAATGCACCTTCCGGCTAATGATCTCCGTGTAAAAATCATCAATCACGATTGTTTCGTCCACGTCGAGGTCCGCGATATGAAAAAATAATAAAAAAAAATAATAAAAACACTCATGCAATATTTCGGTGTGACTGGAGGCTGGCAATCAAAGTCCGTCTCGTAGGACAGTCAGAAACAATCGCCATCAATCTCGTGGCACGATCTCGTAGATCTTGGTGCTGCAGCTCATTATACCCGGTAAATCTTGGGTTGTAAAAAGCCCGGTGGCAGCTGCGCGAGAGGGAGAAAGAGAGAGAGAGAGAGAGAGCCTAGTATCGTATGACGAATGGATTGCGGCTCTTGGCAAATACTGCTCGGCGCAAGAACCTACTTACTTCGCGCGGACAAAGCGAAAAAAGGTTAACAGCCGCCGCCTTGGCCGCTGGCATCTCGATTAGATAGCTGCGGCTACTCGTCGTCTCTCTCTCTCTCTCTCTCTCTCTCTCTCTCTCTCTATATATATATATACATATACACAATCACACACACACGTAGGCGTGTAATATAAGGCGACACTTTAGTGAGTCGTCGTTGTCGTCGTCGTGGGCTCATCGCCGCGCGCACGGCAATTACGCGCGAGCCTCGGTTTTGCCGGCTCCGGGGGGCATGCCGATAAACCTTGGGATTTCTAATTGAACATTTCTTTGGACTTCAAAGGGCTCGTGCCACTCTCGGATATTTATGATTCGCAGCTTTAATGGCGAGACCGAAAATGTCCAACAGGCCGACTGTTAGAGCCGCGACGAAGCTCGGGGCAGCGAGGGGATGGTGGAAACAAAATTTTATATGCGCATTCATTTTCGCTCGTTGGAAGCGGTTTGAGCAATTTCACCAGGCCGATGTATTTTTATTCGCTCGAAGCCTACAGTGTTGGTGTTCGTTAGCGAGATCTTAGCGGCGTATACATCTCATCAATTAACCAAATAAACGTCGGGGTATTTTTAGCTGGAGAATAAATTTCGAAAAATCCTCGAGTACACACGAATTGAATATGCGTTGAAGAATCTGTAGACAAAAGAATTCATGTCAGCGGAGAAAATGTTTAACGCGCTCCGTTATGAGCGAACTTTCGAGCAAGCCGGGGGAAAAACAGTTGATCCTCCGAAAAATATTAGCACCCACTCTTTCGCTACGCTCACTTTTCTTTTCGTTTCCTTGGCTCTTGCCCCGAAATAGACCCGTCACTTTCCTCGCGTATAAAAATCCCACGACCCCTTTCTCCCGTCCAATTTCGCGACACCTCGTTGCGGTTTGTGCGGGAGGCGCACATACGCATATATTCACTTACGCAAACTCTCGCGCCCGCTGCGCTCTCTGCCAGACTCTGTCTCGAGTAATAAATAATTGCGGTCGGCCGAAGCCGATCCTCGAGCACTTGCTCCCCGTGGAAAAATCAAACGCGATCCGTGTGCAATCGGCTAGTTCGCAATCGTATGGAGAGCCGCGCGTCGGGTGGCGACACCCGTTCAATGACCGGCCGCTTTCGCGATTGATAAATTAATTCAACGTGCAACGATGAGTTTCGCGATCCCGGCTCGCGTATGCCGGCCGGCAAAAAAAACATACACGAATTCAACACTCGCGTGAGTTTCTTGATTCGCTCAGGCTCTCATTCCTCGGGTGTGTGGATTGATCGATTCTCCGACCCAGGAAAAATCGAGAGAGAAAAATATAGTAACGGTTTCTTGATTTTTACTAAGTTTTCTAGTACATATGAGGACAACTAAGTGATATTAGTAATCTTTACTATCCGAAACAGAGCATCATCACTAGAAAAAATAACATTCGATTTATAGGGCATTCTACTAGTATAGTATTTTACTAGTATAATACTTTACTAGAATTTCCTTAGTAAACGATATTACCATTTTTGACTATCCGTAATTTAAACCTTCACTAAAGATTTAGTAATCTATGCTATAAAATGTAGTAACGGCTACTAGGTTTTCCTCTACTAAAATGGATTAGTGATTTTCCATATAGCCCGATTTTTATGTATGTATAATGTATGCGTCTCAGCCGATGTGCACCCTGCGCGAGTACCCCTCACCCTCCCTCCCCCCTAACCGCGCGAGATGAGCGATCGCGTGAAATCACCTTTTGGACGAATCCGAATTTATATTATCTCGCTCGGATAATTCGCTGCACATGTGTATATATATACCTTACGTGTATATGCGCGGAATCGTCGATTCGCGCGCGACTAGGGAACAAAAAGCAATAACCTCTCGCGCCTGGTTACTCGAGTAATTAATGCCCCGCCGACAATTCGCGCCGAGCCGAGGTTTCAAGGCGAGTTACAATCTACGGGCGCTCGCCGAGCCCGCCCTACATTTCGCGCGCCGAGAGTGCTTCGAAAGAGCGAGACTTGACGCGAGCCAAAGAGAAACCCGCAACGCGCGCGCGCAACCCTGATTTCTCGCGAGCGCACGTCTTTTTTTCCTTCTTTCTTTCTTTTTCACCTTCCTCCTCCTCGTTTTTTCGGCGAGTCTCGCTGGATATGCTTAATTGCGACGGCCAAGTGTTATGGACCGTGCGTTTACAAGGATTCGTGCTCGCGAGCAGTCTCGTTGCTTGCTCTGCAATCATATATATACGTATATATGCAAACTCACTGGCGCGCGCGCGCTCACGTTCCGCGTCTCTTTTGTCGCGCGTAAGCTAACAGGCTACGACGATCCGGAAAATTGGTTTGAATCTCGTTTTTGTTTCGCAATGTTCATTCTCGCCCGCGCGCCGAGCTCTCGGGCAAACAGCCGTCGCGCGTCTTTTGAACTGCCGCGTCAATGAGCCTTAGTGCCGCGTGCTTGCTCTATCCAATCTCCCCGTGCTGTTCTCGCTTATCTGTCCGCGGTAAACTCGCAATGTCCGCGGTACAGCTTCTAAAGTTTAATAATGTCTCCAACGTATCCAACTTTCGTTTTGTACCAAGGTAGTTTGAATAATGGGTGCGTATAGCGATCGGTGACTCGGTTGAAAATATTTATACTGTTTAGATTTACGACGGATATATATTTGCGCACGAGGAAGTTATTCCCCGACGCGCACGCGTATGTTTCACACTAATGTGTTGATTTTCGTGAAATGCAGTACGCTACATACGTAATATAAATTACGCAAGCAGCTCCGACTGCGATTCGGAAGCCGGTTGGACGGTGGAAATATAACCCCCGATGGAGTGGACGCGCACGCGCTGTCGTAAATTATAAACCCCCGGCCGAATGAAAACGCCGAGTCCTCGAGCCGGGGAACATACGTCGTCGCGAGCCGCAACAGCGAATCCAAACGAGTCGGGGCAATCCTCGCCGGCTAATCTCGAGCTACGAGGATATCACAGAGCAAATTACCGGTCTGATGGAGGCTCGCACGTCATAACGTCCAGCCGGAGTCGCGTCCTGCCGTGAAAACCGCAAGGCGCCAGCTCGTCCGTCTCCCGGGCGATAATCAAGACTCGGCCGGGGCGCTTTGCAATTATCGCGTCCACCCGCATCACGTGTTGGAGTCGTTGCCGGAGCCGCGGCTCGCGAGCCGCGAGAAAACGTGACGGAAAGATCGCCGACTGAAATTAGACGCGCGTTTTCGGCATGATTTATTCGCCCCCGCGATGAATCTCTCGCGCCCACGAGCTCGCAAGCCATCCGCGGCCGAGTTTGCGCGCCCCATTGTGTCTTCGATCTCGACCGAAAGTTCACAGGGAGGCGCTCGCGCTGAGCTCCGGCTCTGCGGGCACTTTCGGCGCAGCCCATTATGGCACTGGTTTATTGGCCGGCCGTAATCCGCGCTGGCGGCTGATTCCGCGCGCCGGTCCCGGTGCGGCCGAGTCGATTCGAGGCTTGTTTATGAGCGCGCAGGAGCACTCAGCGTCGCCGGGGCAGATGGTAATCGAGAGCCTCTCGAAATTGAAAGCCCCTTTGGATATTCAATGGTCGCGCTGCTTCGTATACTCGCTTTATCCGGGGCAAACGTTACTCCTGGTTAGAGCTTGTCCCTTTGAAACCGCGAAAACTCCAAGGTTCGACGTTCCAAATGCCCGTAATACCTGCACTCGAAGCTTGCATCATTGTACCGCAGTTTTCCGTGCCGTTTTCCAAATGTTTTCTCACCGTAAAAATATCCCTGCGTTTCGTGTAGTATGCTAATGAATCGATATAGTACGTCCGAGTGAGTATTGTATAATTAGATAGTACCCACACACACACACACACACACACACACACACACACACACACACACACACACACACACACACACACACACACACACACACACACACACACATACACATACACACACACACACTTCACCTCTCTCATTCTGTTTAATATGAGCTTGAAACGAGATTTTACGAGGTAATTGTCATTACCGGATCGCAAACACCACTACGTTTGTTATTTCTTGTGTCTGTCAGTTCCCGGGAAAGCTATAAATTAAGTTGATCGTAAATCGTGGTTACCGTATCCAAATAAGGCAATTGAAAAACCATTATTATTCAAAGTAACTTTCGAATTACACTCGGCGGTTGCTGTAAGTCTTTTGTTTGCACTTGAATTTTGCCTCCCCGACTCTACGTAATATATTCAAATGAATTCGTCACGTAGATTATACAATTACACTCGTCCCGTGAGATTTATTCAATTGATAAATAATCGAACCGATCTCTGACACACACGCACACGCGCACACATGCACACGAGTTAATGCTATTGAGATAACTCTTGCTCACGTGTAATATCGAACGTGGCGAACCTGATTAAATTCCATCCGGCGCAGTTAATTAATTTGGACCCGCTCGATATTCCGCCGTCAAAAACAGTAATTACATCGGCGCGCGTATGGCTCGATGGAAGATCCCGGTGTAATCGGATCGAGCGCGCCAGATCGTCAACCGAAACCTACGCGTTGGATTTCCAATAGAAAAGCATCCCTCGAATAAAGCTTGGCGCGCGCGCAGCTGCCAACAGGTTCGCGGGCCCATACATACGTCAGCCCCGGCGGTGAATAAATGCCCGAGCTCGCGTGCTATCGGCGGCACCTGGCCGGTGTTACCATAGGCAACGTGCCGAGAGCGAATCTGCATACGCATATGCTTACGGCGCGTCTCTGAATATTACGCGCATAGAAAGCTCCTCGGGAGTATAGCTGATGCCGTGAAAGTGGCCGTACCGTATATCGAGTGCATTCCGCGAGCGCTGCCCCAAAGCCGATCGGGACAAAGGCGGACGCGTCATTCCCCGCCTCCGCCGTGTGCTAACTGGCCGCTAGCCTCCATTCGAATGCGTTTTCATCTTTTTTTTTCGTTCGCCCCGCGGCCCGGATCGAGTGACATTTTATTCCGGTTTTGCTTATGCAGAACGGAGACCCCGAACCGACTGGCTTGCACGCCCCGGTGATTCTCCGAGGCGAGGGTTTTCATTTTTGAATATCGCTCGCGCGCCCGACAGCCGGCGATTTTTGAAGCGCGCCGTTTGAATGCAGAGCAAGTTTTGAATATTTAGAGGGAGCTTCATATTCGCTGATTGCTCGGGCTTTATATGTTACTCGTCCCCATCGAGTCGGAGAACGCAGCGGGGATTTTGGTTTTGATGGTGCGCGCCCTTCGCTTGTTTGCTTTTTTATGTTTCCCTTGGCAAAGTTTTATTATGGACGGAAGTGTTATTGGTCAAAATGACTACGAAATGTTACTTGTTCAGGTTAATAAATGGCTTTCCGTTCGTATACGATATACACTGAGAAAAATTCCCTCATCCGAACCTGCTATATGATATAGTAAACGAAATTATAGAGGAATCTACTATAAATATCGTTAAATTAACTTTATTTGTGTAAATAACCCTCATGTTTTATAGTTTTTTCAACAATGCTCAATTACTATTTGATTATTGTTCATCCATCAGTAATTATTGTTTAATGAACCACAATTATAGTCAACTGTGTCCACTCAATCATATCTACTATAAATAAAAGTACTATATATAGAGTAAAATCTACTTTAAATATAGTATAAATAATACTATTTCCATGGTATACATCAGTGAAATTTGTATAGTGGAATTCACAATATCTCATAGCTGGGTCAAAATAGAACTATATTTATAGTAGATTTATAGTTCACCCAACTATAAACTGCTCTCAGTGTAACGAGATAAATATACGTATGTTTGATATGAAGAAATCTCGCTCATCAATTAAAGTATGCGAGCTCGAAGTTCTTCGTTCGATCCGTAAGGAACTACATCTTCGAATTCCAAATTCCTGAAAATAAAATGATCTTGGCTTCTTGCACACCAGCGAACGTTAGAGTTTGAGCTACAAGTTCGCTTGATTACAGCATCTCCAAGTTTTGCTCGGGGGGCAAATAAGACTCGCGAGTAGTTTTATATGTATATATATAATATGGGTCAACAGCCATGAGCTTGGGAACTTGGCTCGCTTGGATGCCGTCCAAAATCGGACACTTGTCCCTATTTACCATAGCTCCCGCGCGAATAAATTCAATCTGGCGCGGGTTCAAATTATTCGCGCGAGTTCAGTTGTCATAAATCAGCGAACGGCGAATCTTTGGCCGAGGCATTGTTGGGAGAGTCGGCGATAGAAGGGAGAAGCAATCGGGAAATTCATCCGAGGGTGAGAGGAAGGGGAACAGTGGCGCGGTATGGCGAGTAGCACACACCCGCGATCCTGTTTATCGCTCTGAAAACGACTGTGAACAGGGCTATCGCAAGTTGGCGGCCGACAAAGGGCTACTTAGGGCTTGGCGAGTGCTATAATCCGGCCGGTCGGTTTTACCGACCTACATTTATGGCGAGCTTTTGTGCTGGCGGCTCAATCGCGCCGACTAAATCACTGGCAAAAACCCAGCGTTCGACGACTCGTCTCTCTCTCTCTCTCTCTCTCTCTCTCTCTCTCTCTCTCTCTCTCTCTCTCTCTCTCTCTCTCTCTCTCTCTCTCTCTCTCTGGCTATCTCGCGATCACTCTCACTCTCCGCCGTGGCGCGATCCGCTCGCTATCCCATCGATCGCGTCCAGTCACTGGGGCTCCTCCTGCACACCGGCGCGCAGTCATGATTCCATTCGCCCTCCCGACCCGTGAGAGAATATTCCGCTTTTGTCGGGCCTGCCAATACTGACAGGCGGTAATGCGGCGCATCAGCATCGGGGTAACGTTAGGTCTCGGTGCTCCGATCCCTCCTCTGCGATAACCTACCCGCTCTTCGAAATATTGTGAGCACGCCTCTAATCAAGATTCACCACAGTAGATACTCTATTCAATTTCTACCTCGATTCTAATGTACGGTAGCGCGATGCTCCGTGTGTAATCTCACTTTCAGCTCATTTACTAATAGCTCAAACGAGCCTTGGGAAAGAGTCATCGCAACGATAAGTGCCTGTCACTTTTTGCCAACGATATATTTATTCAATTTCGTCATTCGCATTTTTTTGTATAACGATGGAGTGGTAATTCAATGCACGTTTTCCATTGCAACTTGCATCTTATGAAGAATGTAAGAAAAACAAGGGGCAAAAACATCAGGTTTTTGAATGATCGATGATATCTCATGATGATTTTTTTCTTAGCCATGATTTACATCGATGACTTTTAAAACCCGTTAATATAGTTATTTGATAAATTATTTCAACTGAATTGATAGTTTTCAATCGTGCAATTTCTCTATAATTGGATGCTATTAATTTAGGAAGCGAACGAAACTTTTCTCTCTCTCGCATTGGTCATCTGAAGCAAATAACGATATTTTCCAGGTTAGAAGGGTAAAGTATCGAAAAACCGGTTTTAATTACAGTGTCAGGATTAAATCCCGACGACATACGAGATAATAAAATACATCCAATAGCTATGAAAACAATTTCCGCGTTCAGATATACCACGCAGAATCATTCTAGACATGGCCATTATCAACGAGCTTAATGGATTTCCGATTTCCAGAAAGAAAAGACTAGAAAAAAAAGGAAGTGGCGAGGTATAAATTCCAGCTCAATTCCTAATATCGCAACGCGCTACCAACAACGAAGCTCTAATGCAGCCAGATTACCTGAGCGCAGTCCATTACGTCCTTAGCTCGGGAAAAAGGAGATAGCAATGAAGGGAAATGGCTTAGAGAAGTGGGAATATGGGCGACCGCGCCGCGCGCCGCGCTAAAATGAATTGACCGGAAGCGATGATATAGCAATAGACGTTACGATGATCGAGCGGATTTGTGGGTGTGCACATGAATCGTCGCACACCCCGAGGGAATTGATAATGCGCACTCGACGATTCGTTCGAACGAGTTTACATGTATCATTGTTATGGTGCGTACGAGAAAATAAAAAAGATTTAATGATGTTCTTTTAATTTGGACTATTCAATGTTGATCTATCAGTTCTCGAGTGTTCAGCGTCCAAGTTTGTTACGTGAAAATAATTGTAATGCCTCGATTATAAATTTTATGAGTAAATTGTAACACGATTTATTGTTCAGACTAGGTACGAGCGTACCCATATTCTCGTTGTAATTTCCGGCACATTTGTAACGGATATGAAACATTACTATCCGCATTGATATACTTATCGATCGCTCAATGCCCTCTAATTTATCAATTTAATGCAACGAGTCGGAAATAGGTTACTATAATGTTGTCATTAATACAATCGGTATCCATCAAAAGAATTATCTCCATCGAACAAATTCGTACTTTACAAATATCTTCGGTTCCCATAATCTGCATCTTGCTTTTAATAATTTAATGTATAAAATTCTCGTAACTGCCAGCTTAATACTTATTCATACGCTTCCAATGGTAAAAGCGAGAAGATAAACCAAAATATGCCGAACTTGTCGAGGATAATACTCAAGTACGGCCAGCATATAATTAAGATCGCGCTGTCTGACCGGGTTCGGCCACATTCTACTGTGCGACCGACGCGTAGCCGCGTCTCATTTTTTCCCTCGAACATCACAGCCAGTTGACTCGTGGAATCTCTCCGCAGTGTTCCGCGCGATAATCGAGCGCTCATCCAAATGAACAATCGGCCAGATTAAACGTAGCTGCTGGTGCTGCAATCCAGTACACTCGGTGTCCCCATTCAACATTCATCCTGTCCGACAGCCGCTGAATAATCAAATGCGCGTTTGTTATCATGACGCCTGGATGTGTGTAGCCCGGGCAGCGAGGCACAATGCGCCAGGCCGCGGCTGATGTATAACCCACGCGCTAATTGAAGGGATGCGGGTAAAAAGCCGCGCCCACAGGTGGAAACTGGATCGATACGGAGCCATCGCGCACGAGTGGTTAATTAAGCCCGGCTGGTATATTAAAGAATCCCTCGTGAATTTTTAAGCCCACGAGGTACGGGGACTAACGAGACGGAGCTCGGCTGCTCCGACTACTTTACCCTGTACACCGCTGTATTGTTGTAATCCGCGCGAGCTCTTCGTTGTCGGGATTGGGTCGTCCCGAACGGATGGAGGATGAAAGCGGATCGATTTATTATTCACAGAGATTTGATAGTCTCCGCCGAGTTTCCACCCTTTGAGAGAGAGAGGGTACGACTGGGCTATGAAAAATTTATCGTCGTCGATCCGTGGGAAAATCAAAAATCCGAAAGAAGTCATTTTGCACGAGGTAAAAAGCACGTTGTGCAAAAGATCCATAGTCCGCGAGCAATTATGTCATCATTGGCTTTTCTAAAATAACGTAATGCCGCGCGCGCGCGCGAGTTACGAATTCAATCGACAATTGAGCTGGGAAAAGCGTGTAAGCACGTAACGTTCGCGTAACTAAGTAGCGATAATATGTCTTCCCTGTGCTGGCACACACCTGTGCTATACAATTTCAAAAGTAGGATGTGGAGAGACGAGCGAAACCGATCCTCGAGAGAGCGTTTAACTGCCTATTTTAATGGTCATTGATTTACCGTGCGCACTCCGAGCTAATTTGTTATGGAGTACATAATATTCCTCGACGTTTAGCGTGCGGATTGACTTTGATCGAACGTCCCAGTGCTAATTGGCGTTACATAAGATGATTCCCCATGCCAAATCTAATGTCAATAACCCCCGACGGCTCGCGGTCAATTAATTCGCTCTGCTCGATTTGTCATCGGGATATTTTTCACTCGATCCCCGCGCGCGCGTCAATGGATCGATGAAAAATGTTATCCCTCGCGCATCGAAAGAAAACAATCAAGAAGCTCGAGGAGTCGCGAAAATTTATCGGTCCGGCGAGATTCTTATCTTCCAGACCCGAGGCGCACCAGAACAAAATCAACACGCGCGAGCAGCGTTCGTCTCGTTTGTTTTTGAGGAATCTGCCGAGCTGCACCTCTACATATCGCCTCGGTTCTCACCCGCGATCGCGGAGTATATAATATACACGAGAGAGGCGCTCCTCCGGCTGATCGGAATCCGCCGCCCGGAGCGATTGATGATCTCGCTCGAGAGCTGGGGTTATTAAAAATTAGGGACGGGGTAATCAGGCGGTGTCGATTGGTAGCCGGGCTCACGATCTCAATTGAATCAGTCTCGGCTAATCTGTCGAACAGGGGCGTAAGCGGCGTGACGGTGGTGCTGATGATCTTGGCGACGGTGTACGAGTACCGTAGCGGCGCCTACGGCGCTTCGGCCGCCTCGTCCAAGTGGAACACCGGCGACGCGGAGTCGCTGAGCACGAGCAACAACAACGTGCGCCGGGGAGAGTACGCGGTGGACAAGAATCTGGTGAACGGCGCCGGGGCGGACAACGACAAGGAGCTCATCGACAAGGGCGGCTGCTCAAAGCCAGCCGCTCTAGCCGCCGGCAAGCAGGACGTCCTGCCCAAGCGCCGAGGTTCGAACGTCTTCTCTTTTGGTCCGGAGGAGGGACCGCCACAAGCAGAGCTGAGATTAAATTGCGACCGTGCACTATCTTGCAGGTATCCTCGTGAGCTGCCTGTTGGCCTTCAGCCCCGTCGCCAATGGGAGCAAGATCATAAGCACCGAGCCCGCGGCCAAGAACAACCTCACCTGCCTCCACGGGCTCAGAGTGCTGTCCTTAGGATGGGTCATCATGGTCCACACCTACCTCGAGGTCTTCTCCATTGCAGGTATTTCTTCCCGCTTTTTCTATATTCGCACTCCTCCTCGCATCGAACGCGTACACGCGCTTCTTATATCCTCCCTGTTTCTCGCATCCATTACAAGTCTTCCAATGCAACTCTTTCGCGCGCGGCTGTTTCATGCACTTGATTGTCCAAGGAGAGTAAATCAGACAGTTGAGCATAATTATAGCCTTATGGGGAGCTTTCACTTTTATTACACGCGTCATTCACTTGTACATCGCGTGATAACTGTCTCAAACAGTTGGCGATTGAAATAAAACCAGAACCGGATTCGACAATATGAAAACTTGGCACTTTTGAATTATCAAATCAACTGATTGAAAAGTGACAGTGACGAAGGAATATTCAACGGACTGCAACTCGCGTATGTTTATTATCCTCTTATTCGACCGAACTCGCACGAGAGAAATAAATCACGCGAATGTCGAAATTCTTGTGGAATCCAAGTATGATTATTGTTTTCACGGTTACCCCCGGCTCCATAACACCATGGGCAAACACGCTCGAATATATTTCCAAGAGAAATTCCATAATTTTCTCAAATGAAGAATTGTTCCCTTCTTCCTGGAAACTCTGATGAAATATGAATGAACGGCTCGAGGAACTTTGACGCCTCGTAATCGAACCATTCCCGCTGAGTTACGGCTTCAAAAACAAGAGCTTGAAATAACTCCTTTCACGCGAGCTGCTTGTACATTTCCACCAACTCTCGGACAACTTTCTGCGCTCATTCCATAACGCGAAAAGATCTATCCTCGAGACCCCGTCCTGTATTGTTCCAGCGAGTCGGAAAAAGCATCAACAACCGAAACATCAACTGACAACGCGGGAGCCTTAGGATCAGCGTTGTGTGCGTCGCGCATGATATTCATTCATCCGTATAAAAGTCAGTCGCGCAAGAAAGAGCTGTTTACGGTCCAGATTTTACTGCCCAATAAAACGGAGCGCCGCGGAAGAGTCGCGCGTGTATACGCATGCATATGAGCCGCGCGCGGTGCATTCCCGCGCGTGTCTCGACCCCCCCGAGGCGGCGGCGGCGGCGGCGATTCGTCGCTGACCCGCGCGCATCGATCGATAGCCGCTTGCACGTCGCACGCACCGGACTTTCACTGATAAACGCCAATGACGTCGCCTTTCTCTTTCGCTCCTTGCAGAGAACAAGAACCTGCGCACCGTCACCGAGAGGAACTTCATGTTCCAGACGATCAGCAACGCCACCTTCTCCGTCGACACGTTTTTCTTCATCAGGTGAGCCGGCTCGCGGGCTGCTGCGCTCTCGCTCGATCCATTGCGCAATGCCCCAACTCGACGATCCACACGTCCCCCCTGGCTCCGGCTTGAGAATCACTGACCCGAGCGATGCGAATCTCGTAATATTCGTAACTGCACCGTGCTCGACATGAAGTGCAGTTGCGATCTTCACGACTCCCCGTGTCACCGACTATGTTCTATACCCCCGGTTCTATACCCCCACTTTTAGGTCCGTTACTGATAATTCCACGGGTGCATTTCGCCCGTAACAAAGAAGACGCGCGGCCGTGCGTTCTGTTAATTTCCAATCGACGGACGGTATGCGCTTATCATATTAACGGAGCGAGCCAGAGCTGCACATTTAATGCGAACAATAGACTCGGTAAATCGCCGCGGGTATAGATAATGAATCCAATAATGAGCCCCGTATCCCCGTCTCGCGCGATACGCCCGATAATTCTGTAGCGGTATTATGTGATACCATTAACCGGAACAATAAGCATACGAACTGGTCGAGCAGCCATTGAATTGCCAAAAATGTTGTTAAATTTACTTCGCGTATTTATAGGCACAGCTAAACGCGTCGAATCGGCCGTTCTCAAACGATCACGTGAAAAATCGCTGAATCACGTACTACTGAGCACATATTACGCAAAGAGCTGCTCTCGGGAAAACGATCAATATACGTTTCATTGTTTGTTATAAAACTCGTGATTAAAGAGGAAAGTGTCGATGCTAGTGAGCGCGCTCGGTATGTGCAGCGGTATTTAATTACGTTTTTTTACTTGATCCGGCACATAAGACACTCAATTTATTGAGCAAGTTTCGTTCTCCGAATAACTAAGCTTCTTTTTTGATAGAATGATGATGTAAATGTTGAAATAAGATACGTGTCAAGTAGCCATTCATGTGGACACCATTATGAGGAGATATATTCATAACTGTGGATTAATACTGTAGATTAATGACGACCCCTGGAATTGGATTTTGTAAGATGATGGCATTAAACTAAATTAATGTACGCGTTGAAGGATTTCATCTTATCTTTCGCTGTAAATTGTGATTATGTTCTACTTACATCTGATATAAATTCCATTCGATGTCCAAAGATCATATTTATAATGGTCCATAAATTTGTAATTCCAACTCTCGTGAATTCACTCTCAATGCTAGCAATCGCGAAGTCTCGGTAGAAATGCATAATGAGAAATCGATACCTTATTTTGATTCAAACTCCAATCTTGCACTACCAGCATTTCATAGAAAACGCGCGATTCTCCCCTCTAAATCAGCAATTTATCAAACTGATTAAATATTAGACTGGCAAATTCTAAATTACAAATTCAGCTTGTAATTGGATAAAATTAATTCTCCAATATTGGGTGCATCGATTCTCAAGCGTAGTCACGAGGTGACCGTGAGTGGCAAGTTCATTTTAATAATTTTCTATAACTACTTGCAGCGGCTTACTGGTGACCATACTGTTCTATCGATCGATGGGAAGTTCGTCGAGCGATAAGGATAACTTTGCCGGACGAAGCACGAGAAAGTTCATTATCATGGTGCTATACAGATTCATCCGGTGAGTTATAAGATCCATCGTATGAATAGCAGCGCATAGGCATGAAATGGAAGTGAATAGATTTAACAAGATTTTAAATATACAACTGTTCAAACTCATGTTTTGATTAATTCAATTCTAATCATTTCATTTTAGTTTATTGAAAGATAATTAAAATTATGATTTTGAAACATTGACGACAGTCTCAAACAATACGCGAGCTACAACTTTTTTCATTTGGAAAATTCTTCAAGTACTTGATTAATCTTACTTACTACAACTTTATTCTTTAATAAATCGTATACATTCAGAATTGCAGCATGCAACAGCTTACTGGGTTTATTTATTGTCTAGAAGATATTGCAAAGAACTCAAATTTCGATGTCGATCCAAGAGTTGTTATAATCCCACCAAAAAGACCACTAATCACTTGAGATAATCTTAGAAAACTCGTTCTAGCAAGAAAATGTAATTGGATTATTTCATACTCGTAAATTCATAACGATCCTTTGAAAATTGAACAAAATATAGTCCAATATGAAAAACACTCGTCTTTTTTCGTGCAAGTGGTTACAACATCGAAGAACTTGATAAATATTATGTAGTCTCATGATGAAGTATAGATCAAACAAAGTAGAGTTTGTAGCTCCATTACAAATTGGAGCGCAAGCATGTATTAACAATGATTGATGACCATGCAATGTTGAACATGGAGAAATATTACACTTTCGTATCCGCATACACGGCCGGACGTGAGACAGCAAAGGAAAAGAGAAGGAAAAAAATGCAAAACGCTGATATACGTATTCTGCATGTTCGAAGGCTCACTCCGTCTTACCTGTTCGTCCTGATGGTCAACGCTATCGCCATGAAGTATGCCATGTCTACAACTGTGTTCTCACCCCAGATCATCGATCATTACACGTGCGAACAATTCTGGTGGAGGAATATCCTCTACGTTAATTCTCTTTATCCTCGCACCGAAATGGTAATGTCTTATTCCTTTCACATTTTATTTATCGCCGCATTGAGTAAATTTTCACCTTCACGTGACAACGGCCAGACCCTAAAGTTTTCTTCGATATGATCAAGAAGTATTTCGCTGACTTGTCTCAATAGGAGGAGTTGCAGGGTAAACTTTCTTTTGTAAATAATAAGAAGGAATATCGAATAGCGGTCACTCAACGACCAAACTGGCTCTCGTTGTTTGATTCACGTCATAAAATACTTTCGAAAACCTATTTACCCGTCGAGTGTAGAGTATAACTTCGTTCAATATGCAAATTGATGTATATTAATTTGTACCAAAACCTATTGGTCCCGTCGGAGCTGCATATTTCAAAAGAAGATATCTCCCATTAATGGTTTGTCAGATGCATTAACTTTTCAGTCAAACAAGTTTCTATCGCCGCGGCGCTCATTAGTTTCGCCGAGTCGCCGAGCCCACGCAGCCAAGATATTTTGCGTGAAATCATCCGTGTAAAACGTACGCCCGGGATCAGAGGCGACCCATTACAGCCAATCAAATTCTCCTCGCCAATTCTTCCGTCCTCCTTGAAATTCACCCGAGCTTCGTCTCGTGGATCACGGGATTTCCCAAATGCGCGCGCGAATGACGAGAGCGCAGCGGATGATCGAGGGCCGTGAAAAAGAAAGGAAACTCCGACTTCGCATCATCCTTCGCCTGCTAAGCCGAGCTGCAGCAGATGGGAAAGCTCATGTACCCTCGGGCATCTTACCGCTATATATATTTCCTTCGATTTTCCGTGGTATAAATGCCACGGGGCTCCCGCCCGTGCCTCTTCGGTGCGACCTTCTTCCGTGTTACATTACATTGTTTTTATGGGCTTCTCCCGCGCGTGCATCTGTCACACCCTGTGTATTTTTCCCGCGAATTCGATGCGGATGCGAGCCTTTCTTATGGAAGCTTTTCTCCACAGTAATAATGTTAGTCTGGGAATGATGTGATAAGATGACAAGGTTATTCGAAGGTTTATTTATACAAGAGTTCATACATCGACAAATAAAGATTCACTGGACTATGTTCTTCAAGTGGTTTTATGTGTCGCGCTTGACAAAACGAGAATAATAAACGTATTGTTAATCTTGAGATTGTTGGTTTCGAAATATAAAAGCTTTGCACCCTTCGTTGCGTAATGAACGAGGTCGTAAGAATACCTCAGACCTACGGCTCTGAATATTAATAAACGTCGCGTTACCACCTCGTGACCATCTCAAATGTTTGCCCGAAACATTACTCTTCGTGTCAGCGTTGTAAAAGCGAAGCGTCGCGTTTTGTCACGGGCCAACTCGTTAATACTTATATAGGGGTGGCGCGCCGAGTCGCGCCGAGTCGCGCGAGCCGATGATTCATCACGAGCCGCGCGCCGCTCTTCGTTAACTTAGATTGGCTGGACCGCGCGACGGATTTTGGACTGGCCTGGCTCCGCCGGGAGTTTGATAATGAGAGAGAGAGAGAAACAGAGACGGCCGAGGGAATGACGAAATTTGGGTACTTTTAGTGCATGCTGTGGAGCTGGTACATGGCCAACGACATGCAGTTCTACGTGCTGGGCATCATGCTGCTGCTCATCTCGCTGAGGTACTTCCGGGCGGTGCTCATCGCGGTCCTGTTCCTCGTCGCCTCCTCCTGGATCACCACCTTCGCCATCGCTTACAGCAACGATTACGTCGCCAGGTGAGCTGTGACTACATGCATGGATTCGTTCGTACACGTGCGCGCGTATATTAGCAGCGACACGCGGCCGTGATATAATATACCCCGTGGACGCGAGCACACGCACAATTGGCTTATGCAACTCGGCCGCGTTATCCAATAATGCGTGGCGCACAGCATCGCGCGCGTGTCTCCCGCGGACGAGTCGGATTTATCCGCGCTGGGGCGGCCGATTCAATTACCCGCTTATTGCGGCCCGTATCGCGTTACGATAATAGCTCGCTCGCGCGAGCGAGGAGAAAATTCATCGGCGCGCCGCGCGCTATATGCCTCTAATGGGCCACGTTTCGTTTAATCAGCAGTTCGCGCCGCCTCGAGCTCGGCAAAATATTATGCGTGCCCCTTATTAAAAACGTAATTGCGGTGTTATCGGCCGGGCGCCAGAGAGATTTTCCACCGCGCGCGACAAAATTGCCCCTCGCGCTTTCGGAAGCTCCACCGATATTGGCCGCGCGCGCGCGTGCAGTGGTGCGACTGGGAGGCACGAAATTAGCAGCCCGACAGCGCTTTGGGGTTCGATTCAATTTTCGCTCCCGCGACGGATATACAACCGAGCTATACTCTTGCCGCGAGCCGAGTGGAAATCAAGTGACGTCCGCAACTTTCGAATTGAGACGTGTCGAGAGTTACAAGTGATTGTCGGGTGCAAAATCGCATTGCTCTCGTGAGACTCGAGACTCGCGACTCGCTCGCGCCGAGCTGTTATGATTTTCGTTCGGATATTTTCATGGTCTGGTTTTGTTTTGGAAAATCCAATTCGCGTCGTTTCCGGGCGCTGATGAGATTTTCAGCTGATTCACTCTCACGCGTTAATCTTTCCGTAATCATCTTTGGGGTGGAATTTAGTATTCTAGAGAGGGAACATGAAAATTGAATGGAAAATTCCAGCGGGAGTATTGAAAAATCTGGATTAAACTGTAAATTTTTCAATTATATTAATGAGCGATTCGTTGAATTTTTTCCTCCATTAAAAGACCATCATCGAGAATTAGATCAGGCAATGAACAGTGATTTTGACACGAACAGCCCTTTCAAATTTCACTTCACACTATTTGATTCGAGAGATCAAAAGTCAAATTAAACTAAATGTGTGAAATTTTGATGTACAGGATCCAGGAGCCCTTCGCGCTTTTCGATGAGTTGTATGACAAACCTTGGCTGCGGGCTGGCCCGTATGCCATCGGTATGATGTCCGGCTATCTTCTCTTCAAAACCAACTGCAATATCAAGATTTCTCGGGTAAGTGTAACTGCTTTTAATAATAAATTAGACGTTGCTAAAAATGAATACATTTTATATTTTCACCCGTAAAATAAAATTTAAAGTACTCTTCATGTAGCTTCGTAATCACGAGCTAATGACCTTTTGAGAAATTAGCTGATTGTTTCGTACGTAGAGAACCAATCCTTGTGGAGGTAGAATTGAATAAAAACAACTCCAACACCAAATTTTGAAAAAACATTTCAAATACATTTTAAAAATCATTTATTATTGAATTATACTTATATTTACTCTAATACAAGGTCACAACATTTTACAGACGTTATTTTCGTTTTAATATCTCCCTGTGATAAATAAGATTTTTTCATAATTTTATGTCACCACATCTGTTTGTATATAACGTAAAGCTTATGCTAAAATCAAATCTCAGCGCCCTGTCAAAACATTAGTTGAACAAAATGTGTAATCAAAGCTTAGAGCCACAAAATCTCCCCTACATTCACCATTCGCGTTGTGATTCTGTATCTTGAACTCGCTAAAGTGGATTAAATATAAACTCTTTGTCAGTCAGGAAATTAAAAACTATCGACCAATCAATTTGATATACCCTCAATCTGATATCGTTTAAATGTCATTCTTGACGCAAGATTATTTCCCACTTGAATTTCTCAATATAATATTGACTTCCAATAATTTCCCAGAGTGATGTTAAAGTTCTACCTTTCTTAGTTTTACCCAATATATACAGTTTCACTCGCAGGCTGAATGAAACACTTGGATTTGGACCATTGATCCCGATAGTATGAAACGTTCTTATCCACTCCCGAGATCCATTTCGCCTTTTCATGCGAATCCTACGTCGTCTTGTTCATATCCATCAGCATAAATATTCTCCAATAATTTTCCTGTAATCAGCCGGATAAATAGTCTTCCGCGCAGGAAAAGAGCAAACGACAAAAATATAAAAAAAAAGCTCCGTGTAAGAATGACACTGCTATGTGGGGTTTCAGCTGTCGCGCTGGCTGGGCTGGATAGGATCGACGGTGACGATGTGCCTGCTGGTGTACGGCCTGTACCCGGGCGACCTGTCGGTCACGGTGTCGTCGCTGTACGCGAGCCTGGGCCACACCGCGTGGGCTTGCGCGATCGCCTTCGTCGTGGTGCAGTGCTGCAGCGGCGCGGCGCCACTGGTCGACAAGCTGCTCTCACTCAGGATCATCTACCCTCTGTCCAGACTCACCTACTGCGCCTACCTCGTCCACCCCGTCATCATGATGTTCACGTCCACCCGCATGGACGGACCGCTGCACCTGCACAATGGCATCGTTGTAAGTTGATTAACGCGACCTCCACCCGCTTCATCGCCTGTCCATCCGACGCTGTTGCTCCCGAAGCGATCCGGCTATCGGCTTGACACACGGCGCGCTCATCCCCTCACGCTGCCCACGCTTCGCATCCGTCTGTCTATATGCGTAATGAGCTATCGGCAAATCTACGTTTCGCTTCAAAGTCCATAACCCCCGTGATTACAAATATCGATTACAATCACGTACGAGTAGAATATATTTGTAATTAAAATGTTTACTCGTTGTTCGTGATCGATCTGTATGGTCTGTTTAGTCATTTTAACTCTCGTTTTTCGCCCCGCCGCGTGGAAATATTCATCAGCTTAGTGGAAAATGCAGAACATGAAAAAAACTTTGATATTGAATCTAACAAAAATATTTCATTGAAGAATTTTTCCTTTTCAGTTGACAGTATACTTTGGAAACTGTGTTGCGTCGTATCTGGCTGCTTTCTGCATATCTTTAGCATTTGAATCTCCTATTGTTAATTTACTAAAGCTGGTACTATCTCCGAAGAAAAGAACAAGATAGAGCGAGAATACTGGTTTAAATCTTTTCAAAAATTTTCCAGCTTGTTAGGAAACGAAACGTTCAGTGAGTATATTTTTCCTTTCATCCATCCATTTGCCAGTATAAAACCCTTCATCAAATTTTCTTTTGCTTTTTCAGACGTGCGATGTGTGATTTATAACTCCGATGTCTGGGGGATTTGAATTAATCCGGAGTATCTTGTTTCCACCATCGCTGAATCTCGGAAAAAGACAGACATCGTTAGTATAGTAGGAAAAAACTGTTCGTTTAACTTTCGTTCCTTTCATTTTTTTTCAGGGATTATCAATGGATCCACTATGGACAGTCCATACGGGACGTTGAGATTTGATAATCCGCGAAAAA
Organism: Aphelinus atriplicis; assembly: GCA_020882685.1. NCBI lineage: Eukaryota > Metazoa > Arthropoda > Insecta > Hymenoptera > Aphelinidae > Aphelinus > Aphelinus atriplicis. Next base: position 53,913,638 of record CM037073.1, on the reverse strand, counting down.
ACTTTCACTCCTGTCGCAAATGCGATTGTGTCCAGGATAAAAGGATTCAAATGGCAGCGAATGTGAGTTTCGTGTGTAGATAATGAAAACTTTTGCAGTGGAGTTTTTTCCTCGGGTGACATACAATCGTGTATTTTCACGCGATATGTTCGAGTACCCGGAGACCGGAAAATTGCGATTTTCCCGGGAAAGGAAGTGTCGTTGGGCGTTTGAGTTCGAACGTGCATGGGATGAAACACGTGAATACAAATAAATATAAATATTATCTCTCTTGAATATACTTACCACTTAAGTTTTATTGTAATATTATTGTATAATAGTCATTGTTTTGTTACCGTATCAATAAAGATATTTTTTAAGAATATTTTGTTCATTACGTTGTGAAAAATGAAAAAATTCTTCGCAAAAATGAAGACAATCTAATGATTCCTTGTAAGTGGCAGTTCCTTGCTCCTTGCAATTCGATGAAGTGAAATTTTCATTACCTGTGATACATACGAGGTCATCAAATAATAGTTAGTAGAGAAATTCAGTTTTTCACGCAAACGAATTCGAAAGAATGAATTCAGCGAATACTAGACACTCGGGTTTCGCTCGAGTTCCAAAATAGTGTTATGTAACACCAGCATCCAATTTCTTATCTGTTTCAGTTTCAAATCGAGAAAGTAGTATTCGTACATAATACTGTCTGAAATTGTATTTCATCTCCATCAGCATCAATATCAGTTCGCTGTTAGGGCAAAAGTTCAATATACAGTATGAATCACATTTTTTGTTTCAAAATTGTTTTTGAAAAATTGTTCGAATATTTACAACGTATACCCACTGACGAAAACTTCTGTAGGCAATATATCAGGCTCGATAACCCTGATGTTCATAATGGAAGGGTCCGTTTAATATATTGCTCACGTGGGATTGCAGTGAACCACGCCATATAATTGAGCTGGTAACTTTACACTGCAACGAAGTAATTGATAGCGCATATATACCCGGCTATGCAGTGGCAAACGATCACCTCTCGCTCAAAATCTCTAATGGAAATTCTCACGCTGCATAATTAATTGATTTGTCAAAATGTATATACTTATGACCGCTTCGAAAAAGCTCATCCATCAGTCTACCGCACCGAGAATACGAAAATAACGGTCTCAATCCTTCAAAGCTGATAAGCCTTAGTCCTGTCGCACGAGCGGATCCAATATAGACAAGGTTACGACTCCTTGGGATCGGTCATGCGAAAGAATGGTATTTCAAGGAGGCGCATTACGTTTGGTGGCTGTCGAGAGACTGGTAGATGCACGAGATATCGTGTGCGGCGCGTAGACTCCGTGAAACCTTCCCGCGTCCTCGTTGTGCCTGGAAAATTTATCGGCCTCGCGGAGCCCTTGATTGTTGATTTAGGAAGCTGCTCTTTCCCCATCTCCTCAAGCTTTTTGTAGTGATGGGCGCGCGAACAGTCAACCGGGTCATGGACCCGGCCGAGTGCGACCCAAGCAAACTCCTTCGTGGAGCTTCGCTCGGTTATTTTTTTTTGCCAGCGTACACGGTATATAGCTGCGATGTGTGCTGTGTTTACAACGTTGATCCGGATATGGCAAAGAGGAGCGTGTTGTGTTAATGATAATTATGAATTGTAGTTACTCACAATTTTTATCCCTCGAGTTCGTTAAATAAGTATTTAATATGTGGAGGAGGGCACGAGACTGAAAATTAAAGTAGATAAATAAATTTGATCGAAATAATACTATTTTTCAGAATTTCTTATTACTCATATTTCATTGAATTTTATTATTAAATTTTATAATTCAAAATTCAGTTTTCTTGTTATTTTCATTTCTTTCTCCTACTAATAATATTTGCTGTAGGGGAGAACGGAGCAGATTGTCAGTTGGAGGTAAGTTGGCAAGCTATGTAAGGTAACTGTACCCAATGTGCCCCCCCCCCCTAAGGGTTTTTCGCGAATTTGACTATGATAGACTTCGAATTTTAAAATTCTGTGAACGGCATCTCAAAGCTTAGCTCAATACCTATTAGAAACCATCTTCATAATCATCATTCGACTACTTTAACCTATCGAAAATCGCTGGCTAATCATTGGCTACAGCCTATATAGGCCTACAGGGACGATCCAATTGGCATTGAAATAAACTCTCAATTATGTTCCCAGTGATATTTATACAAAATTTTTAACATACAACTCAAAAATACGCGTCTAAATCATCGTAATATGTCTATACAAATATTCAATGATTTCACTCAGTCTTCCCATTTAAAAACGCGTAGAGGGGCACATTGGGTTCACTTTTTTTTTATGCGAAAAACAGCAATTTGAGTAGGATAAAAAATAATTTTAGGAAAACTGATGAGACCAATCGAAAGCTGAGATGTTTTTACACAAAAAAAAGTAATGACACTTTGAGAGATAAAAATTATTGACACCTGATTTTTGAGGTTGAGTGTGAAAAGTGAAATAAGAAAATGGTGAAAAAATCAGTAAGTGAAACTTCAAAGTGTTGTAGGAGAATGGTTTTAAGGGCTAAATAGGCGGGGAAGATACCGAAAATTTTCTTTTAATTCCCCCAACATAACCCAAGAGCGACTGATGCTCAGAGAGCACCGGAAATACGAAATCTGACGATTGTGCCAAATTGGGTACAGTTACCTTATATCTCCTGATTTACGCCACCCACAAAGATGACGCTTATTGCGATTTGTGTACATTACACATGATACATATTTGTCCTCAGTACCGTATGTCCAGTAGTGCTTATAGAGGAAGGAGGATTTTTTACATTTTGTGGAAATTCCGCCTACCTGTCCTTTTCTCTTCTAATGATGAATTATGAAATTTCACAACAGAATTTAATCACCAAACAGCATTCCCGAAAACTTAAGGACAATGAGCTAAACTTAAGTGACAAGTTATTTATTAGTGCAGATTTTGTAGATATTTTGAACTATATGTCAGAAAATTTCATTTTTCACTCATATAAAAACATTTTTCGTAAAACAAAATATGCTTTTATGCAGATTACTAAATATTATAAAAATAAATTCTCCATTTTTCATGGAATCTAATTGTTTCCATTCAATTTTTTTCTGCACATTCATCTGGTAGATGACAAATATTCAAGTTCAAGATCTCACTTTCTTTCTCTAGAAAGAAAGTGAGACCAAGGACAATTAGATCCGAAAAAAGAAATTTATTTTGAAATCTAACATCTTTAATTTATGTTTCACAGTTTCTTTTGAATAAGAACATATTTTATTTTGTGAAGAATGGAACTGTATAGTTCAAAATCTCAACAAACCTCATTAGATGAGGAAAAAAATTCTGAGAGGTCAAAATTCTGGGAGACAACTACCTTGAAATAAGCAAAAATAATGAAGAAGCTCATTAATTCTGAAACATGTCTTGACAAAGCTTGGCAACCTGATTTATGCGTCGCGTTAAGTTTTAACCTAATAACTAATTTTGTCTTCTGAACTTTAATATCATTTCAGGGTAATTTTCTTTGCAGAGCCTACGCATAATCGTTTGAATATTATGTATCTGATTTGTGTATAAAAATTTAACGAGTTGGCCAAGAAATTACTAAAATTTTGTTTCTTAGTTTTGACGTGATAACCGCCTTGAGAATGTCACTCGAACTTGGTGATGAACTTCGTGCACTCTAATTGAACTAAAAATGTTTAAAAATATGAAAATCTTTATCTTAAATGAGGAATTATAGTGTTAGAAAATTGAAGGCGGAAAATAACATTTTAAATATGTTATTTGAATGTGTGACATTTATAATGATCGCGACGTGTGGAACTATTGAAACTCAACAAAAGATACACAAAGTGAAAGAAAGTTTCTCGAGATCCGTGTACCGGAAATAATTACTAGCTTTTAGGTGGGACGGCGGTATTGGAACGTTTCCAAACATTTTCATTTTTTAGACAAGCACGCGCGCGAACCTTTCACGTATGGAACGAGTGCAAACTCATTATTCTCTCGCTATCTCTCTCTCTTTTTCTGGAAAAATGAAAAGTCTAGCGCAGAGCTCGCGCGCGCAAGTCTTGGAGACAAAAGTGAGCCGATTTAATTAAACTGGACTTGCAAATTATCGTGGGGATGTAGCCTAGACACGAAAAACCCGGTGAAAGGTAGCTCAGTGGCCGCAGAGGAGATTAAAAAAATAGCAGACAAGTGCAGTACAGAGGGAAGGTAGGCCTGGGACTTTTTTAATCTGGTCGGCTTTATCCGCGAGCTCCAAGCCAGTCTCGCCCTCGGAAATCTCTGGGAGGGCTGTTCGCTGCGGGCGGCTGCTCTCTCCCCGCGATCTACCCCCCCCGCGCCTCGGCCGAACAAAAGACGTCGCGTCAGCGGCTCTCTTCTCTCTCCTCCGTGCTTTTCTGCCACTATTACGCGCGCGCGCGCCCGCGTGCTGCGCGTTTCAACACACCAAATGCCCTGCATGCAGAGACGCGCGCGCGCACACCAAATTCAATGCGCTGAGGCCTGCGGTTTTATCCTGCGTTGATTATCGAACAAAGCATTCACCAAGTTTTTCCATGATTTTTCGACGGAGAGTCAAGGGTTTTTTTATCCCTTTGGCGGGGGGTAATAGTTCGTTTCGTCTGTGAAATCGTCGGAATTTTCCCACGCCTTTTGAACAATGCCTGGAGAAATGTTAATGAAAGGAAACAAGAGCAAAGAGTTTCCTTTCATACGAGTCCTCCCAGCTCGAGTTCAAGCCAGAGTACGCATGAAAAACGAAGGTTACACGTGATCCACTCGACGAACTTCGGTGCAATATAAATATTTTGACATGGCACAATTCATTGTCCCATCAGTCTCAACTTCATTTTTGTGTATAGCAAAAAAATGAAATGTAATCTGCAGTCTCGACTCGGGTAAGCCAATTCAAATCGCGCGAGTTTTGTCTCTCTCTCTCTCTCTCTCTCTCTAACGGAAACTAACGGTCTCTTGGATGGGCGTCAGTCAGGTTTCAGACGAGGACATAGCACGCAAACGGCTCTGCTGAAGCTCACCGAAGACATACGTACGGCTCGAGACGCGAAAAAACTTACGGCACTACTTCTATTTGACTTCAGCAAGGCCTTTGACACTGTCTCGCATACTGCCCTACTTTGCAAGCTTCACAAACTTGGCTTTTCCATGCAGGTTATTCGCTGGATAGCGTCATACCTGACAGACAGAGAGCAGTGTGTTAAAAGAGATGATGGATCTTTCACTAATTTTCTGCCACTGAACAGAGGCGTCCCGCAGGGATCAGTCCTTGGCCCGCTGCTCTTTGCTCTGTACATTGGAGATGTGGGGCGGTGGCTTGATCTTGACGTACACTACTTACTCTACGCAGACGATCTACAGATTTACATTTACTGTTCATCTGAAGACTTGATACCGACGCTACTTAAACTCAACCGAAATGCTGCTGCAATCTCAGCCTGGGCTGCTGCCAATGGCCTCAAGCTAAACGCATCCAAAACGAAAGCGATAGTCTTTGGCAGTAGATATTACGTGAGTGGTATCAGCGAGCAGGCTGATCAGGTACTGAACCTCGATGGTTCCACCATCCACCTTGAATCCTCGGTAGTCAGTCTTGGGGTCACTCTTGACTCGATTCTCTCCTGGAAGGAGCATGTGGTGTCGGTGTGCAAAAAAGCCAACGCCCTGATGTATAGGCTCCATAGGTTCCGCGGTTGTGCGAATTTGGCCCTCAGGAAACACCTCATCAAAGCACTCCTTTTCCCACTTATTGACTACTGCTCCTTGGTATACTGTGATCTCTCTAATGAGCAGAATCTTATCCTACAGCGGCTTGTCAACACTGGTATAAGATACGTCTATGGTGTAAGGAGGAATGAGCACATCACCCCTTACAGGCGAGAACTCGGTTGGCTCACCACTGACTTGAGACGTGATTATTTCAAGGCTACTCTGCTCTGCAAGATCTTCAGATCTGGCAGACCAGAGTACCTCGCGGACCTATTTTATGAGAACACGTCTACTCGTCCTGTGAGGGGTGGTCGTCGCGCGCCACTGGTCATACCTGCTTCCCGTACCAAGTCATTCGAAAAATCCTTTCATATCTCAGCAGCTCATCTCTGGAACTCGCTCCCTTCACTCATTACTGACGCCCCCTCATTCCAATCATTCAAACTCCAGCTCTACTCATACCTACTCCACCTTGCATAAACAAATTATGTGCTACATATTTTATTACTACTTAAAAATATAAGTCTAGTTATCTAACTTTAAATAAGAAGCTACTTGTAAAATTGTACAACATAATGTACAGGAAATAAAATTAATCTGAATCTGAATCTGAATCTCTCTCTCTCTCTTCTCCGTATCTTACACACGTGATTTCATACTTGAATAGACAATCTTGCTGTATAGCAAACATCGAACGCTCCCTATCAAACTTATTTCAAAGGTATAGAGCAAAACACGAAGTGATAGTCAGTACAATAAAGTCTCGGAGCCATTCGGCTCGTGCTCCGACAGCGGCGGGCGCGTGTTACGGCGAAACTTATATTGCATGGAAATAAGACGTTGGAACCCGAGCAGTACGCCGGGCCGCATATACATATAGCCGCGCGCGCGCGAGCGTACAAAGGGGTAGTCGCGCTGACAGGGGTTGCTCTCGTGTGCATGTGCACAGGCGCTGCTGGCAGGCTAGAGAACTCGCGTCTGAGTACCTTCTCCAGCCTACGCCACTCTCCGGGATCCACTTCCGTCTCGCAATTATTTAATTAATTGAAGAATCGCCGCAGTAACAATTGCGCCCTTCCTTTTTTTCCGCAGCGAGAAAATTGCTTCCATTACGTGCCGGCAGTTCTCTCCCTTGCATTGTTGCAGTCAGCCCAAAAGAGAGAGAGGGAGACAGACCCTTTATTACGTTTCTGCCTCTTTAATCTCCTCACGGAGATTCGCGCGTTAGCTTTTTTGCCCTCGACGCGCTTCGCTTCACTCTCTCGGTAATCGAACGTCCAACCGATTAGCCCAGACTCGTACGTCGAGGATCGAGGCTCAGCCAATCTAACCGATAGGAGGATTGATGAAAAGTCTATCAGAGCATTTCCGTAACCGTGCAGCCGATGCGCCTTTGGGCCGACCAGACTTTTCCAGTTTTCATTCATTTTACATCGTGAATGTCTATATGCTTTGATGTGAGTTCATTGATACGTTTAGAGGCTTGATGTCGGAGGAAGTTTTGCGCGAAAGCCAATCGCAATTGAAATCGAAAAAAAAATGAATTGGTTTTCATGATAAAGCGATGAATTCAACGAAATTTGAATTTGTGTTGGTACTGAATTTATTGCGATGAATTTATAGCTACATTTATAAATATAGGAATGGATATAAGAATGAAAGAATAGAATGGAAGAGATAGACTATTCGCAGTTCGATTTATGAAGTAAAAAGACAAATGAGATATCGATTCGATGATACCCTGGCTTTAGTTAATTCTCAATCGACTTTCGTAGAATCCCAACATTCGTTTCTCAAAATATTTTTCCGCGATATTTCAAGAATTGTTCTTTTCGAAAGTCAATCTCGGTAAGTATTTCTACTCTTCAGAGAAGCAAAAATTGCGACCGGAGGATTTTATTTTTATTTGCAAACCGAAGAGCAATGACATTTCAATAGATATATCCAACATCAGAAACAGAAGCAATTTCGCCTGGGTACAGAATCGAAGTATTGCGGTCAATTTAAAAAACCACGGCTGCCCCAGACGCCCCCGACTATTTCCAATAAGCGATAAGAGGGCCGCAGATAAATACTGAAAGAGTCACTTCGCTCTTTTACAACTGCGAGCTTCACTCGTGTCCGAGGCATCAGGCCGTCGCGTCGGTCAAATAAGTTTCGAATAAAAAGATCTACTTGCTGCACCAGTGCGCCCGCTCGCGCGCGCACACACACCCAAGGCATTATACAATATACACACGTAGGGATCAAGCTCGCGCTCGGACTCGCATCTTGCAGCCTGTGTACGACGGATATACGGGGCGCGGGGCACGTCTTTTATTATTCAAGCGACAACGCCGCTCTAGATCTCATCGGATTTTTCCCGTACACGCGCGTTGGAAATTTTCGGTTTTCCGCTTTAAAAGAAAATGCGTCGGGAATAATGTATGATTTCGAATGCGTCTGCTCGTACGTACGGCAAAAACGCCACGGGAGCGTAGGGTATGAATTTTGAAAGAAAAGATTGTGACCAAGTCAAGTTGTGGGCTTGGAATATTCAGGGGTTGCAAAATGTATTTACAGACTCCCGGATATGTGCATGTGAACGAATGTGATAAAAGCATTTTTCGGATCAAAATCATGAACTCGTAAAATTCGAGGGTAATAATTTTTTTAAAACTTTTTTTCGAGAGTTGACGCTCAGTTTTGCAATTGTTGAATGAAATACGAGGGTACAGTATAACAATAAAATAGAGATGTTTACTTTTATTTTTCGTTCCATGTGTATCCGTGGAATTGGAGAGTAAGTATGCGCCACTAGAATGATCAGCCAACGAGTTATCTTCCATCTCCAGATCGTCGACATCCGATCACGCATACACACAAAAAACGATCCCAAGGCATCAGAGCCGTTCGAAGGTTTTGCAAGCCCATTGGGAACCGAGTCAACTGTTGCAAATTGGTGCGAGTGCATCCGTAGCAAACAACTCGATGTTGCCGAGCTGCTCGAGGATCATCAAGTGATTCGTCGAGTGCGACGCGAGTAGCTCGGGGGGGTAGGTAAAAAAGAGGTTCAAGAGCCCCTACCCTCATCCCGAATTGGTGTAATAAGGCTCGGCTCAGATCCACGCCCCAAAGCTGCCACGGAGCTGACCCATCTAACCGGCTACAAATAGATATAATCCAGCGGGAACAGCGAAACACCTTAGCCGGCTTAAGGAGACACAAGGGGCGCAGACGAACTCGGCGGCGGCGGCGTGGCTAGGGCGCATGCCCGAGAGCGGGGTTGCGCGCGCGCCAGCGCGGATTTGTCCCTGACATTCGGAGCCGGCGAAATCGCGCGCGCCAATCAGTCGGCCAAGCGCCACCGTAAGAGTCCGCAGCCCCGAACACGCGTACTCTCCGGTGTATCGCTCGGCGCACGTGAGAGTCAAGCGAGTCAGGAGCGAATGAGGAAAAATCCCGAAACCCGGCGCAGTTTGGTCTTCCCCTTGTAGTCGCGAGTGCGGTAAGCGCCTACACAGACAAATCAGCTCGCTCGCGTTGTATTCTTCACGCTTCTACAATTGCGACTTGTATATTTGAATATTCAAAAGCTTATTCGCGAAGCGAAATTGCTATCAGCGATGCTCCAATTTTTTTTCTCGATCGACGTTTCATCAACAAATACAGCGTCGTTAATGCCATTATGCTCGCGATTTCAATTGGGTTGTTTCATTGTTCAAAGTATCCCTCGCGCGGTGACGCTTACTTCGCGCGGCTGAAGAACGAAGCGAGCAAGTTCGAGCGCGTATTGAGCTGTTTTTTCTGTGTAGCGTGAATCTCTACTATGTGAAACCAATGAAGAGGAAGCAAGGTCCAAAGTTTACGTGTAAAAGTTTGTGCACGCGGCGGCGATGCGCTGATTAATAGCCCGAAGTTCCAGGGCGCGGCTAATTAATTCTCATCTCCGCTCAACGCCATCGACCCCCGCTCTTGGGCCCCGAGAGAGAAGAAGAAAAGAAACGAGATATCGCTCTCGCAAGGCATGAGCGGCACGTGACGGTGGGCGCGCGAGGTGCAGGAATTTTTCTGACGGTGAGTCTCGCGCGCTCTCGATTCCCTGATCTATATACGCATTTGAGATTTGATTTTTTTTTGTTGGGCTGTCCCGCTCATCGGCGATTCCGGTCGCGTCAAGCGAAATGGCCCGGAAAAAGCGGCGGGGGCCTTTCTCTTTGCTCGGGCTTTCCGACCAAAAAATTTAATGGCCCGGCCAAACACGTTTGCCTTTGACCGGACAGCCCGGCATGACTCGGACGCCCGCGCGCGGATTGTACGTGCGCTGATGCGAAAATAATGGCTCTCTGCGCGCCATGTGTGTGTGTGTGTGCGCGCTCATTGAAATTTCGCCGTATCGAACATTGGGGTGGGGATAATTGCATCGAAGGGGAGGGGGGTTACATCGTATATCATTCGAGAGAGTGTGAAAAATCGATCGGCCGACATTGAAATGATATACAAAACGATATATCGGAAAGCGAATAGATGTGAGTTTTGGAAAAAGAGATGCGGCAAGGTCGCGCGTCGTTTGCATACTCGAGTAGAAATCCATGCACGCGACCCTTGGATATAATCGATTCATAATCAAAATTCATACTTAACGAGTGACTCAAGAGGGATCCTCGGGTATGATGGACGTGCGCAGACTCCTCTCGACGTATATATCGCTGTATCGCGGTGCAATCTTCTCGTTTCCATGGGAAGCCAGTTTCGCGACGAGGATATCGGCGGAATGGGACTGGAAAGTAGCATCGCATGCGGGAACTCGCGCGTATATACATACATCGGCGGGGCGGGTTCGATTATCCGGCTGATCGTGATACTGCCAACGTACACGTGACAGCGGCTATTACGCTTGTTATATGTGTCAGTCACCGAGCTACCGCGCGCTAAGGACCGGTGAACATACGATTAACGATGCTGAAAGCTTATTTGCAACTTGCAGCCAACGCGAGATGAAGGAACACGTTTAATGTTACAGTAGTTAATAGTTTGAGGAAGGCGGAATCAAACTAATTATTATTGAGAATCCGATTATATCTTTCGTATTCGCGCACGAGTCGAGAAGATATGTTTTTGATCAACCTATCAACGGTATTATCTGCTTTCCGCATATATTTACCTTGACATTATTCGACAAGTCAAACCCTCTGTTGGATTACCTATACATATTCATATACACGCTATGTAAGTCAAAGTTCGAGTACGACTGTTGGCTTGAGCAGGAAAAAAAATTTATAAAAGTTACAATAGCCCCTATCGATTGATTCTCTCGCAGAGAACCAAAACCAAAAAAAAAATCACCAAAGTTTGTTGCGTAAACTATAATCGGAGAAACTCGGGTAGTTCTTTTCGGCTTCGCGAGTCTGTAAGAGAATTAAGAGATACCCTTGTGATTTCCACAGGATCTTTGCCTTCATGACCCGGGGTGTGACTTTGGAGAACTTGTACGTTTTTTAACCGAGATAGAGGCACTTGCAACGTAAACTTCTTGCAGACTCTTTCGAATAAGAAAGAGTCTCTCCTTTAACCCGAGACTGTGATCAACGAGTTATCCCGTAGCTTAGGCGAGCATTAGAGTTGTCAAACTTGCGGCAAAGAACAGTGTGCGAATGTTCAAAATTGTGCTTCGAAGCTCGTGCAAAGTAGCTAAATCGACCAAATCTATGCGATCGCGGGACGTGGGTTATGCTAAGTGGGCGCGTGACGCAAATAACGAATTAGCGGCCCGCGGAAAAAAACAACCCAGCTTCTTTTCTTTATTTGCCGCTGGGTTTCTCCTCAAACTTTTCATTCCCCGGCTCAAGGAGTGTTTCATGCGCGTACTCCCGAGCTGGTGCCTCGCCGTCAGTAGTAGAGATCACTTTTTCCGCATGGGCAAGCGAATCAGCCGACAAGCTTAGCTCAACAAATGCCTACTGAATCTCGGATGTTCCACGGCTTGTTCAGGACTTGCTAAAGCATGAAAAGATATGTATTATGTTAATATATCAAAACGGATGGCGAATCCGAAACGACTATCGGCTTTGTGGATGGATAGAAGATTATGGGGGAACAGAGAGAAATTAGCGTTTCGCGGAATGCTAGATCGATCGAGGTATATTAAGCAGTTGGGAATTGCATTGCATCTGTATATGGAAATTCAATTATGGAGAAAATCGACGCGAGTACAGGCGACAGCTGTGCCATTCTCGTAGACAACAATTCCGTTGAACGGGTAACCGGCCGCTCGGTGTAAGAGACGTTTCCCTGATTCACCCATCCTCGATGTCTTTTTCCCTGACATTTTCGAGTTTGTCTCAGGGACGCTGCGTTCTATCTGCATCCAGTCTAGCGAAGACTTAATTCTTTAATTAATAGTCTTGAGCCGGTCTTTTCAAAATTGTTTTCTCTTGTCTGCGAGAAATGATGGTTAGATTGAGGGGCCGGATATTTTCTTCCCATTTCCATGTATACTTATTTTTGGCAGGAAATATGGATCCGCTCGCGAGAGAGATAATACTGCGAGAAAGGCCTCGCCTGGAATGAATAAATTTTTCATATAGCCGCGATTCCTTCAGTGTTTTCAGAGAGTTGCAATTTTTAGTTAATTCTTAATAAGATAAGTAACTTACTCAAATGACTCACTACACTTTTAATAGATAAGGTCAAGATTTTAAAAAAGGTCACCCCCTTCTCTGCAATGTATGTGTAGAACGATATATGGTGAATTTGAAACTATTTGTGAGTATGCGTTTTGTCTCTGAGCGTTTTGTCTCGGATCCATCTGGTACAACTCATCTGTAAGGTAGTTTTTCTAGGTGGGTGCAATCTAGTGCGTTGCCGGCTAGTGAATCAAAGCATGAATATCTCCATGAATACGACCGTATCACAGCTCGATTTGAATATCCCTCTCTAGACTATAAGTTCACACTTCTTGTGTGTTGTTCCTGTCTATTTAATATCTTGCTTCAAACTAATATTATTATTAATATTTAAGTAAATTTGGAAAATCTCTGATAATTTAAATTTTATATGATGTGACGCAATGTCCAATTCATGCGTGAATTTTAAGTTAGACGTATATATGAATACATTTTTATTTGGAAGAAGAGGGAGGTATGTTCTTGTATCTTGTGTAGTATTAGCGTATTTTGAATTACCGGATATTGAGAATCTCTGCTTTTGTTAAAAAAATATTCAGTTTGTATTGCAAACAATGAAAAACGAAAATAAAAAGTGAATTATGATAAAAACTAATGACATCAATTTGGAAAAAAACTTTATAATAACGATCAAGACTCAAATTGAACAGTGGAAAAACTGGGACATCGAATCTTTAATTCTTTGAAATTATTCATTCGGAATCCGAATATTCCATCATTTCTCAAAGTTCTTTCATACTGTAGAATGATTAATTTCTTACTATTAGAACATTTAATTGCTCTATTTATAACCATCAAAAGCACAAATATTCTGGGTTTCCACTCATATCAAAGTTTTGCGAATGACTCGACCACTCGAGAGTTTGTAGACTATTCTGATTCTAACAAAACGTCAGAATCATAATAAGTATGGAAATGGATTTCCTGGAGTTTTTCTTTTTTGTTATACTCATGTTTCTAAAATTAGAATGTATTACGAAAATATATCGGCATTTTTATACTATATGAATGATTTACGTATATTTTTTGCAATAATAACATAATTTAAACGAATTATTATTTTTAGGAACCTTACAAGCGTCCTAGTGACTAAAAAGTTTGATTTTATTCAATATAATATCAAACAATTACTCCATCGATTCAATCAATTTTACATAGGCCGTGTTGAATATTTCTTACTGTTATTACTTACTGCCTTACTGTGTAAATATATTTGAATAATCTTAACGTCTTTCTCCACTTTCTTTCGAGCATAAGCATAGAGAATGGTTGATCATTCTTCGTGATAAACGTAATTTTTCTTCCATAAAAAAATATTGTTCTAGTCGTTTTTACGATTTATAGCATAGCCGCGCGGTTCCAAAAAATCATAAAACACAATTAAAAATTGAAGAGAACAAAGGGATTTTGCGTATTCTGCTCGGTAATGAATTCGCTAAGCCACACGGACGGATGTTTACGATTTCATGTGGTTTTCTATATATATATATATATATATACGAACTCCGTTCTACTCGTTTAGAAAACAAACTAATTTACGATTTTCAAGCCCAGAACGCAACATTCTAATCTTGTGGGAAAGCGAAAGTTATTCTAGTGAAATTCCATTTAAACTCAAAGCCAGTGTGAAGAGAAGTATTTATTCGTTAAAAAGCTTTGAAAACTTCTATTAGAAAAGGCAATGGTTCATTCTGAACCAGGTGAAAACAAAAAAACAGCTGAAAAGACATGAAAAGAACTATATATATCCTCGGAAGGTCAGAAAAATATTTCCATTGAAGGGACAGAAAAGCGCCCAATAACTTTTGCAGTTGGACTCGCGGGGACAAAGCCTGATCTATATAAATTTCGTTTTATCGCGTCCAACTGTTTTTGACCCATCCGCAGGATTGAGTCGTCAAACCGACTCTTGACGTATGCATTGACTGCAGCGCGTGCGGTCGGTTGGCCCGCGCGCGAGAGTCATGTCCACCGCAGATAGATAGCGGACGGACGGACAAGTATCGACATTGTTCGCATGTCCATCGAGTCGGCGAACGCAAACAGAATACGATTAACTTATCTGCGCCGGGCATACGTGGACGCTGAGATCAACGGTACAACACCGTCCGTTTCAGCCCAATCTTATGGTTTCAGAGCGGTATTTTCTCATAGGATTCCACTGGACCCGTTGATAAGAGAATCAAGTTTGCTTTTGTTAAACATGCACCAGTTAATCCTTCTTTTATATCTTATAGGTCTCATTGTCCTATGAGTTTTTAATATTTTACCCCTGCAACCATATCATTGCTTGATAATTTTCAATCCTTTAGGAACTTGATTGAGGGTAAATATTTCCACAGGAAATGATTTTCAACATTAAATGACACCTTTTCAATAGTTCAGAATCTGCGTCACACGCGAATTATGTAATTTGATTTACATATATAGGTCATTCAATTTTCGTAGCTTATTCTTTCGAAAACATTGATATTACATGTACTATGATAGCAGTGTACTGATAGCACTGCGACGTAGAGGAAATATCATTCGCAACAAATGAGAAATGTTCGCGAGAAGATTGAGCATGTACAAGGGCATTTACTTGGGCGATAGGCAGCAGAAAATCAATTGTCGTATCGCGCAACCTGGGCGAAATACCTGGTGCTCCGTATTCCGCTTGGTTTGACGCGAAATTACTTTTTCGTCCCAGCGGCAGTAAAGTGCCTACTTTGCGTCCTGGCGTTTGCAAAGAATGGCACTTTTCTGCCGCGGGATACGAAAAATAGTATATGCACCTCGCTCATCTAGGCTATTTCGGCACGCGCAAACTTGCAATCCTCGCTGCGCTCGGATCGCAAACGTTTTTCGTGCCGAAATCGCCTAACCTCGCTCGGGTGCATAATATACTATTTCTGTCTGTTACTTCTGTTGAAGGCCTCGCCCTCGCCGCAATCGATAAACTTCTTTCTTCTGTTTAAAATCCGCCCCTGTCTCGCCGTCCCCCGACGGCATTAAAGTAGTTCCGACGCGATAATTCATCCAAGGCTCTTTATACCAAATAAATATGAGCCGTAAGCTCGCGACGACGTGAAATTTCGGTGGAGTGACTTATGGGCAATGTTGAGATCCTTATCTGGCTCCTCGGCTTAGCCACACGCGCCCAGAGCTCAATGAGCGTCCAATTTAATAACAGCAATTTAATCCACAACTGATGTTATTGAAGCGATTCACACTTTTTTCCATCCCGAACTCACCCAAGACAACAGCCACGCGCGTGGTAAACAATAAACCAAATAAAAATGAAGGACATATGTGTACGCAGACTCAATCCCGAAGTACTGCGTGCGAGATTGGATCGCGGATTTGGTCTCGCAGGAATTTATCACGTGTGTATATGTACAGTAGGACGCGATGGCTTGGGTCGGATCGAGCAACCGCAAATAAAAACTCCGTGGCAAGAGGTGGCAGAAGCGGATCAGCGCACTAATCGCTGAATAATCACGCGGTCGCGTTCGCGGGGACGCACAATCCGTTCGTGTTTTCTCATCCAATTCAACATTGACACCGTCCCGAATTAATTTCGCATTTATCGAGGACACGCCGGGATGAAGATATATGCATACACTCGTATTCTGGAGCGGCTGAAAAGCCTCTCTATTCCTTTCTCTTTCTCTTTCTCTTTCTCTGAATTGTTCAAATTCGTTTTCAGTCGAATTGTCGACTTTCGGAAGAAAATGTACTTTCAAGTTGTTCTAGACAGTAAGACAAATTAATTTGATTCATTATGCATTCTAATACTGGGCGTGTCACTGACTCATTTCCTTTTAACGTTCATTGGATTGCAGGTTTCGTCCTGCTCTGTGCGGCATAATTTTGTTAAACTTCACTAAATAAGCTTGAAACTTTTAAATTGAATGACACTACAATTACAAAAGATGATACGCTAACTTCTAAATATCCTGTTACCTATAACAAGTGTGAGATTAAAATAAAAAAGGTAAAAATTTATATTGAAACATGTGACAAATTGGATTGAACACGTTGAAAAACATCGATTAAATGTGAAGTTTCAAATTTCAAATTAGTTAAAATTAATGCAACTTATTTTATCCCTGCAATTTTACACACTTCACTTATTATAGTTTTTCGGGTAATCATCTCATCATACTTTAGCGCGAGACGGGAAAATCAGCGTTGAGCTGAGCATTGTCCAAGGGACGCGTCCCGAAACTATTCTAACTGTATATATAGTATTCAGAGATGAGAGAATCCAACATGACATCATCATTATTCCCACCACACTCTGCCCACCATCCACTGTTTATTGAAATCTTCTCGTAGCGCGACTCATGGGTACATGCATTGTGATCAGGATGATCGTTCAATGCATTTAGAAAGTCATCCTCGGGATATTATGCAAGTTTCGTCACGTCGGGGGAGTTGGAAAAGCCTTTCGTCGCGGTCCATATCCTCTGTAACTACACAGTTATTTTTTTACTGCGAGTGCTGTGATCGATTTTTACTAGTTTCGAGTGACTATTCACAGTATAAGCAATTTGTAAAAGACTTTTTTCGATAACGTGAGCAGCTGAATCAATGTGGAAGTTTACTTTGTTTACCGTCAAACTCGGTTATTACATCGAGATACTGAGTGTATGTATTATTAATCCTATAGCCGCTATACCTACAAACATTGCGCGCATCTCAATCTTCAATCGTGATTCATGGAGGGAGTGAATTACATTGCATGTATAGGTATATAGAAACGTCCAATATACATGGCTTGTATTAAATTGAACCTTCGGGCACAACCCTGCAATATGATGCAATATATAGTTATCCTGTAGCTTATATTCATTTTATTTTCTCTACGTGAAAATCATGCTTGATTCTTCCAATACAAAAACAGCCCCAAACAGCAGTCAATGTTCGTATTTATCGGATACAGAGCTATCAATTATCTTTTCTTCGCTCCTTTATCATACGTATATATATCAATTGAATTTTTCCGATACAATCCTAGCTAGATCAATTAGAGCCACAAATCAGAGGTAAACAAAAATGTTCCGCTATTATTCTTTCAACGAGGCCTCGTATTTAATCAGCGTAGATGTCATCGGCTAACTCTCGCCACCTCCTAACCGGAATCTCTGAGCCTCTGCAGAGCAGTCCTCTCATGAATCTAGGGAAAGAGAGAGAGAGAGAGAGAGAGAGAGAGAGAGAGAGAGAGAGAGAGAGCAGAGTGCTTTCGCATCGTTTGTTTCATCCAACGAGGGAAAAGCTCTCCCGACTTATTTCTTCCGGATCGTCCCTTCTTCGTTTCAGGCCGAGGGTGTTGAGCAAACTTCTTAAGCAACTCATGCCATTTGGACATGGCAATATTAGCTCCCCTCTCGACGTAGTGCTCTGCTTATAATTGTATACCCCGAGAAGATCTTCGAAATTCAGCGTGACTCAGGGCTCAATTAGACCGTCGATCCTTCTATACGTATGATATGTTTCGTTATTATAGTATACATACAGTCTTTTGGCAGATGCAGAAGCCGAATCGCCCCAGTCGATTTATCTCTTTCTCGAGGAGAGTAAGAGAGAGAGAGCATAACGTCTTGTTTGCGCGCGCGTGAATGGAAGCTTGCACTGCTTTGAATTAACACACGAGGAAAAACGCGTGCTCCAGAGTGAATTTAGTCTTGGAAATGAATAGATATTATGAGGCTTAATTGAGAAAGTAATTAAGATCAAGCGGGCCATGGAGGCCGACAGGAGCACGTGCCATGTGCTGATGAGAAAGTATTATCTACCTTTTCTTTCTTTATAGCGATACTCACTTTTCGCCTGTTATCACTTGACCGGGAAGGAAGGAAAAGTATACAAGATTTCATATCGACGGCCCTTACGAAGAAAAGCACATTTCAAATCTCCGACGAAAAAAAACACATTTCGTTTATCGGACGAATAAAAACACATTCCAGTTTCTCAGTCGAAGAAAAACACATTTCGGCTTCTCGGACGAAAAAAAGCACATTTCAGCTTCTCGGACGAAGAAAAGCACATTTCGACGAAGAAAAGTACATTTCAGGTTATTCGACGCGGTAGAAGATTATCTGCGCATTACCACGTAAAATAATACATTACACACAAGTAAAATAATACATTGCACGTTCTCACACACTCTCACGAGTATTGAGATACCCAATTTCATACATCTCATCATTCAATATACTACGTAGCTGAAATGTGCTTTTCTTCGTCCGAGAAGCTGAAATGTGCTTTTTTTCGTCCGAGAAACTGGAATGTGCTTTTTTCGTCCGAGAAGCTGAAATGTGTTTTTCTTCGTCGTAAACCGTGAAATGTGCTTTTCTTCGCCGGAAGGTTGAAATGTGCTTTTCTTCGTCGGAGATTTGAAATGTGCTTTTCTTCGTAAGGGCCGTCGATATGGTGAACAGGGAGAAAATTATTCCGATATTATCGAGTTTCAATCAGTTTTATTTTTCGGATGCAAACAGCTAAGTTAATGGTCGCAACTCTGTCTCAAATTCAATGAATACCGTTTTCAATCGGATATGTAAGCTTCAACGTATTCATGAATGTTATATCTGTAACGGCCCATTCGATCAAAAAATGAAAGGAATAATTTAATCAAATGGACATAGACAACTTTCATGGATTGTTTATTCTTTGCATATTGGTTTGACATTTCAATTGAATACGACTTCAATTAAGTTTTTTGTCCTGACACAGTTCTATCATTAGGTTAACAATGAGTCTCTCTGTTCATGAACTATCTTTTGACACGTACCATCAGCCATAGAAGTTGAAAGGAGATATTTTATCTTTGAACCAAAAAATTCTCTTTAAAGAATTGGTCTTGAACATAAAGAAAGAGGGAAATCCGACTGAGGATATCAGGCTTCCCGACCTAGTTCGAGCTAATGAAAATGTATAGTTCAGAGGCATACTTGATGAACTGCTGTTACATTGTTTGGGTAGAAGTATGCCGATAATCACGGACTAATTCTCTTTCGGCTCCCCTTCAATTTTGATAATTATTTAAGACACTAATAATATTTACATACAAAACAAGAAGTGTAGAACAGTAGCTCACATAACCGTAACTAATTCCCCCTCACGCGTCAGTAACACTTTCTAATTATCTATCCATACTGTAGTAAAATCAATGTATATGTGCAGTTAGAGTTCCCAGATCCGTTCGATTATGCACTTGTTAAGCTAATATGTGACAAGCACATCTCAATTTAATTTGCAAACAATATATCCATCCCGTGTCAGAATTTTCCGATTGAAAATTACGTCGCTCTTAATGCACAGCTTTTCTCCGAAAAAATTCATTATCGATCAGAAAGGAATTGGGTTACTTTATTGCTGCGAATAATACCAATTTCCCAGGTACTATCGATTTCAGTAGAATGTCGGGCTGTAATTTGATTTGATTGATTCGTTTGACATTTCAATGTATAATTAAATTGGACATACGCGCACAATGTGAAACGCCAACCAGATAAAATAACCGCGAGTAACATGCCCGTATGAATCGTAATTAACATCTTCACGTTTCCAATCGGGCTCTTTTTTACGTTCGGACGAACGGCAAAGTAACAATGGCCCTCGAAGTTTCTGACGAGAGCCGCGGCCCACATTAGTCCACGGTAAAAAAAAGCCTTATCAGCCTCGTAGTCAGCTCGGCGCTCGCTCCGGTCGCTTACTCCAAACAATGAATTTGGCAAATCCTCTGGGCTGGCCGGGCGTGCATGCGTAATTCAGCCGGCTAACCGCCCCAACCCCCTCAAACCCCCGACGGCTGTTATACTATAAAGCTGCCGGCCAGCGCGAAAATCCCCCGACCAATTTATCTGTTGGGCCGGCACGCACAAGAACAGCCACGAGAGAGAGAGAGAAAAAGCATACAGCCGGACGCTCGTCGCGCGTGGTGGTGCACCAATGGCGTATACGCATAGTTAGTCACGCGTAATGACTCGAGTGTGTTTTGCTGCGCGCGATGACGAAATGGAAGTTGATAATGGTGCATGGTTTGTAATTTATGCGACTGGGGATGTTGGTGACTGACGGATCGTTTGGCTTCTCGGCGGTCTTACATACGTCAAATATCATTTATTTCTCTGAAGATGCTATCTGAGAATGCTTATTATGTATACACTGTATCTTTACCTTACGAACGAGGGGCGACTCACTGCAGTACTCCCAATTTCACTTTTGCTTTCTCAAAGAGAAAGCTTTGTAATGGGGCAAAAATCGACCCACCGAATCAGACATCGGGACCTCGATTTTCGTGATCTACGGGTCGAAAAACATGGAAATCCAAAAGTGTCTGTATGTATGTGTGTGTGTGTGTGTGTGTGTGTGTGTGTGTGTGTGTGTGTGTGTGTGTGTGTGTGTGTGTGTGTGTGTGTGCGTCCCGTTTTTTTTTCGTCCACGATAACTCTCAAAGGAATGGTCCGATCGTCTTGAAATTTTGCACACAGGTTAATCGCGGCAAAATCTCGGGCGAGTTCAATTTTCAGCGAAATCCGTTGTTTATTTCCTTAGCAACCGTTGTTAAGGTGTCTATTTTTTCGTTTCTTTCGTCCACGATAACTCCCGAAGGAATGATCCGATCGTCGTTGAAATTTTGCACACCGGTTAGTTGTGACAAGATCTAGTCCGAGTTAAATTTTCAGCAAAATCCGTTGGTTATTTCCTTAGCAACCGTTTCTAACGTGTTTTCTCACAAATCCTTATGAGTGCTCATTGGGGCAAGCCGGAAAATCAGTTTTAAGTCACACTCGATGGCCAAGGACACTGAATTGTTGTATTTGCTCCATAGCAACGGTTGTTTACCTCCCTAGCAACAGTTACGAAGGTTGGAAATCATTAATTTATGACCCATTTCCATCATTTTCGACGGCAAAGGACACAAAATCTTCCCAATTAGCTCCTTAGCAACCGTTGTTTACCGCCCTAGCAACCGTTGCTAAGGGAAAGAAAAATTTATGTAAGTTTCGTTTCCAGTATTTTCAACGTGCTATAGAGAAAATTGGGAAAATTTGGTGTCTTTTGCCGTCGAAAATGATCAAAATGAGTCTTCGAATTTGCTAAATACGGACTTAAGGGCAGGACGGATCGATTTTAACCACCATTAAACCGTATGACAGTCACAAGATGAATTGATCGAAAAATTATGCAGGTCCAAATATCTCGCATCGTGTAGAACCTAGAACCGTTTGCTTTGTTGCATTTGATCAAATCATAAGAGAGCCCGGGCAGACATCAACAGTCGCGACAAAGTTTGGTCAATTGAAAAAGAACGACACTTTACACAGTCACAAAGATACGAATTGAACTGATTATATAATATTTTTGTAATTTTTGAAAAATAAATGATAGTATCTACGCTAGTGGAATGGTGAAAATACAGGTTTGGGATGCGTTTGTGGGTGATGTTGAAGCCTCTTTGAGAAAGCATACTGCTAAGGCACTTGGCAGCGGTTTTTGGTATTCCCTGGTATTCCCAGGTACTCCATATTAATAATAGTACTCCCTTTAAAATTATATATATATACGCGGGTCTAGAGCAGCTCCGCAGCACAAAATCTTGTCGGCAATACAAAATAATGAGAGAAAAAAATATTTTGCCTGATCGCCAACGCTCACATCAACTTGTTACAGCTCGTTTTCTCCATTTTTTTCACCTATTCCGATTATTAAGCTAATTTGGCTCAAGTGAGTGCGAATTTTTTTAATACCCTTAGACTAGGCCAACAAAATCGAGCGACATACCATTAGATTCCTTGGCATTCCATCTACATCACCTAATTTTTTTTTTCGTCATACGTCGTGTTTATCAGCCGTTCCGATAGGTTTTCCTTTTTTTTTCTCAAATGCGCCACCCCCAAGTCATTAACCATTGATTTTTCTCTCGATTTTATGTGGCTTACTAGGAGATGCACACCCTATCGGTCACTGATCACGATGAAACTTTGTGAGATTGTTCATGGATTCTCTAATAGCTTATATCTCAAACCATAAAGTCTAACGTCTTAATTTGCAAGAGATATTCTGTCAATTCATTCGATTTTATACATTTACAGTATATCTATATTTATGGATTTTCGTATACATAGGTATACTGTTTATGCTCAAAATTCAATATGTTTGACAGTATGACAGGATATCTTCGGGAAAACAAAACGTTAGACTCAATGAATCGAAATATAAGTTATTAATATACCCTAGAACCATCTCACAAAGTTTCATCGTGATTGGTTTCCCAAAGGTTGTGCCTACTCCTAGTTAGCTCATTCTGAAGAGATATATATATATATACACTTGGTATTCCCTGATACTCCTTAGTATTCCTTAGTATTCCCCTGGTACTCCTTAGTATTCCTCAGTACTCCACGGTATTCCCTCGTACTCCATGGTACTCCATGGTATTCCTCCGAACTCCATGGTACTCCCCGGTATTCTTTAGTATTCCCTGACGGAAAATTTTAGTGAGTCGCTCCTCGCTTACGAATGTAATATAACCTAGAGATTTATGTGTTGACACCGTATCATTGTGTCTAACTAGGAGGGTCGCTGCACAACCTTCGGGTGACAGATCATGATAAAACTTTGCGAGGTGGTTCATGCCTACCCTAATGGCTTATATCTACAGCCGTACAGTCCAACGTTTTGGCTTCCCGCTGAGATTGTATGTCGAGTTATCCGATTTTATGCGCATTTACAGCATATCCATATATTTATGATTTTCTGTCAGATACAGATATACTGATAATGCTCCAAATAAAAGATGATTCATTGAACAGCTCTGGAAAATCAAAACGTTAGATTGTATGGCTTTGGGAAATGAGCTATTAGGGTACCCGAGAATCATCTCACAAAATTTTATCAGGATTGGTTTTCCGAAGGTGTAAAGATGGCGATAGTAAATTCATATATCATATCATATTCCTGCTGGAAAAATATATCCAAGAGAATAAGTTTGCCAATTTCGATATTTTCAAAAATATTCAACGTGAATTTCTCGAAATTCATAATGAATTCTCAATCTTTCAACTTTTTTTGTCCACCTTAATACATGAAGCGGGAATGCTTTAAAACGTTTTTATTTCTGCAACTAAATATTCTACAGACAATCAGCCAATTGCTGCGCTCATTTTCGAAAATATAGAGGCACAGGGGTTCGGCGTATTTAGGAGTACTATGAGTCTAAACTAATCTAATTTGAATGGACGGTACTTAGCCCCTCCGGATGTAGTAGTCAAAGGAAATGCAAGTTAAATTCTGTGAGAATTAATTGCATCTGATCTCATTATTGAACATTATAAAATCCTCGAATTTACGTTCGTAATACTGGCTTTCAATGCATATGTAGCGCGAGTTCAGGTCTCTACCTCTGTAGTTGAGAAAATTATTATCATTTGTCAAAATTGTGATTTTTCAATCGGATCGCCGTTGAAAGAAAAATACATCGCGTCAAACCAGACGAAATTTATCCGTGTCTCGTTCTATTGAATCAGCGCACGCTTGTCTGACAAGCATATGATTAATTCAGTGGGAGCCGAGTGTATTTCGAGCCATCCGTCACGGACTGCAAAAAATCATTGCCAACGTACGTATTGCGCATATTCACAATTCATCGACAATGAATATCGATGATATTTTTAACAACCCCACGGTGCTCTCGTTCTCATTCGAGGCCAATAAAAAAAACACGCGAATGTGTGCATGCATAACCATGAGCAAAAACCACTCGGTCATCGTGCATGTAAAGTTGGGGGGGGGGGCTCCTCGCCGTGCAAGTTCCTTCTCTCAGTCGCTTTTCCTATATACACCAGATCAGCGTACAGAGCAGTGTAAGAAGACGAAAGACGCCCTCGCAAGAAAAAGATTGGCGAGGATATATAATCCTTCCGGCCGTGGTTCCCCTGTATCGTGACACAGTTTCCACGGGTATATATGGTCCGGCAATGGAAGCCTCGGTGCAAGCTAGACGGACTAATGGAATTGCCGTATAAACTCGAACACCGGAGTCGCTCGTGTCAGGTATACCGACCTTAGGCGCCTCGGCATGTGTCCCACGTGACTTCGGAATCTATTCCCTGATTCTATACAGATGTTCTCGTTACACTTGTGGATTTTCGACTGAATCTAAACTTTTCGTTGATCTAAGTGAATTTCGAAGAAGTTAAGAAAACCATTAATATGGTATTGCTTTTTATTTCCTCGATTCCAACGTTTCAGGGTGGAACGGGTTTTGCCGAATGCGATAGTACTGCAAACTTTTTTTCAAATAACAGTCCAAAGAACTTACGAAAGAGTACAGTTTCAAATATGTTTTTCCCCCAAAATATAGATGTTAAAAATCATCGTACTATGATCCCCGATGGTACGATGATTTTTATTTTCTACGATCAGTTTATAATATTTTTCCAATATACGTTCTAAAGTCCACTTCTAGAAATATTGTATAATAATCCGAGATGCCATTTATGCCAGATTTTTTTTTAATAACTCGGAAACAATGTATGCAGATGAATATATTTGCCTCTCGTTAAATCTTTCCTTTCATAGCTCTCTGTTGCCCCCGAGAATGAGTAGACTTAAAAGTGAGGGAAAGAAATTTCCGTCAGAAGAGATTAATGTCCAGTCTCTAAGGATTCAAGAGTCGACAAGGACGTAGTCGGGGTTCGTTAGAGATGAGAGCCTCTTCATTTATTTGATTCAGATTCAATTTCAGATTTCTCATTTTTGACTTTAACTTCCATCTCATCATAACCAATGCCACATCAATGCCATTCCTTACATCTTTTGTCGCTTGTTAATAGTGGAAAGAACAGAAAAAAGTTAAAAAGTTAAAGTTCTATCAGAATTTCGTAAAACATCACGATTTGCATTCATTTGAGACTCGAATACTATACCACTCATGGGTAGCCAGTCCGAGGGTCACACGGTCACCCTTGGGGATAAGGTACCCTGCGCCTGTAGTGCGAACGTAATTTATTGTCGTATACTAAACGTAGAATATACTTATGGTCTTGTTTTTTGGTGTAAATAATTTCACGCCTGAGAGCTGTTGCTATGGTAACGAAGCAAACAAGGTCAAAATCGCTAAAAAGCTAGACTCAATCATGTATTGCCGCGTAGTTCCCACAGTAACTGCCTTAGGGCGTGAAAATAAATTTTATAAAGATAAAAAATGTGCAGCTATTGTGATGAAAACATTTTTGTTCGCTAGACCTAAATCTGCGATTTCGATCTTTAATCATGAACATTTGATAAAAAAAAATTCAATAACCTACTCTCTAAATTTAGAATATTAAAAAACTACTATTTATTAGTATATAAATAGCATAACTGATGAATAATAATAAATATCCACAGAAAAATTAGGGAAATCTTATTAATCTTCATCAGTCATGCAATTTCTACGATATAAAATTCAGAGAGTGGATGCTTCGAAGATTTAAAAAAAAAAGCCACAATCATAAATATTCGTAAGCCACACAATTAATCACTTCATTGAGCACGTATCAGGCGCAGAGCCCATCAAATCACTTTCAAGCGCTCTCCTCTCCGCGCCATTATCCAGATTCTTGCGGATTACGAACTCGGTAAATCCAAAAGTTCGGACACCCGTTAAACTCGAGTAAATTTCATACCCTCCTCACCTCGAGCTCGTCGCCCGAGTTTCAATAATCCGCGCAGTCACGTATTGAGTATTCTTGATCGAGCTCACCGCGCGGGCTGATCAACTTTTTAACACCGCCGGCGTGGAACTTTGATCGAGTTCGGGCGCAGGATCGCGACACTCGACTCGCGCGCGCGCGCGCGCCCGCCAAACAGTTTCTCGCTTCGATGGCTTTTCCTCCGGGAAACGTATACCGGCCGCATATAATTCAAGGCGACCCGACTTTTCCCGTATATACGATCCTGTGTGCGCCGGCTAAAACTGTAGCATTAGCGCCGCAACAGTGACATGATCTGTGGCACTCTTGCGCCGGAGCGTCTCGCTGTTTACTTTGGAATTTCCTACTTCAAAACAGTTGTAATTCTTGTTTATTTTGTAATTTTAACGGGCCCGTCGTGATTCAACGTAGAAACGCATGGAGTAACGATGCTCATGTTGTAAAACTAGACCCATCAGCGTGAATACCTGAAGCTTTGATTTATATACCAGCAGCTGTTCTGCTTGAAGACTTTGAAATTATGAATGTGCACAGCGGTAAGAGGCAAAGTTTGAAAAATGTATATCATACTTGTTTAACCTGGAGTATTCGCAGTAGGATCAGTTTGCAAGATACGAGTATCCATGGTATTACGTGAGATTTCATCACTCAAAATATGCACATTAAATTCGCATCCTCTTTACGATAATTTCTCTTCGGGGATAATAGAATAGAAGCAAGTCATCATTCAGTCCATTATCGTTATGATAAAACTAATCCAATTGAAAAAGGAATAAAACTGCAGCCTATAGGGTCGCAGTCTACGTAAACACGTTCTATAAACGGCACCTCCCAAATCCACGTCACATGCCGATATGCGCATAAAAATCTCTAAATCAGAAATGAACGATCCGGGAAGAGGTATATGCAGAAAGGAGCGAGCCGAAATACAAGCGTATCAAGCGCGCATCTACTCTTTGCATATACATGTGGATCCTCCCTCCCCCCAGAAAATGAGAATATTCCTTTCACATATACGGAACCTTCAAGAATGTGAAAGAGGTCGGAGCTCCTCGGCCTCGTTTCGCGTCTCCCATATTCTTGCGACTTCGCGTATTTTTTAAGGGCCGCGTGTTCAACCTCCCAATCGCAATCGAATCGATACGCGAACATTTGACGGCTCGCGCGAGTTCTTACGAGCAGGTAACCCCACAGAACGCGAGTCATTCGGGTCAAATCAAAAATATTCGCACAACAAAGAGACGCGCGAGCGTGAAAGCCAATGAAAACTCGCGGGCGCGCGCACTCGCCGCATTTCATCTCGGGAGATTGGAAAAAAACATAACGCGGCTGGTGGCGGGCAGAGTCCCCCGGGGAGCCTTGTTTACCCGGGGACTGATTTTAATTCGCAGCCATCCCCGGATTAAATTCTCTCGTCAAGCTTCTGAAAGAGCGGATGTTGTAGAACGGTAGTTTGGTGCTTATTTGATTATCCGATTCACGGTCTCCTGCTTTCCGCCTCCGATAAACCCGTGAAATACTTAGCATAGAATTCATTTATCCGGTGCATATTGAAAATTAACCGGGTCAACACTCATCCTTATATATAAGTACTATGCGCGAACGTTGAAAAACTCATTCTAGCGAACGCTCTATCGAACTACTACGGCGTTCAGGGCTATATATGCAGTCTACGTGGCAGGATTTAATGAATTTCGCGTTCAACGAACGCTTCAATATTTCTTGTGAATTTCGAACAGTGTAAGAGAGACAAGTACCTTCGGAGAAGTTGAAACAGAAGAATTCCTTTGAATTAACCCGAGCCCAGAGGTATACTAGATTTTCATTTATTGCGAGCGAAGACTATATAGCTCGTTCCAGATTCAGATGGTTTGACACTTCTCATTCCAACAGCTGCTATCATTTATATTGCTCCCGGGGCTCATCTTTCGAAATCCGTTTTCGAGAACTAATATAGATTCTTTTGATGGAATATCTCAAAAGAATGTCAGATTGCTGTAAAGAAGCTTTAGAATTCATCTAATTTTCAAATGTGCTAGCTGTCGTAAATATCGGCCATTGGTTCTGTGTGTGGGAGGGGGGTGGATTTTTGGCACGCGATCACGAAAGGATCACGAAAGGATGATCTCCGATCTCGATGAAGCTTTGTCGACATGTATGTTCGTGTATGCTTAATTTACGACCGTATATTCATTTTGGCGAGATAACATTTGATTTGAGCTTTATGATGGATCCCTATTGATTAGTCAATTCCAACCCAGTTGTCTACGATTTTTCTGTGAAATTGTGATCTTTTCTGTCATTTTAACGATCATTTGAATGGCGATGAAAAATAAAGCTCCGGTACTGTTTTAAAAATGTCTGTAATTGATTTCTACGGTAGAATCATTTTTCAATCGTCAGTCAATCACAGTTTTATAAATGTATTCAACGTAATGAATGTAAATTTCATTGCGTAACCCGATGCGCAGACTACGAAATCAATCACTCGCGACCGACAGCATGAATTAACTCACCGCTTGAGGTATCTTCTCAGATGAGAAAAAAAAACCACGCGAAACACCCTGCTCGTCAAGAGTAAGCATTCTGGGGCTCGGCTGTATTTTTCTTGGGTGTTATATACGACAGAGTTGCGTCGTCGCGTTACCTGAGTACTTGGCAGTCCTAACACACGGACGCAGACGCTCGTATCCAATTGCACGAAACCACCCCGAGACGCAGGACTATTTTTCGCTCGGCGGGCGACGAGGAAATATTACGCGCTCGCGACCTTTTTCTCACCTGAGCCCCGAGCCACCGGGGGACGGCATCTCGCTTGGATCAAAAGCCGGGTATTTCATTTTCTCTGTTGCAGACGGCGAGACGTTTCGTCTTCGAGCGGATCGTTGCGCTTTGCGTGTCGCTGTAATATCATTACAGATTCTCGTCGATATCCTACTCTTTGAGCTATTTTGTGACTAGTTTACTCGAGGCTGAAATCAAAAGAAAATGGATCTCGAATAACACCTCGACTGTGCTCCGTAAGCTCCGGTTACTGTCCATGATGTCGATATGTCGACTTTTCACTGCAGTAAAATAAACTCTATTCAAAATGGAAATATACAATATCCATGAAATTCGTTTCTATCGGAACACCCTGGCTTTTACTGGAAGAATATTTAAAAAATTTAAATACCTTCTAAAGTGCTCACATTGCGTTTTATACATTTGAATTGTATTTTGAACTTGAGACAAATTGAGAGATATCTTGGAAAGATATATGGAACTGTTTTTGAAAAAATATGAATTTTGTCTTTGAAATAGAAACCAATGATGCAGACTTCAAGCTCGCTCAGTTTGAACATACCCAATAACCGATGAAGCTAAGACAAACGTTTCCCGAAGCGGAAGTTGTAATTACAAATAAATCCAAATAAACCGCGTTATATCCAGGACTACAGAAGATATAGGACGAGCAGAGTCGTTGGGACATGACAGTGCAAGCTAAACATTTCTGTGTACCTTTCCGCCGATGGTTTCTGCTTACCAAGTCCGTTAGGCAGATGTATTCAGCTCGCAAGCAACTGTTTTCAATCAAATAAACTCACCGTTCGAATATTTGGTTGAAAAGAAAAAAAAAAGAGAGAGGGGGTGTCTCGTTTAATTTTGCATTGGAGTCACGTATAGACAAGCCCATGAATTGCTGCAAGCTCTCGAGCGAGTAGCGCCAATCGACGGCAAGAGTTGCACCCCGGCGACACGCGAAGCGAGTGGGAATTATCAATTGCGGTCGCGAACGATTGGAGGACTACGGGACTGCAAAGTAACTCGGCAGAGGTGCTCCGGAGGGCGAGGGGCTGCCTCGTCGAACGTGACGATTCAAGCGTGATCGAGATAAATGTGTGGCAATTTCGCGATGCACCGGGGGGACAAGTGCATGAGCAAGATAAAGCCCGTCGCCATAATGCTTGCGCCAAATGCAGTTGGAAATTGCATGAATTATCATTTTTCATCCGTATTGACATCGAGTGTATTTGAGTTGTGAAAATTTAATATTGATCGATGTTGATGTCCCATTTGGAAATTGGAAAAATTGCGTTCCCTCGTTGATTGCATAATGAATTAACTTCATTTTTCTATATTCCGATATTCCTCTCTATATGGTCTGCGATGCAATTAATATCTTGAGCGAGTTGAAAAATTGACCACAGAGTGTTTTGAAATATTATCGTTTGGAACTAACTAATACTCATCACACACGCAAGCATGTTACTCCTTTCATATGAGTTTTTTCCATATTGTCGTTTTTGAAGCTACGGTTGTCATGATATGTCAGAAGCTGTGTCAAATTGTCAAAACTATCTTATCTCAATTTCCTTCTCAGAAAGTCGCTTCGGAGTCACGTAGCAGTCAAAATTTTGAATTTTCTCGGCTGGTAGGGGCCCACAGGTGACTTCTTTGAAGGCTTTGAAGAGATCCTCACGTTCCCTCGTTCTCGCTCTCTTGAACTTTGATCACGATTCAAAAACCTTCCGCAGAATATCTTGAATTACGTAACGATCGCGAATAAGTTGTGGGAGCGAGAGATTTTTCATTCTCGAGAAGTAATTTATCCAATGCAAAATAAGGCATCTCCACACATTTGAATTCGCGCTCCGCGATAAGCTCCACCGAGATAGTAAAAAATGTAGCGATCAAAAATAATAGAGTCAAATAGCCTGGATTTGTGTTGGAGTGTGGCAGAACAATCGACTCTGTTGGACAGATCCTATCACTGCAGTAGCGCCTAGTGGCTATAGGGAAAGAGTCAGAGAGTCTGCACGTATAGAACATGGTATTATCCGATCGCATTGCACACGGGCACGCAATTTCCTATTTATTCTGATTTTCTCCCCGTACGATGGAGCGCTTATCGGCAACAGCTCTCGCAGACCCGGCCTTCGAGATCCGTGACGCGATCTCATTATAAGAATAACGCCTCTGTTTCAGAGCCGACACACCCGGCGCGCCCCTCGTCGTCCCGTGTTCCAGTCAAAATGGAACGTGTTATACGGATGCTCGAAACGCCCCAGTATACCTCCGACGTATAATCGATAGCATGATCGGCTATTTTTCTCCATTTCGATGGCACACCTGCGCGAGAATTCCCTGTATTGCAGATTTTTTCCCCGGCATTTTAATTTCGGCCTCGGCTCACTTTTCACGAAGGAAAAGCTTTTGCGAGACTCTTTTCACGCGTTGTTACGCGTGTCAAGCGCGACGAGCTCGCGCGAATATGAATTCATGACTGCGGAAATGAAAAAGAGTAGGCAAATTGTTCGTGAGAATATCGTAGACGCTTTGTCGCGGAGTCGCGCTACCTGACATTTCAATAAAATGTCCGTGCGAAACTATTTCGAATGCACGCGTAGGATTCTTTGCTGCTGCGAAAAACTTTGGGCGAAAAAAGAATCTTCGAATAGGCGTGTCCCGGAGGAAAACAGTCGTGAAAAGGAATGCGGGGTAAAGTTTTTGGCACACAATGCTTTTAGGTTTTTGAACATGTAGGATGACGCGCTTGGGCGGACTGTGAGAAAACAAGCAAAATAAATTAGCTCCTCGAGACGAGCAAGACACTTTCC
The DNA here is from genome assembly GCA_020882685.1 of Aphelinus atriplicis. Lineage (NCBI taxonomy): Eukaryota > Metazoa > Arthropoda > Insecta > Hymenoptera > Aphelinidae > Aphelinus > Aphelinus atriplicis. Next base: position 53,881,954 of record CM037073.1, on the reverse strand, counting down.
TCCCACGGAATATCCATTTTCAAATTCCATACAAATTTTTCTCATCCCTCCCTCTGCTTGTATGTAATCGAATTCCTGAGTGTATAGCAGTATGCTTTCTCAAAGAGGCTTCATGTGCATTCAAGGAGAATTGTGTAAAACTTCCTTTCGAAAGTTATCGTAAAACAAACAACGAACATACACCTACATTCGCACACACACACACACACACACACACACACACACACACACACACACACACACACACACACACACACACACAGAGTTCTGGGATTCGACATTTTCTGACTCGTAAATCACGAATATCAGGGTCTCGAAATCCGATTCGAGAGTTCGATTTTCGACCCAATAGTATTGGGCCAATACAAAGCTTTCTTTTTGAGAAATCAAAACGTACTTTGTTGGAAAGATCGTCATGCGATTGAAACTTCAAAAGATTAAGGATTTTCGAACCCCAACTTTGTCTACCCTAACCCATTGTTTTCTGTATAATGGTAATGAAGCAATTGAGAGGTTGTATTTATTTGCAGATTCTTCCGAAAAGTCCAAACCATTTCAGCGTCTCTATAAACTCTCGACCTTAAAATTATCAACAGGGAGTGGAGTATCAAGTTCTACGACTTTTTATTTTTTCCGGAACATTGGTGAATTTTTATAAATCTTGTAAATCATGAATGGTATGACTGTATATGTAGTACATCATGTAAACAACGATGTATAAAATCAATAATAATTCGCGAATGTCTCTGAGAAGAGGAAACGTTAGGCCGAACAGTTGTACAACAGGATCTATTCGGGTACTCAAAGACCATTTCACGAAGCCTCAGCTAGATTAGAGACCCAAAGGCCTTATATACTCTTCTTGTTATCGGTAGCTCAGAAGTTGGGGATCATTCTAGCTTTTAATCTGTCTTCTCCGTTGTAGATAATTTCCTTAGCGCTTCTGCTTAGATATTTGTGAATCATCATATTCATGCGTGAGAATAAAGGTATATCTTTCCCATTCCGAACTCAACAGTCCCTACCGGTAAACTTTGATGAACAAGTTAAGAACTTTGTCGATTATGATGGAGGAAGCTCGAGTGAAAATTTGTTTAGCCGCAATTCGCTTTGCCATTGCTGCATAATCTAGATTGGTCTTTCCTATCCGACGAGACTAAGAACCGGCTGTTGATGCAATGGAAGAAGAAAAGGAATCGGAACCGCATCTTTTCCCATTGTTATCCAAACGACTTCTTACGTGTACCAGCTCTTAATTGGTAGCATCTCAAGTTTATATAGCATGAAAAAACTGGTTGGTTTTTGCCGTGTTCAAAGATCCCAATTTTTGTTAAAGATTCCTTTCTGCTTTCAACATCCATTTATAAATCAGTATAGTTCTCGAAGAGCTCTGAATATAAATATTTTGATATGTTCGACACGAGTGCTTTAGATTTAGAACGATATGGGTTAGTTTGACAATTGAAAAGTATCCGTTGAGCACAAAAAAAATTTAGTTAGATTATTTTCAAAAGATCCCAACAGCCACGAGAATATGATGTTCGAATTCGTTTCTGTCAGAACGGAGGAATGAAATTCTTTTTTCGTAATTTTTTTCTCTTTCCTGTAACGATATTTTAATAATTTCAATTAATGTAAAGAAAAAATATCCACTCGAGCTGAGTGCCAGCTCTCGCAAAATGTGCCGTAGTATTCACGAAACATCTCAACTGCTCGGAAGTTCAGTTCACTCGGAAAGTTGTAAAAAGAATCATTGGAATCAAAAGCGCGATTGCTCGCGTTTGTTATCGATCTTGATGCTAGCTAATGCACCGGCTTACACCGGGGGAGCTATAATCGATGCACAGAAATACGAGGCAGTGCCACGAGGGAAATTCAGACTACTACTACTAGTATATCCTGCACGCTGACGTCGATCAATCAATCGAACCCGTCAATAAAGCAAGCGCGTGGTCAGAATTTTCTTCCGTCTCTATCATGCAGAGTTGTGCGAGCTCATGAAGTAGATGAGACGTTTTTTGCCAGCCGGCGAGAGCTTCGCAACTCTTACAAGCGCGACGACATAAATTTATCTGCCCGTCTGACAGCCAAAAATGTTGCGAGCGAGAGACAGAGAGAGATAGAGAGAGAGAGAGAGAAAGGGAGAAAGAGAGATGAAGAAAAATACGCGGCAACTGGCTACTAATGCGCGGTTTTTCGTATAGGTGTTGAAGGATCCGCACTTTAGAGGGGCCAAAAAATGCACCAAGCCAGATGGAGTTTTGAGATGCTTTTTACGGCTCTTGGTAGTTTGCCGCTTCGGCCATTAATTATACTGGAATTACGGGTGATTTATAGCGCTATCACACCGAGCGTGTACCTTTCAATTACAATTCTTCCGGATTATGAAATTTATTCTTGGATAATTTTAATTTGCAAATTCTTCGTAGGAAGATGAATAATCGCTCGTAATGCGAAGAATCCAATTTCGTATCTATACAAATTACGAGCTAGAACCAAAGCGAACGCTAAAGCCATACACCTGACAGTCGATACAAAATTCTTCAAAGCTGTACTTCAAAGATCCCCTAGAAGATCACATCCAACCAAAGACGCGAGAGCCCTGAAAATCAAACTATAATGCAGCCAATGAAACCTGCCGACCGGCAGATATAGCAGGACTCGCGCGATTCCCACGGCGCCACAAAGTCATTGAGCGGAGTGCATGGCAAACAAAATCACCGGGCAATAAATCCTAGTGGAGGGGATTCGAAAGGCGATCGGCCACTGGCCTAATTGCTCTCTGACCGGGAATCCGCCACGCGCGTGCCCATAAAAATGCCCATCCCGTGGGGGTGCGCCCGAATTAAGCCCAATGCATCCATCCATCCCCCGAGTCACGATTCGAAAAACCGACGGGGCTCTTCCAAACCAAGGATAACGGACGTTAATTACGACGATAATGTGAGCTTCTGCGGTCGATTGGTGTCACGAGGATTCACAGGGGAATTTATCAAGTGGCTAGCCCGCTTTGACAATCCGCCCTGCGTTATATTTCATCCATAAGAATCGAGTGCTCGATTGTGAATAATCGATTCTCTCGTGTCCAGGTATATAGAACGATTTTTTCATGGAGATTATCGAGCGGGGATTAGAGTGATTAGATTACAGTGAATATTGAATCCTGGGATACCGACTTCATCCAAATTTAAAGACTATTACCAGGGGATCGATATCACAGTGTCGGTAAATTCTCATAAAGAGTAGAATTGAATCGTTAAAAATTCAAAACGTGCAGCTTTGATGCGTTCGTGAAAATACTAACAGTTTTGAAACGGACGAGCAATCTAAATTATTTCCCACTAACGCATATGTAGCTTTTAGAGTTACGGGAATTCCCGACGATACATTATCCTCCTGAGGGATATTTCCTTTACAAGTGGCAAGACATTGCAACCAGAGAATAATGCTTTGGAACTTTTCACATTTACTTCCGACAACGTTGCACTTACGAAGGATACGGTTTTTTTTTCCAATTCCCCAATAGGATGAATCGTTTCATACGCGGATTGTTAACCGAATTACGAAATCTATGAAGCGTGTTGCTTCTAATTACATCAACCATTTCAACGAGTCTCGTTTGAACCAAAGAGTTTTTTCAGATTTTCCTTGAAGAAAGATTTCGTCCAGCGTACTCTAACGACCCTCACTCGACTGCATAATTACTCTTAAAATGTATAACTTCCACTTAATGTCCGTGACAATTAGAGCACTCACTGAATAAAAGAAGCTCGGTTCTCATAAATCAAACATGCTACACTTATTCTCCCCGTAAAAGTCACTCTTTATTTCGAGACTCGAGTTCCTCCACTCTTTTACGCACAATAAATTGCAACAACAGTACGTATTGAATTGACGTACCTGTATATTACAACTAAAACAAACTCGTTGCGACAATACCTACCCCATTTCAATCAAATTAAAATAACACAAGATAGATGTGCCCATAACAATCGCGTTGAGAAATTCGCGACAGTTTGCGCTAAGATGGACGTCATTGGGTGTACTAACTCTATATCAAAATCGAATTTCAACAGTTTTGTTGACTCAATCATTCATTCATTGAAACGGCTGAATTGAAATATCGTCTTGGATACTCGATGTGCAAGAGCAGGTGACGTATCAACATGACCTCACAAATATCCTCAACCTTTATTTCCTTTCCCTGGTATCTTCCTGCAGAGGTGTAGGCATCCTAACTATAATTGAATATGAATTTGTTGTAACAGCCTATTTTTGATCTCTATCAATATTTTGTCAAACACAACAACAACAACAACAATAACAACATTAGAGTATCGACATTTTTTCCTCGGTGCAGCACGAGGCTGTGCCGACCTCCAGACAAGGCATATCACGAGAGACAATTGATCGAGTTATGGAGTGATACAGGAAGCCACGAAAACGTCTGGAGCTTTCGTACGCGGTACATATATACGCGAAAGCTCGCTTCGATCCGGTGGACCTTTCTCGCAGCGGCTCTCGCCTGTGTATTCCAGCTCGACTGAGCAAAGTACATTATACGTGCGCGCGCGAACACACACACACCCAAAGCTCACGCAACCCGACGTGCTTCCGCTCTCTTTCTCCGCTCGACTTTGCCAAAGGCGGCTCCGACTCTTTTTGATACGCCGAGGGCGGATTTTTCAGCTGGCTCAACCTCATAATCATGCCGAGATGATCGTTCATGTGCGTTGGACCCCGGCACGATTATGCCCGTTCCGCTTTCACTCTCGTTTCCGCGTCGTTCGATAGAGCCAAGAGAGTTGCCGCGTGAGAAGCTTCTGTATATATAGAGATTGCAAATGAGTTGTGCACGCCGGGGGTGGAGGACTGCGCGCGCTTAAAATTTATTCGCGCCGAGTATTCTTACGTAGATTGGGTGGGTCCCGGTTGTTTTGGCCGGGATTTCGGGGGAATAAATCCGTTACGCGTCGTTTCGGATACGCAATATTCGGAAAATCTCGTAACGCGAGCCGGATTTAGCGAGGACCAAGTTCTTTGATTTCCTCCGATGTTAGTATGTGCGTAAGCTGCGTCAATCAGGCTGCGTGTGCTTTGAAAATCGAGGATACACACGAGCTTGGCTAGGCGGAATTCAATATGTGCAGCCGTCCAGGAGCTCACTGCTCGAACAGCGGCGGCGTAAAATGATTGGCCATTCGGAACTGTCGAGTCCCCTCGCAATATCTCCAACCAAATCGAGTTTCACATTGTTAAACCGGGAACAAGCGTGTTTATAGATTGGCAAACAGGAGAGGCTTTTTCGACTCGAGTGCATCGACGCTGGTACGCTCGAGCAACCCTTGCGCGGCCTTAATTCCCGCCATATCGGGACATCAAAGATCGTCGGGGCGAAACTTCGTTACAAGCGGCCGCGAAATTCGAGCAACACAATTCCGCGCGGACTCCCCGCTCGAATGATTCGTCCCCCGCGGCCTCGCGTATGCACACTCGGTGGTAAGGAGTGCAGGTACACGCTCGATCGAAGTCGTTGCCTTCTCGTGAATGCGCGAACGTATGCGCACACCGAGTGCAGTGCAGTTTGAGCCTCTTATTTTGTGCAGATCGTTCGGGGAGCCCGTGAATGAGACACGCTCGGCTCTTCTACTCCGGCCGGTTGTTATTGCTTGCTCAGCTCTTAATTCCTTGACTCGTGAATGAAGCGACTCGAGTGCTCGAGCTCGAGCGGAGATGTATTGTTTTGTCCCCCGTAGCATGACTCGGTTTGGATATGCAAATTCGATCTTTCCCGCGTTATTGTATTCTCTTTTCGGAGTAGACGTTCTAGATGTGACGTGGAACATGCCGGAACGAAGTTCGTCGGAGTAGGACGGAATCATGCTGTTTGATGCCAACAGCTCACGTCAAGTCTTAAATAAAATGTTTGATTTTCTTCCAACAGAATAATTGCAGAGTGTTTGTATGATACTAATGAGCTCAAGTGTCTGTGAAACTACATCTTATTTGTTTCCTCTGGCAATCGAATTCTCACAATCTTAACTACGACAATTGAACGGTCATCACTTATTATTTTTACAATTTACCATAGGAATAATCAAATGACTTTTCATTTTTCCACGAGAAATACGGATAAATAATTAACATAAACATATAATTCGTTCAGTAATTGGCAGTTCTCATTGGGGAAATTCAGAAACTTGCCTCAATTCTCCAACCTCCATGGAAGATCTCATTTGTGTAAAGTTTGTGGATATCCTTACGGTAATATTTCATTCCGTGTTCTCATAAAGTAGCTCATCGTCCAAAGGAAAAGCTCAAATACGTCACAAAAGTAATCTCACCCGCGCATGACCCCCTGACGATTGGGTACCTCGAGAGTTGCATCGATTTCATTTCCGAGCAAACTATTTCATGTCACATAATCATCTTTTGATTGCGAAAGTAAAAATAGCTCACGAGAATTTAGTTGAGAGGAAACATACGGAAGACATATGTTTTACGATCGAACTCATCTATATGAAACAGCCCTCGTAAATCGAGAACACACATTTCTTACACCAGTTCCACACTACGCGGAAAACAAGAACAAGCACTGACCTCTCTGTAATGCTTCAGTACAAGTTTAGACAAGACCAACTTTTCTCATATACTTGAGAGTTGTAGAAAATCAATAGAAAGGGCCTCCATAAACTGGAGGGCGAGTGAAACGCGATTGCTCTAATCAAGCGGGAAATCTTACACCCTTGAGAGCCTACTCGTTAAACCATATGTGATTAGGATATTTAAATAAGACTATTCCATGTATTATTTTCTCGACTAGAATTATATTCTTGGACATGATGATTTAACCTCATCCGATGTCAGTTGTACTCGTAGCTGTTGATTTTACTTTATAAACTCTATATGGAACAAGCAACGAGCTTAATGAAATATATTCATCAGTCTTGGAATGTCGCAACCATGGAGCTGAAGAGTAATCGACCCGGACTTTTTTATCCCGTCACTAGGATTCTTATCCTGTATGCGAGAAATTATCATTGCAATCATATCTGAAAATATATCACATGAAGATTTAATATTCTATTATTATTTTTTTAGTTCTATTATATAATCTATTATATAATCATGATCATATTGTTTTCTCAAAGATAAAGCATTGTAATGGGGTGAAAATCCACTCGAATAGGAAGACATCCTTTAGTGGCATATTTTTCATCGCAACGCCGGTTTGTTCTATAAAGATTGATTTATCGAGATTAGAGAAAACCTCACTTTTTCAAATTTGGAATAGTTCACGAAGCCCGATAAATCAATCTATATCATTAAAATTCGTGAACGTAAAGAATGATTTTAATATTTTTTTATATTAGGCAAATATAGTTCAGTACCCTACATGTTAATTTTGTTAGCACAAATGATTATGATCCAGTAATTAAACATCACGTTGGAGCATTATGCATTGACGAGCATAATGAATTTCTACTCGTTCAATCACATACTGGATGACAAGTTTGTCAGATTGACGAAACTAATGATTTATTGACTCACAATGTCATAACAGAATATTTCCATGTTCTGCATTATATTATTGGGACGCCGATTACAATGCAACTGAGCACAATGATGTGTATTCAAACGTCGAATTAAATAATCAAAGGCAACTCTGCAACAGTATGATTTATTCAATTCCGCATAATTAGGACTATAAAATGCTGATCCAATGTAAATGTCTTCGTCAATTAACATGTATGTAATTAATTAATTGAAATTGTTGAATTAACATTTCATTTTTCCATTTATATTATAACTAGATTACTTTCAATAAACTTTCAAGTAACTTTATTACCCTACAAGACAATTTTAGTGGAATAAAAATGTTTTTTTTAGACTATATGATAAATCATGTGTGTTACAGGTTTTAATTGCCTTAATTCTGAAAAACTTCTGAGGGCAAACAAATTAAAGTTTGAAATTTGCGCGAACATGGGATATGAAGTTTTATATGAACGATAAAAATTTCATGCAGCTATAAAAATGAAAGAATTTGTCTGAAAATTAACTTGGCGAATCATAATCCAACTGAAATTACTGTATAGTCAAGACGCTTCCATCGCTCAGCCTCCTCTGTAATTACCCATTTCTCGCCTCACAAGGAAAGTTGAACCTACATTTTGAATTACAGATTACCATCGGTGCAAACAAGTGTAGTGTAATTTCTAAACGTGTGCATCCAATCAATCAAAAGCATACGCGTCACCAGAACCAATCCAGCATCTTATACGAGATACATCAGGTTGGTTTTCCGCGATGACGCACACGCTTTGAGCCTGAACGTCACGATAAAGCCCGTATCTGATTATATTCGCGCGGCTCACTCGTCAGAGCTGACCGTTGGTTCTGTCTGGCGATTAATCCGCCCCCGACTCTGCAACGATTGAATTATGCTTTTGTCCGGCGAGTTCGCAAGATGTCGAGATTCAGCTGAACGCTAGCAGAATATTAACCTGGGCGCCAGTAGAAACAGAATTGATCCGGCCAGACCAACGTGTTCTGAAAATGTGATGGAAGTTTTTTTTTCTCTTTCTGATCACCACTTCGTAATTCCATTTGTTACTTGAAAAAAGTATAGGTGGGAAGAAGAGAGAAAGGGGAGTACAGACAAATACAGTGAGAGAGAATGAAAAATAAGACATTTCGATGCTAGTGAGAAAAAAGTAATCCCCACAGGAGCGCGAGGCTGTGCTGCCCGAGCGAGGATGATAATTACGTGTTTTATTCGCACACGGATCAAATATTATACCAAGATAGGTTCTATTCTCGTATAAATATCGCATAGTATTACGGAGAACACATTTTGAGATCTCGCACGTATTCGTATTATTTTTCGTCAATGATATAACCATTATCGTATTCCAAAAAGAACGGATCTAGTCACGTTAACAAACTTCGTTTTATCAAACCGCGCAAAGAAACACACTGCATTCAAAAGATCATCTAATAATTCCTGCGGATATTTTCACGCGACTCTGCGGAATATAATGCGTGGTCAAATGAAAATATTCAAAAGAATCACATGATATTTTCACATCGAACTGGCAAGTCCTTCTCGTGGAGATAGTCCCAAAACAAAGGACGCGAAAGTTTTCGACGCTCATGCTCGGGGCAGCTTGATAAAAACTCTTGCCCGCTTTAGAACTTTTTTACGAGCCTTTCTTATATTGCTCTTCTTCTTATAAATCTCCTCCCAATTATATTCCGACTAAAATCCAGCTGACATTCATTTGCACTTATCTCCAGGTGCACCACCACCGCCGAAGGCCAAGGCGCAAGTAATGCTGGAGATGCGAAACTCTCGCTCGCGCGCCGCGCCAAAATAAAAACCCAGATTATATTATATGTATTTCGCGTGCTCGCGAGACTTGGCCTTCTCTTCGTGTAGAAGCGCCGTATTTCCTTTGAGAGCCAGACTGCAGGTGTATTCATCGGGACGAGCCGGCGATCGTCTGGAATCGTTATCGAAGGTCGGAAGCGAGTGTAACATCCGCTGTGTTATTCAATGCGGAATGACGTTTGCAGTGTGGCGGGAGGGAAAGGGAGTGCAAAGTTGCTTCGTGGCTATGGCGACGATATGCTCGGGAAAACGGAGGAACGGGGAGCAAATATACGCGGCAAAGTTACGAGAACTCGATCGACTCGTTATCGGATCCTCGAAAAGGAAGCTCCACCTCAGCGGTGTGCGAACTATTGTCACTTCGCGGGAAACAGTCTCGGGGCTTCTCTATTTCCGGACTTTTTAATTGTACACGCCAGAGCCTTGTGCAAGTGTAAAATATGATTGAGAACCTCATTAAATGATGGACAAATCAACACTAGTCGTTAAATTGTGGTGTATCGAATAATTACAAATTTTTACTTAATTTGGAATATCAATTGTATAGGGTATCATTCAATCGTTCACTGTTTGACCGACAAAAATTCGAATAAATAGACGTCACATCTCAGGTTTCTCGGGTAAATGAACAATGGTTGGATGGAAAAATGACGTTATTCAAAACACTATGTAGCATCGCGTCGTTCTCAATTTCAAATAGGAAAATTTCATCAGCTGGAGCCTACCAACTACGTGGATACACTTCAAAACACCAGTGATGATTCACGGCGGAACGTAAAATTTTACGAGGGTTGCGTTGTTATTGCGTAACTCAGGAAATAGAGGAAAAAAATAGAAATGAACGACTGGCTGTAAGGCATAGGTATTGTTTACTTCATGAATTACAACGCGACCCCCATACGTTTCAAGCAGGAAAAAAATACTTGATTTGGCGTATGCAATTGACGTAAATGTAGAATGAAAATCATCTACATCTATACCAACGAATGGTTTAATTTCTAAATTCTCACGCGAAAATCATGGCATAAAATTTACTAATCTCTATTCGGTACACCGAAAAAAAAATCCGGTAAACCCTACTATAATTTTACTATATTATATGAAGGAAAAAGGCGACAACCATACGTGTATGGCGAATCCTACTATACAAAAGTTAGTGGATTTATGATGCCAGTAACTTTACCTATATATGATTATTTTCTATATATTAATAAAATATACTGTATAGTAGTGAAATTTTACGAAAATATAGTTACAGACACTATATTTTGTATAATGATATCGTGCACCAAATTTTACTATAAATGGATAGTAAAATTCCTTAGAATATAGTGAATGTCAGATATAAATATAGTATGATTTACTATATTTTTCTTTCCTACACGGTATAGTACAATTCCCAGAGCAAATTTCTCTCGGTGTAACATCACAAGCAGACTATCCACCGGGGGAGTCGCGTGCTTGCACACGCGATTCGAGACGCGAGTGGATTTCTCATATCGAATCGGTCGCGTACACAAATTACACGAACGTACACAAACGGCCATTCAGCGAAATCAGCGGAGGATGAAAAATCATCTGCGAGTCGCTTTTCGCTCGCTCTGTTTGTGGAGCCGAGCTTCCAAAGGCGAAGCTCGCGATGTAAATCACGAAAGGAAAATCCGCTGCCGCTTGGTGATTCTTTTTACTGGGGAAAAAAGATGGGAAATGAAATTTTTCCAAGCGGAGGGAGAAAACTCGCGGAAACTCGCCTGGGGGGTGGGTGGGGAGGTAATTTATTGCGACGAAAATTGAAGGTTCGCTGGGGGCCAGATTAGACCAGGGTATACAGTTGCAGGCAAAAGAATAATGTTATTCTGATAGCGACAGTTCGAGGGGCTTTTTTTGGTTTACATGGTATTTTATCTCTATAGATTTGTTTGCTCGGCCGTAATTTATACTCATACGAGTATGGTTTCTACTTCGTATACGTATATCTCTATTCACACACTGTATTCTCATTCGATCGATTGTAAATGATCCACTCCATTGATTGATCACCCTGCATCCCCAAAGTCGAAAATATTTCATACAAATGATCTATACCACAGAACCATTCAGGTGCGAATCTATAATATTCCCACGCAGCGTTGTCAAAATGAAAAGAAATTGAAAGATACCCTTGAGAAGAGTGCCGCAACGACCCAGACGTCTCCATCCTTTAATCAAACAGATATAGATTGTCTGAGGCACGCGGCCCGGCGCGTCATATACGCGTCCTCGCCCAAAGCCGTCGACAATCAACGCTGGCACGTAACAATATGCGCGCGGGCAACTGCTCCGTCCGTCTCCCCCGGCTCTCGCGCACGCGAACTGCCGCATTTTGCCACGGCCATTATGTGTCATTGCTCACCGGCGCGCACCGAACGAGGAACGAGAAAACAAAAAAAACGAAGAAAGGCAACGAAAAAACGGTTGTGGGGGGGGGGGCAGGAGGGAATAGCGCTCGTAAAGAGGCTCGGGGCATGCACAAATAGAAATGTATAGGGGCGCACACGCACGCACGTACATAACGGAAAGAGCTCTCGAGGCGGGTGTAATAAAGGGCCGTTCGCACCCCCGCGCGTGCCCGCCGCGTAATGATAAACTTTAATCCCGCGGAGAAATGGCCTGTGTGAGCTGGCCCGAAGGCTCGCGTTATGTGTGCTCGAGCGGGCTCCCTCCCACGGGCGTTTAGTTCACGCGAACGGTCCCGTCTCGCTTTCCCCCCGCTCATTCATCGCCATCATCGTCCTCGTAAAACGATTCACTTATATGTATATACACCGCGCGCGGACAGAGTGTTATATTTGGGTGACGTAACGGCCACGCGTGTACTGCTCGGAGGCTCACCCAGCCTACTCTCAATATTTATTCGCCAATCCGGCTTCCACTCGCGGTGTGCTGTTTGCACAATCTGCTTGATGGAATTTGATTGTAAGTGTAGGACTCGGGTTTGATAGCTTTCGTGAGCTCAGGATGTGTTGTGCGTCCCTTGACGCACGAGCGCTTGTGTATGTGTGTCTGATTTTTCTCGAGCTAATAGAACGTCAAACGAAATCCTCCGTCATGTACTGCCTTTCATCTAAATCGTCTGTTGGAACCATGAGTAAAGCACACTCGACACCCTGCCTCAGACGCGACGATTCGAGTCAAGACTGAGTTTCGGATTGAAACTGTTTGCCTCGTTTACTTGAGCTTGATTCAATCGTTCTCAATCAGTGTTATTTTTTTTTATGATTCCAAAAATCCCAGTATATTTCGACGCGACCCTATTATGATTCGTATTTTTTTATGGCCATAAATCTCATGTAGAGTCTACGGCAATAACAATCGTGAAAAAGTTATTTGTTGTCTTAGGCAGAGTGTGAGGTAACGACTCGTATTTTCCTCGAAAATGATGAACCAAACGTGAACCATCGTTTCCGGTTACGAGATTGATAACGAGATGATTACAAGATGTCAGCATGCAAGTTTTTGCGTGAGTGGTATAGCCTCCAAATGCGTCTAGTCACCGTATTTTTTCATTGGAAATTTACAAACAGATAAATCCACCCAATAAGAAGAAGAAGAAGATTGAAAATAAGAGAATTGAAAGTTTATGGAGCGTTAACTTACATCGGTTCTTAACTGTCCCGTCTGCATAAAAAATTTCCTATTTGAAAGTTCAACACTGATATTGACTTAATAATACCCAGCTTCGAAGCACAGAAGCCTATCTACTACTGCTCTACTAGAATACACATCTGGCGATCTAAAATGAAATTCTTTTATCTTGGCTCTAGATTGAAAATTAAATATTGAAAGAAGGTAATCCAAGAAAAGGGGCTTATTAAATACGTATGGTAGATAGAGAGAGAGTCTGCAGCGAGTCCGAGTATTTATGAATATTTCAGGATACGCGAAGTTCGATCGTATAGTTTGTTTTCGTGCCGCGGAGTAATCGCCTACGGCTGCGTGAGCATACACTGAAACTAATCTTTCTATCCTAGCTTATTTCTCCTCGAATTTTGAAGGTGGATTCATGTCTTGCTCTAGAAACTATAGCTATGAAGGGTATCAATTTTGATCAAGATTCTACTGCTCAGGTTTCGAAAGTCCCTAATTGATGCAAAAAATTGATATCTTGGTTTCGTTGTCCATAGTGATTTTTCGACAAAAAAGTCGTTTGACCTGCAAAAAAAAAAGTTTTCTAGAAACTTTTGGAGTTCTTCAATGCACCTGTAAGAAAAACAATCTAGTTTTCACACGTAGCTATCAGAGCTGGCAATACCCAATTGACTCGTTTTTAACTTTCGAGATGCACCAACTCGCGGCAGAGTGCAATCTAATCCGCGAGATGCACAGCGGCGCGAGGATTAAAGAATTTTAGTTGCAGAACGCTGCGCATATAGCCCCCAGGTGGCTTGGCCGAACAAGTGCCACGGCGCTTAATCACTGATTGGCTCGGAGCGTCCTTCGTGCGTCGCCGGAAAGGCTTTTCCCTTGAATTATGTCACCACTGCAGTGGGTGTACAAATTACACGGAGATATCGGGCCGAGCTGTCTCGCGGTGCCGGTCTTATTGCGGCGGGAGGATACATCGCGCCCATCGATCAGACCTACGAGCCCGATCTGATTTCTCGCCGACCTCATGCTGTATCATTGAATTCGACCGAGCTACTCGCAACCGTTGGAGCCTCCATTCTCGTCGGGTCTTTCGGTTTTTTTTTTTCTTTTCCGAGAGAAGAGAGCCGAGTATTGGCGTGAAAAGAAAATGACGTTGCCTGCGAGCTGCAGCGCCCTTTTGACAGAGTCTAACAGCCTGCAGCCTACGTCTCTGTTCCTTTTTACAAAGGCATTCGAAATTTACTTTATATATATGGAGAAAAAGACGACGCGCGGAACAAATAAATGGCTCTCGGCGTAGGTCTACCGCGAGCGGAGCTTCTTTGAGTCATTCTCGACAGAGACGCCGTTCGATCCGTGCGCGCATATGTGGCACGATTGAGAATGCACGGAGGGAAGTATCGAAGGAAAATTATACGTAATATTGAAAAATATGTAATCTGATGTGAGCATATACAAAAATGTGTAATATCGTGTTGTAACGGAAGAGTTATACTTTAACTCAGATTACGTGGATCAAACGGGAATAAGTTTATTTACTAATAAATTCAGTAAACAATAGTAGTAGTGAAAAAATTCAGCTAATCTTGCCCACAATAAGGGTTTATCATCTTACATGAAGAATATCTAGAATTTATGACAAGTAATTGAAGTAAGAAGCGACATTTTCAGAGTTATGCGATACGCTTGATCATCATCAGGTTATAATAACTGGTTACCTGCATTCTAATACTTCACGTTAATTTTATCATAATAGAATGAACTATTACAGCTGAAATATAAAAGTATGAAAAATAACTCATTTCATATGTATTTGAAGTATATTTGTTTCGTTACAAATCCTTGTAACTACAATATCCCACTTACATAAGTTTGAGGCATACATATCTTTGGGTCTCTTCCTATATTACTTGCACTACTTATTAAAGAAGTTTCGGTCGAAATCCTGAACAGGAACTTATTTCCAATCCGACTGTAGTATTCTCTTTGTAACAATTATGCGGAAAAGTTCTACAAGTACGTGAAATAATGAATGTCAATGAGAAGCGAGACTCGGCCAAGCGCATTCAAGTTTAAATCTCTCAAAAGTCCACAACTCTGGCCGCGTCTACCGCTCGGTACACGTAATTCCCTTTCCGAGAACTCGGGGGTTGGTACTAGCCGTAGCGAGTACACATTCCAACGGAAATAACAACTATCGTGAGTAGAAGTTCATCGCTTATATGAAAAAGACTCGCAGAGAAAAGAACCGAGCTCTTTGTTGGGCTTGCGTTATAAAGGAGAATTTTCCAAAACGCACAAAATCACCAAGTAAATTTTTACTCCGCGTGATTTTTATTGGAATAAATACGAGTTGCAGCAAGTTTTGGGTAGGTTACACCGATTGCATGAAGAATAAGGGCGACTACTTGACTGAAAAAACCGCTGCCAAGTGCCTCAGCAGTATGCTTTCTCAAAGTATTGCAATTGAACCTCAACTTGCATTAATCACTACTCTTTGAGAAAGCAAAATGAACCTCTAACTCATTTCCTCCACTCCATACTAACGGTTGCTATGGTAAATATCCGAGCTTCGGTGTTCTTACTTCTTAGTTGTCAACAGTTCCGAAAATGGACCTCTAACTGACTTTTTCCACTCCATAGTAACGGTTGCTAAGGACGTAAACAATGGTTGCTATGGTAAATGTCGGAGCTTCGATGTTCTTACTTCTTAGTCGTCAACAGTTCCAAAAATGGACTTCAAACTGACTTTTCCCACTCCATAGTAACGGTTGCTAAGGACGTAAACAACGGTTGCTATGGTAAATGTCGGAGCTTCGACGTTATTACTTCTTAGTCACCAACAGTTCCAAAAATGGACTTCAAACTGACTTTTCCCACTCCATAGTAACGGTTGCTAAGGACGTAAACAACGGTTGCTATGGTAAATGTCGGAGCTTCGATGTTCTTACTTCTCAGTCATCAACAGTTCCAAAAATGAACCTCCAACTGACTTTTTCCATTCCCTAGTTACGGTTGCAAGCGATATAAACACCGGTTGCTAGAGACATCAACAATGGTTTATACGGGAAAGGTCTCTTTGATTGTTATAGAATCCCATAAATATACAAACCCAAATGATCATTTATCATGAATTATATGGGAACTTATCGAAAACACGCTAGCAACGGTTGCCATGGAATCAAACAACGGATGTTGCTGAACACCGAACTCGGTTCACATCTGCCGGAGACCGACCTGTGTGCAAAATTTCAGGACGATCGGACCATTCCTTCGAAAATTAACGTACGACAAAAAAAGTCAGTCTGAAGCTGAATTTTGTATCTCCATAGCAACGGTTGCTAGGAGAATAAACAATGGTTGTTCCAAAATGAATGTCTTATCGATTCTCATCGATCGTCGTCGAAAGAATTGGAGACCCATCGTGCATTGATGATGATTTTCGGAGCTTTTATCAAAAACACGTTAGCAACGGTTGCTAGAGAAATAAACAACGGAATTGGCTGAAAATTGAACTCGACCGAGATTTTGCGGCGACTAACCTGTGTGCAAAATTTCAGGACGATCGGACAATTCCTTCGAGAGTTATCGTACGACAAAAAAAAGTGCACGTACGTACGTACGTACGTACGTACGTACATACATACAGACATTTTCGGATTTCCATGTTTTTCGACCCGTAGATTACGAAAATCGAGGTCCCGAAGTCCGATTCGGTGGGTCGATTTTTACCCCGTTACAAAGCTTTCTCTTTGAGAAAGCAAAACGGGTTGACGGGAATGGCTTTCAATCTACAGAGCAAAAACTTGGAGTAAATCAGCCGTCGAGGTTTCTAAAACACTTCAATCGATCATTCCTTCCCCCGCTGTCACGCGAGAGACAAAAACCGACCATCTCCCCGCCCTCTGGGCATCGATAAACAACCCCGCTGCAATAGCGGTCTCTCTAGAATTCAGTTGTTTCCAGCTACCTCGTTTTTGCGAGCATACTACTCGGGGAAAAATAATAAAATACGGCGTATAAGTTATTTGGGAGTTCAAGGTGTTGTTATCAACGTTGGCATTGTTAGGCACGATTATACATACAGGGAAGACTCAGCGATTTAATTCACCATGCCCCAGCGCCGGGGTAACTACTAGTGGCTCCTTCGATAATAATAATGCGAGCCGATGCCTTCAGCGAGCAATTAGTTGCGGTTCCCCTGGCGTCGGAGCTTGTTTGCTTGGTGATACGTCTTTTCGGCTCTCGTGTGCAACCATGTTTAGCATAGACGAATGGATGGATATCTAAGGAGTATAGCTTAGGCGTTGTGCCGAGATCGTTGCGGTACACTGCGGATGCAGCAAACGAATTTCCAGAATAGAAGCTTCTCTGTGTCTATTTGATTCGAGATCAAATTAGTATGAATTTTATCAAGTAGTATATTCAATTTTGAGAGATTTAAATCTGGTCGGATAATTACTTCTGGTTGGCAAATTCTTCAAGCTCGACATTGGAATATAATCTTGAAGTGAGCCATTGAGAAGATTCATTGAGTAGCTACATAAATTGATATCGATTACTAGGAAGAGCCTATTTTGATGCCCATAAAGTGTTCATCATTATTAGAAAAGTGAGAAATTGAATGTAGAAAAAGTATAGAAACTATGTTTTTTTTTATTGAGCTTGAGGTCGTGAAAAAAATCCCGAGCATTTCTTGCATAAGTATATTCGATTAAATTCGGATCAAATAGAATGCTGGAACGTACACCAGTCGGTTCAACGACGCTGAGTACATTTTTCTAATATCTGCGAATTTTGAAATCGCACACAACACACGTGATGAAAACCGCTCGGACATTTTTCGAGCCCACAAGTCGTCGAACAAGTTGAAAAGAGGAGACCGGTGACGTTCTTCAACAATGTCGTTCGGCAGTCGGCATTCGTAACGGTAATGAAAAACCACCCGTGAAAAATCGACAATGGCTCCATCGATCAACTGTGTGCAGTCCGGCAGCGGAGAGTCGGAAACACGTGTGCGCGTCCAACAAGGCATGTGGGAGAGGAGCGGCGCTCTGCCAAATCAACCGAGTGAAATTCAAAGCTGCACACACACAGGCGCGCTAGCGGTCTTTCAGTGGTACATAGTGGCCGGGTCCGGAAGCGGAGATAAGTCGAGAGTCGCGTAGGTATAGGGGAAATTGATCAGCCGATATATCCGCTCTCTTTCAGCGAGAGCTGCAGTTGCCTGGGCAGCTCTCGGTCGCTCTCTTGGGTATCGAGCAAACTCGTTTCAGCGCCAATCTCCCGAAACAGCCGGCGTGTCGTGGGCGTCTGTACCGTACGTACACTCGCCGATTACATCGGGATCGCGAGAGCGCGCGAGCGAGTAACGGAGTGTGTATTCCCCGCTGTAATCTCGATGAATACACTTAGCCTCAGCCCTGGCTTTCTTTCCGAATCTCGCGCGCGCGCGACTTTATCTCCAGCCGAGAACTCGATAAAGTTCCTCTAGCCGGGCTGGGGTGCGAAAGAATGAGGGAGAGAGAGAGAGAGAGAGAGAAAGATGAAGAGAAAGAGAAATAGTTAGTTGATAACGAGATAATCCAGGAAGGTTGGCGCGGAGTTAACGGCCGCGCTGGCGTTTTTTTCAAACAGCCCACATTCGTGAAATTTGAGGCCGAACTTTCCGCCGACGATGCACCAAGTTATTTCTTATCGGCAGCTCTCGTACGGGGTATCCAGCGAAAAAATTTACATGTAACATCGGCCCATGAGATATTCACGTTCGACGGCGTATCAGAGAGCGAAAATAATGCCCAATTATTTACTATCTAAATTCCTGTCCGACAGGGAATTGAGAGAGTAAAAAATTCAATGTTATGTGAAATCGAGCTTATAAATTATTGTTTGTGGCGGCTTATACCAAGGTTCTTACAATATATTCGATCCTCCGCTACGAGACGTATTATCTATAACATCAATGCATAATAGTCCCTCCTATGGGTACATCTCCATGTGAGGATAACCCCTGGAAGTAAAAACAAAAAAAAACCGCTGCCAAGTGCCTCAGCAGTATGCTTTCTCAAAGTATTGCAATTGAACCTCAATTTGCATTAATCACCACTCTTTGAGAAAGCAAAATGAACCTTTAACTTATTTCCTCCACTCCATAGTAACGGTTGCTATGGTAAATATCCGAGCTTCGGTGTTCTTACTTCTTAGTCGTCAACAGTTCCGAAAATGGACCTCTAACTGACTTTTCCCACTCCATAGTAACGGTTGCTAAGGACGTAAACAACGGTTGCTATGGTAAATGTCGGAGCTTCGACGTTATTACTTCTTAGTCATCAACAGTTCCGAAAATGGACCTCCAACTGACTTTTCCCACTCCATAGTAACGGTTGCTAAGGACGTAAACAACGGTTGCTATGGTAAATGTCGGAGCTTCGATGTTCTTACTTCTTAGTCACCAACAGTTTCAAAAATGGACTTCAAACTGACTTTTCCCACTCCATAGTAACGGTTGCTAAGGACGTAAACAACGGTTGCTATGGTAAATGTCGGAGCTTCGACGTTATTACTTCTTAGTCATCAACAGTTCCGAAAATGGACCTCCAACTGACTTTTCCCACTCCATAGTAACGGTTGCTAAGGACGTGAACAACGGTTGCTATGGTAAATGTCGGAGCTTCGATGTTCTTACTTCTTAGTCACCAACAGTTTCAAAAATGGACTTCAAACTGACTTTTCCCACTCCATAGTAACGGTTGCTAAGGACGTAAACAACGGTTGCTATGGTAAATGTCGGAGCTTCGACGTTATTACTTCTTAGTCATCAACAGTTCCGAAAATGGACCTCCAACTGATTTTTCACACTCCATAGTAACGGTTGCTAAGGACGTAAACAACGGTTGCTATGGTAAATGTCGGAGCTTCGATGTTCTTACTTCTTAGTCATCAACAGTTCCAAAAATGAACCTCCAACTGACTTTTCCCATTCCCTAGTTACGGTTGCAAGCGATATAAACACCGGTTGCTAGAGACATCAACAATGGTTTATACGGGAAAGGTCTCTTTGATTGTTATAGAATCCCATAAATATACAAACCCAAATGATCATTTATCATGAATTATATGGGAACTTATCGAAAACACGCTAGCAACGGTTGCCATGGAATCAAACAACGGATGTTGCTGAACACCGAACTCGGTTCACATCTGCCGGAGACCGACCTGTGTGCAAAATTTCAGGACGATCGGACCATTCCTTCGAAAATTAACGTACGACAAAAAAAGTCAGTCTGAAGCTGAATTTTGTATCTCCATAGCAACGGTTGCTAGGAGAATAAACAATGGTTGTTCCAAAATGAATGTCTTATCGATTCTCATCGATCGTCGTCGAAAGAATTGGAGACCCATCGTGCATTGATGATGATTTTCGGAGCTTTTATCAAAAACACGTTAGCAACGGTTGCTAGAGAAATAAACAACGGAATTGGCTGAAAATTGAACTCGACCGAGATTTTGCGGCGACTAACCTGTGTGCAAAATTTCAGGACGATCGGACAATTCCTTCGAGAGTTATCGTACGACAAAAAAAAGTGCACGTACGTACATACGTACGTACGTACGTACGTACGTACGTACGTACATACATACAGACATTTTCGGATTTCCATGTTTTTCGACCCGTAGATTACGAAAATCGAGGTCCCGAAGTCCGATTCGGTGGGTCGATTTTTACCCCGTTACAAAGCTTTCTCTTTGAGAAAGCAAAATAGTCTCTCCGATTGCTCTCGAATACCCTTCGGCCAACTGTTTACTTATCTATTATCTCTATAGTTTCGGGGAAATTTCTCGATGATTTCACTGGGACATTTACTAAATCCTCGAAAGCAAATCGTCGCTTGGGAGGAAGAACGTTCCATTCCAGAAACTTGCTATAAAAAGTTCCATTTCAGAAACTTTCTATAAACAGTGCCGTTTCAGATTGACAAGTATAAAAAGTGCCATTTCAGAAAAAATCTATAAAAAGTGCCATTTCGGAAAATTTCTATAAAAAGTGCCGTTTCAGGAGAAATTTTTTCCGTCGGAGTTTTTCCGACTTTGGGGATGATTACGTATGCATGTGTCTGTATGTGTGTGTGTAAACGTCTGAAAATGACAACTTGATCCCACGTCGAGACGTGATACTCTGAAAGTAAACTATTTACATTACATATTTTCTTCATAGATGGATTTGGATGAAAATTGGTATCTATACGTCTTTGAGGTCGCTGATTACGAATCCGACCTCATATTTTAAAAATTCGAATTAGAGCCTCTAAGATCACCTAAAAAAAATTTGAAAAGGTACTGGATTTTGATGAAAATTGGTATGCGTAGGTTTTTGAGTTTGCTGATCACGAATCTGAACTCAAAATTTGGAAATTCAAATTAGAGCCTCTAAGATCACCTGACAAAAACTTGGAAAAAAATGGAATTTTGTTGAAAATCAGTATACTTGGGATTTCGAGGTCGCTGATTACGAATCTGACATCAAATTTTAAAAATTAATATTAGAGCCTCTAAGATCACCTGACAAAAATTTGGAAAAAAATGGAATTTTGTTGAAAATTACTATACATGGGATTTCGAGGTCGCTGATTACGAATCTGGCATCAAATTTTAAAAATCAAAATTAGAGCCTCTAAGATCACCTGACAAAACTTTGAAAAGATACTGGATTTTGATGAAAATTAGTATACGTGGGTTTCTGAGGTCACTGATTACGAATCCGACCTCAGATTTAAAAAATTGAAATTAGATCGAGCCTATAAGATCACCTGACAAAAACTTGGAAAAAAATGGAATTTTGTTGAAAATCAGTATACTTGGGATTTCGAGGTCGCTGATTACGAATCTGACATCAAATTTTAAAAATTAAAATTAGAGCCTCTAAGATCACCTGACAAAAATTTGGAAAAAAATGGAATTTTGTTGAAAATTACTATACATGGGATTTCGAGGTCGCTGATTACGAATCCGGCATCAAATTTTAAAAATCAAAATTAGAGCCTCTAAGATCACCTGACAAAACTTTGAAAAGATACTGGATTTTGATGAAAATTAGTATACGCAAGTTTTTGAGGTCACTGATTATGAATCCGGCCTTAGATTTTAAAAATTCGAATTTAGCCTCTAAGATTGCCTACCGAAAGTTTGAAAAGTTACTGGATTTGAATAAAAATCGGTATCCATGGTATTTTTTTGAGGTCACTGATTACAAATCCGGCCTCAGATTTTAAAAATTCGTATTGTCGTATAGAGTTCAGAAGCTGATTCGCATGGACTACATAATAATAAGATGGATCCGTACATTTTTCTAGTCCACCTTCCTTGCTCTCGGAAACAATGATATGAGAATTTAGAGGTAGATTTAGTATGATGTATCGAAAGGTGGGGTCGAGGACTACACTTTCTGAGAAAAAAAAATTTTGAAAAATCTGAGTTGTGGTAGGCGTATAGAGAATTTAAAAAAATGTTTAACCAATGTTCCCGTAGTATCTCCTTTAAAAACGTACAAAGGGTTGATTTTTCTAAATTTTATTCGAGCATATCGTTACAGGAGCTTGAGCGCTCTCCTAATTCATGTTGAAAAATGTGGAAACATTGATGCGTGGACGTATCCTCTGTATACAAAAATTGTTGTGGTGATAAAAAAAAATTTCGTCAATTTCCTCAATGATGCAAAAACAAAATTATACAATTTAGAGGTAGATTTAGTATGACGGATCGAAAGGTGGGGTCGAGGACTACATTTTCATAGAAAAAAAATTTTGAAAAATTCGATTTGTGGTGGGCGTATAGAGAATTTAAAAAAAGTTTTAACCGATGTTCCCGTACTATCCCCTTCAAAACCGTGTATTATCATCAAAACCAAAATTATACAGTTTCGAGGTATCTTTGGTATTGCAGATCGGAAGGTGGGATCAAGGACTACATTTCCATAAGAAAAAAATTTTGAAAAATTCAAGTTATGGTGGGCGTATGGAGAATTTAAAAAATTGTTTACCGATGTCCGGGTGGGACCCCCTTTTAAAAACGTACGAAGAGTTGATTTTTTGAAAATATGTTCGAGCAGATCGATAGAGAAGCCGGGGCGCATCCTACATTCAAATCGACGAATTTGATAATATTCATGCGTGGGCGTATTCTCTGTGAACGAAAATGGTGGGGAGATAGAAAATTTTGGTTTTTAATCAAATTATTTATCGATAATACAATTAAAAATTTCAATGTTCATCCATATTTATAATAGAGCAAATGGAAGACACGAGCGAGCGATAGTGAGTGAGTGATTCTGACTAGTGAATAATAATTTTCACAAACGTTTTACTACTTTAAGTTTAACAACCACCTGTTGCAGTTTGAAATGACGAGAATTTATTATAAATCTTCAAAAATTGGATAATATCGTTTCCGTAAGATGCGAATCAGCATCTGAATACCATATGACAAAGCCAGAAAAACATACGAATTCTACTGTATTATACTGTTTTAACCATTGATTGACTCCCAAAAAACCCTCATATAATAATTTTCATCAAGACCCAGTGTATTTTCTCGAATGGTCTATATTGGATCTTGGAAATCTGAGGCCGGATTCGTAATCAGCGACCTCAAAAACCCATGGATTCCATTTTTTATTAAAATCCAGGATCTTACCAAATTTTCGGTAGGCAATATTTGAGGCTAAATCCGAATTTCTAGAATCTGAGGCCGGATTCGTAATCAGCGGCCTCGAAATCCCATATATACTAATTTTCAACAAAGTTCCATTTTTTTTCCAAATTTTTGTCAGGTGATCTTATAGGCTCGATCTAATTTCAATTTTTTAAATCTGAGGTCGGATTCGTAATCAGTGACCTCAGAAACCCACGTATACTAATTTTCATCAAAATCCAGTATCTTTTCAAAGTTTTGTCAGGTGATCTTAGAGGCTCTAATTTTGATTTTTAAAATTTGATGCCAGATTCGTAATCAGCGACCTCGAAATCCCATGTATAGTAATTTTCAACAAAATTCCATTTTTTTCCAAATTTTTGTCAGGTGATCTTAGAGGCTCTAATATTAATTTTTAAAATTTGATGTCAGATTCGTAATCAGCGACCTCGAAATCCCAAGTATACTGATTTTCAACAAAATTCCATTTTTTTCCAAGTTTTTGTCAGGTGATCTTAGAGGCTCTAATTTGAATTTCCAAATTTTGAGTTCAGATTCGTGATCAGCAAACTCAAAAACCTACGCATACCAATTTTCATCAAAATCCAGTACCTTTTCAAATTTTTTTTAGGTGATCTTAGAGGCTCTAATTCGAATTTTTAAAATATGAGGTCGGATTCGTAATCAGCGACCTCAAAGACGTATAGATACCAATTTTCATCCAAATCCATCTATGAAGAAAATATGTAATGTAAATAGTTTACTTTCAGAGTATCACGTCTCGACGTGGGATCAAGTTGTCATTTTCAGACGTTTACACACACACATACAGACACATGCATACGTAATCATCCCCAAAGTCGGAAAAACTCCGACGGAAAAAATTTCTCCTGAAACGGCACTTTTTATAGAAATTTTCCGAAATGGCACTTTTTATAGATTTTTTCTGAAATGGCACTTTTTATACTTGTCAATCTGAAACGGCACTGTTTATAGAAAGTTTCTGAAATGGAACTTTTTATAGCAAGTTTCTGAAATGGAACGTTCTTCCTCCCAAGCGACGAAATATCATCGGCCAATCTATTTGTACGTAGGAAATGTTTGTCCTTCTTCGGGAAGAGAAATTTTCTGAGCAAATCTAACAATGTAGGATATAACTTGACCGACTTTATTGCTTGTGAAATTCAGTGTGGGTGAATTGTATGCCGAACAAAACCCATCTGCTTTCGTGTGAACATATACATGTGCAGGGCTACCGTCGATCATTTGTATCGTAACTAATCTCCAAATGTTACAACTGCAGGTGCCGACTTCACTGTCAGGTGGCATGACAAATCGTCTAGGGATATTATATTATCCAGAGCACTCCTCCGGCAGAAAATTCGTCACCTGGCTCTCGCAGCCAGAGACGTAACTATACACTCTGGAATAACTGATGCACTCACCGTAAACACTGTCAAGAGTGCAAATAGAACGACGATCTCTATTTGCCCTGTTTGCAGAGAGAAGATACTCTGTCTGTGCCTTGTTCACCAATGGAAAAATAAATTGTCGCCAAGCTCGTAGAATGATGAGATGACGAACGGAAGTTTTTAAAGATAACACGTGTACCTGCATCTATTAGTTAAACAAATGATTGTACGTGAAAATATCGATAGAAGAAGAAAGATAGACAGAGATTTCGATTGATTGATTAATTGATTGATTGATTAATAAGTTTTATTCAACCTAAGAGTCAGAGTCCTCTGAATTTTTTGTCGAATTGTAGACTGAATAACCATATTGTTTACAATAAAAGAATCACAAAGATCACCAGTGATTTTGAAGTGAATAGCCCTCGGAAAAAAGACACAATTTATACGTACATTGAATAAAAAAAAAGAACGAGAGTAGAGTTGTTGGGAAGCCACTTTTCGAAACGAAACGTTTGACGAAATAGCCATCAGTATAATTATTAGAAGCGCCAGTGTGATATCAGAAGTGCAAATAACCGCTCTGATCTCCCCTGCGTGTTACTTCAGCATCGTACTCCGAATCGAGAAACACATTACACCGTCTACTGTCGGAAGCTCCAAGACCTTCAACATCCACGTGCACATATCCAACACGTGTGAGGTCTGAAATTCGACGGCTCTGGCAACTGGCCAACCGATGGTTTGGAGCTATAAAAAGCTCCGCTCTCAGGCGCGTCGGTCTTACGTGCATTGAGAACGCCAATTATTATAGTCACGCACATTTTCTTCTTACTCTGAATTCGCAGTTGGCTATAACGAGCTGTTTCGCACAAGCGCGCGCGATTTCAACGACTATTTCTTCGGATGACTCTCGATAAAATTTGTGCCGCTCGCAATCATCGCGCGTTCAATACGGCCGCCCTCGCGATTTCGCGACCGGAGAACGGGAGCACAGCAAAAACACGGGTAATCTCATTAGAGCGATCAGCGAGCGCCCGGAGCGCGCCTTCTAATCAACACGTCTGAGCGAGCCTAATGCGTGTGTGTGCGCGCGCCCGCCTGCGCACTCGTTTATACCAGAGGATTTGAGCACGTGATTGGAGCCTGCCTGTGAATCAGAGCCCGCTCGGTTCGGAATTTAATCACAGACGCGCGTACGCGAATTTCCCTGTTCCGCCCGACTCCAGTCTCTACTCTTTTTCTCAACTCTGCGTTTGGATATTCGAGTCGCACCGGTCCCGGCTGTTACTACTGACAGGCAGTCTCGAAAAATTCTCGTTCGACGGGCCGTATGGATCGTCTATGCTCTGGGATAATTCACTGCATAGCGAAACTAGCGACGAAGAGTATCAAATTCCACCAGAGTAAAAATTGATATTGTACGAATACGCGTCTCGTTTCGATTGAAATCGGAGACTTTTATACCCATCGGTACTTTTCCTTGATTCTCCAATTTGAAACGAGTGACGGGAAGCTCAATGGAACTGCGCAATCACAAAATATGCGGACGGATTAACGCGACGTGCAGGTTGTTGCGCGTGTCGGATAAATGACTTCTCTCCAAAGCTATTCCACGCGCGTTACACGGCTCGCGTACCTCATCTCATCCAACTAATAAATCCCGTCGCGATCGAAGCGGACGAGTTTGCGCTTCTTCTCGTTTCACGGACGACTTTGGGCTCGGCTCATCTTCCTCGACTTTTCTCCTCGGCCGACACATGAATTCAACGCTCGGCCCGTACGAGGCGCGCTTACAAAGTGCGCTCGGGGAGTAAGTAGTAGGTTGTCGGTGCTACAGGCGCGCGACTTACATACACGTCCCCCGGTGCGGGTGAGTGACGCGCCGCGCGGCTTCCGACACGCGCGCTTTAATGGACGTGTCCGATGAGCAACAGCCGCTCATCGATATGGGCCAGCTACTCGTGCTTTTTATCGATAAAAAGAGATCTCCAGGGGGCCGCTGCGGTATGCGAGACGCGCCGCTCTGATGCCTCGCGGAAAATAAACTCCCTACTCCTGTGTGCATCGGGGAATTCATCTCTGTGCGCGCGTGTGTTTCGTAATTCCGTGATAGTTCAAGTGTCGATACACTGGCTATCCGAACCTAGTGATATTTTTCGTCTGTCATTTGCTGCGAAAAAGTTCGTCGTAAAAGAGACTGCCAGATTCGCTGGTTCATCGAGGGACAAGAGGACCTTTTCCCGTTGACAAGCGAATGACGATTCAAGAGCATGTTACACAGATACGTATATAGACCCCCGGACGAGGAACAGCAGGGAGCAGGTCGATGAAGCCGAATAAGAAGCTTGGAACTTTTCGCAGAGGCCCACGACGGGGCGGGAGGGATCGATATGTACACGAAGCGAGCCGGTGCGTTGAAGTCGGGGCCGATTAAGGATCTAGCAACGTGTGGCGCGGGGAGATGATGTTAACGAGGATGGCACGAGTTGCACGCGGGCCGTGCGCGTGGCGTCAAATAATTAGCGGAATCGCGGCGTGCCGGGGCCCCACAGGTATATACCGTAAGCCGCTCGGCGGCGCATTCCTGCCGGCGCGTGCGCGCCCCCATAATTTATAGGGACAATATTCCGCGAGTCGCGGCCGCGGACGGCGCAGGCTGGAGAAGAGACACACAATTCATTGCGGGATATTGGCCGGGTCGGTCGGCCGTGTACGATTTATCTGTGCAGCCCGGCCAGCGCGCGCCTTTGTTGTACCGCGGCCTCTGGAGCCCGCGCTGGCACAAGACGCTGCCCGAGTTTTCGGCGATTGCCACCTATGTCGACTATCGTCGCTCGCGGCTCCCGTAAGATCACGCTCAATTGTTCAACGCGTTCGCGTGTCCGGTCGGGGGGTGGCTTGCAAATCACGATTACGCCCGAGTTTTAATCGGCGAACCGAGATGATCCGTGGACAAACACGAGCTCGCTTGTGTACGCTTAGTACTCGGGACGGATGTGCGCACGACGTCGGTGTGGAGCTTTTGCCTCGGAAAAGGATTTGCTCCAGAGGGTATACAGCGAGCCGTTGTGAGGGATTTATCCAATTGTGGGGGGGGGGATATTCATTTGGAATGCACTCTGCTCTCGGGGAGAAAAAACAAAAGCTCGATCTTTGGCCTACGATTGAAAACACTGTGGTGATGCCGGATGTTTATTGGTATTTTTCAAGCTCCGCCGCGCGGACTCGCGGCGGCGACAATATGAATTTGCCACGTATGACTCCGGGTATTACGCTCTCGCTTCCAAAGTCCATCCCTCCAACTGTGAAAAACCTACACCGCAGGGCAAAACAACATTTCCGAGGGAATTATTCTTCGTCGGATACGTTTACCCCCCAAAATCCTACTCGATATTTCTAACCCACTTGTTTTTAACTGTCGTTTAAACGGATCGGCGGTACTCTAGCGTCCCCCCAATACCTTTCAATTCATTATATCACCGTAAAGTCATATATACTCGTAGCGTGCGGAGAGGGAAGAGATAGAGAGCAGCGTGATACATAACCCAAATAATAAAGTGCTCCCTCTGACATTCTGCCCCGGGGACGATGGTTTGACAGATGCGCGCCGACGTAGAATATGGTGTGGGGGCGCGCACAATTCTGTTGAACGTTCCGAGCCCATCAATCGTTGCGCCCGATATAGTAAAGATAAAAAAATTTATATCGCAGCTCGAAAACAGTCGGTGCGCTTATTAATCACCCGCGAAAATTCCTCTCTCCGCATATACATGTACATCTTGCATATGGGACGTTCCACGTCAAGTGAGCATGGTCAAAATTTTGTTCGAGATTCTACATTGACAAATTGATTGGTATTCATCCCCAGAATACTCAAAAATTTTTTCAGATTTTTAGGTGCATGTATGTGGAAGTTAGTCTGTGCACTCAAAACCTGAATTATTCAAAATTTAACTTTTTTCTCAATTTTGAGAGCCCAAATAATCTTGTATATGTGGGAAAATGAAAAAAATTTGAGAACAAATATTATGCTGAATACTACAAAGATTATAAAAAAAAATTGTTTGACACCAGAATCCTCCATCCGGATAGGCTACTCTATTAATTAAACATGTTTCAACCAGTTTGGCTATGTTCGCCCACTTATTTTTGACCTTTCAAGTTATACGTACAAACCTTTGTTCGATAGCTTGAAAATGGTCTCATACATTTTTTGGAGAAATTCCAATATCTCCTGCAATTAATTGTTTAAATCTGCAATATCACAATCGCCTTCTTGTTAGTTTCAACATATCAGGTCCACGATGAAGCTCACAGTGAGGATATCATGCCTTCGGGTCATCAATCTCAGCCAAACTCTACAGATATGTTCCCTGACACTGGATCAAGCTACCGGTAGAGTTTGGAGTTCCAGCGCTGCCTTGTTATAGAACTTTTTATGACTTTAGACTGAGGCAGCTATATATAGATATACATATCTGCCTTGATTTGTCTAAAATCCACATAATATTCATAATTTCATCAAGAAAATAATGTATTTCACCTTGTTTGGTACTATGAATAAATATTAACTCATGTAATTGACTTATATTGTGTGAACTGCAAGGCTAAGGTTGGAAAAGCTATTGACCGGTTGTCTCAAATTACATTCCTGGTTAATGTTTATAATTTCATGTGTAAATAACTTGCATGTGATTTGAGACCACCCGTCAAGAGCTGTTCACACAATATAAGTGAAACCATAAGTTATAATACTCATTCATAGTACCAAACAAGGTGAAATACATCATTTTCTTGATGAAATTATGAATATTATGTGGATTTTAGACAAATCAAGGCAGATATGTATATCTATATATAGCTGCCTCAGTCTAAAGTCATAAAAAGTTCTATAACAAGGCAGCGCTGGAACTCCAAACTCTACCGGTAGCTTGATCCAGTGTCAGGGAACATATCTGTAGAGTTTGGCTGAGATTGATGACCCGAAGGCATGATATCCTCACTGTGAGCTTCATCGTGGACCTGATATGTTGAAACTAACAAGAAGGGATTGTGATATTGCAGATTTAAACAATTAATTGCAGGAGATATTGGAATTTCTCCAAAAAATGTATGAGACCATTTTCAAGCTATCGAACAAAGGTTTGTACGTATAACTTGAAAGGTCAAAAATAAGTGGGCGAACATAGCCAAACTGGTTGAAACATGTTTAATTAATAGAGTAGCCTATCCGGATGGAGGATTCTGGTGTCAAACAATTTTTTTTTATAATCTTTGTAGTATTCAGCATAATTTTTGTTCTCAAATTTTTTTCATTTTCCCACATATACAAGATTATTTGGGCTCTCAAAATTGAGAAAAAAGTTAAATTTTGAATAATTCAGGTTTTGAGTGCACAGACTAACTTCCACATACATGCACCTAAAAATCTGAAAAAATTTTTGAGTATTCTGGGGATGGATACCAATCAATTTGTCAATGCAGAATCTCGAACAAAATTTTGACCATGCTCACTTGACGTGGAACGTCCCATATACATGTCTCACCCTCCAAGCTGCAGCTCGAGAGTTCGTTTCGTTTTTTACACGTCCGAGTACGTCGCGAGTGAAAAATTCATCTGACTCGGCGGCGGGGAGGCGCGAATTAATTGCTTCCGTCCAGCGAGGGATCCGCGGGCGGCAGGGCAGACGCGCAGCACTTAGCGAAATGAGGCGAGGTGCAAGAGCGAGAGACGGAGAGGGAGACATTGAAGTCGGTAATGCCGCATTAGAGCGGGCTGCAGCATTATGCCTCCATCGGCCGAGGTGAGTGCTGCCTGTGGTAATAGCAGTCTAGCTGCCGCCACCGCCACCGCCGCCACCGCCGCCGCTTATTTTTCAACGCGTAATCAGTCTCCCGAGAGCAGCGCTGATGCACTTGAATTCCGTGTCAGGGGTTACGGACAATCCGACGGCTCATCCATCGCTCGCGCGCTATATACCCCGAGAACCGACTGATATGCCGCGCGCAGCACGCGTATATATTACGCCATACACTTTCGCCGGGCGCCTTTGGGATGCGGCAACTTTTCAATCGGGGAATGGCCGAGGGTGAATCGTAGTGATGCGATTCGTCACAATACACAAATTTACGTTGTGTACTGGCTTTTATTTGAAAGATTTTTGATTCATTTACTTTTTGTATCCGCCACTTGTCACACGCGCATTGCTTCAAATTTTTCTCAAACATGCGGCATTCAGTCGATGATTTCTCTCAAAGACTCGGCATTCAATTTAAAATGCAGATACATACTCGCAAAGTAAATGACATCGCATACGTAACGTTATGATTCACATAGAATACTTTTCACCTTTTCCACATAGCATCCCGAGTACTTTTCTATATCAACTAACAGCTATTGCAGCATTAAAATAAGCTCATATACGAGAATCGCTCTTTACAATAACGTGTTTCATAATTTTAAGAGGCCCGTTAGTGTATATTGTATTCGGTCGTTAATTCGTTTTAAAAAATGTCCGTGCCCGAACTATTTCATTTTTATCCCCCGCGTGACAAGCTTTTCAATTAATATTCCAAAAGCTTCTTCCAACTGTGCGGCACATAGGAAGCGAGCAAACTTAACTGCCTTTCATTCGGTTAGACTGTTCATTTGCATTTTTCTGGATGAAATGCTCCGTTCATGAATAAATTTTCTGTGCTCGGTTATAAAGAAGACAATGCAACAGATCCATCAGCCAGTACAAATTCCTCGCTCTAATGAATAACCAACACTCCACAACTGGAGTTGAAGAATGAATATCCATTAAGCACGTATGCGCGAGGGTATCGTGCTTTCGGGTCGCAGATTCCCCGGGCGAATTCAGACGTGCACTTTGTAATACAAATTAGTGAAAATTGCTTCGGCAAAAGCAAGTGTGCGATTCGCGATGTAATCTCGGATACACGTGTTAAATGGCAATTTGTAAACAATTGCGTTTTTGCGTTCTTCAAACTCGTTACGAAATCCATGCATAATAATCGAGCTCGCGCGCGTTGGCGCTTGTACAAACGTCATTAACCTGTTGGTTTTGTTAATTAAGTGGGCGCGACGGCGGCTCTCTTAAATTTTCGACTCTGCTCGTTCGAGCGACTCGAGCTCGGCAAAGAATTAAAAGCGCAGTATATATATAACCAAACTACGGCAGCCTCGGACGTTCGCGTCGCGAATATACCAATCTCTCCGGATTCCTCTGCTCCTAGTAAAAAATGTAGACCAAATCTAGCTCGGTCAACTACGAAAAATTTTTCCTCCGAATGCCTCAACGAGCCGTGATTATTCCCGGCCGCGGCATTTGTCGAGTAGCGTCGAATCGGAGAATTCGCCTCTGGAGAAAACCGCAGCTATAGGCACAGGCGGACAGCTGCGTGAAACGCGCGCGGTTCGTCATTCTAAATCATCCCGCACCGAGAGGAGTTACGTAAACATATACCGCCGGCTCGAGCGTCAAAACCAGACGCACAATGTGTTGCTGTCATTGCGGTCGCGCGTCGACGCATTCCGCGCGAAGCGCACGTGAAATAATAACGGAACTCTAATCTCCGGCACTTTCTCTCTGTCTTGATGCGCCGGGGCACATCGTGTCACGGCCGTCCCGTTACACATCTGACACAGGGCCGCGCTGCGTGTGCGTCGCCTGCCCTTTGTGACCGGCCAACGGCTTTGATTTTTTTTTCTCTCTTTTTCGCCCGCTCACAGGGTATATAATGGCATTCCGCCCACCCTATACGCCGCGATCCTATCTTGGCCCGCGCGCGCTGCATTTGTTTATGGCGGGCAGATATCGGCGGGCCGATAAGGGGCCCGCCCGCGACAGCGGATGGCTCGAGCAGCTTTGTCGCACCTTCGCGCACTGTGTAATGGAACCTGTCCGTCGCGCGCGCCGGCATTGTCGTATAGGCTCGAGCGGCCGCGTGTCCCTCGGTCCAT
Source organism: Aphelinus atriplicis (assembly GCA_020882685.1). Classification (NCBI taxonomy): domain Eukaryota; kingdom Metazoa; phylum Arthropoda; class Insecta; order Hymenoptera; family Aphelinidae; genus Aphelinus; species Aphelinus atriplicis. The sequence continues at coordinate 53,848,866 of CM037073.1, read as the reverse complement.
TAACATTTTTTCGCAATTCGTTATCGCCGTACGGCGCTACGACCGTTATGCAATGGACCGGGGCCTGATCCTGCCGCCCAGGTGGCAGCAGCGGCAACGGCAGCCGGCTCTTTCGATTCAGACGGTAATTGTAGCCATCCCCGCTAATTCGGACTTGTCACGTACAATTGAGATAACGTTAATTCGTAACGGACCGTCCGACTCGATAATTCTCGTCGGTCGCATCATCGGCTCTTCTCCCCCCCGGCCATTAGGGGTATTAATAAAGATCAAACGCGAGAGATAGGCCGCACGAATTAGAGAAGTACATAAAAGATTAATGAGGCCTCGCGCGAGGCCTACTCCCGCAATTTTCTCCGCGGGAGAGACCCGGCGAGGAATCCTCCTCGACAAATACTCGAGACTCGAGAAAGAGAGAGAGTTAACTGTGCTATTAGAGTTCCGCATTATTACAGGGATGAATGCGCGCGGGCGAGCGCGAGCCCCGCGTATGCCTGGCTCTCGCGGCCACGCGAGAATTTCCAAGGAACTTCCTCGCTCGTATATCTGTATTTATTAGTTGCAGTCGGCGGCGAAGGCGATGGGAATAGCCGAAGTTTGTGCTGGCGCGAGCGTGTTTCAAAGCCAACCGGCCATAAGTCGCGTATGCGCCGAATCCGTCGCGGCCTTGCGCGCGCGAGCGAGCGAGCGCTTTGAATTACCGTGTGAAAGCTCGGGACCTTGATTTTTACCCTCTGTCTCTGTTGCAGACACGCAGGGCAAGGCGGAGGCCGAAACATGACGACCCAAGTCAGGGGCAGGCCTACCATGCCTACGATAACCCACTCCAAGAGGCCTATTATTATTTATCCTACAGGTGAGTAGTTTTTCCTATGGAGTATATGTGTGGATTATAATGGTTGATGAGCGGCCGAGCGATTGAAAATCCGTGCGATTTAAATTCAGTCAACTGCAAGTTTGCGGGATCGAAAATTCACGGCGATGGTGCTTTGCTTTTCCAACTTGCTGTGTGTCGACGGGCTAGTAGATAGAGTCGGGATCCGGTTGGACCAACATTTAATCTCGTATGCATATTCAGCTGTAAAAAAACTGTACTGGCCACGTAAAAACGAACGAGGCCAGAGCCAAACTTTGTTGTATCGTTATAGGAGTATGCTATATAGAATGGGCTGCAAGTCTTTAATCGAAACAAGCTGTGTGGAGAGCTACACGTTTCAGCGTGAGTTATCTGAAATCTCATCTGTGTTGGCCTGGTTTTTAATGAATCCTGCGTCAACCTGGATATATCCACAGAGTTCAGAAGTAATATTGTTGGATTCATTTCTCTCGTTTTTCATAGACAATTCTTTTTATTTTATTTTGATGAGTAAACTTATATTTCATCCGATTATTAAGTTTCTTGTTATCGGATTTCGATAGCGTATAATTAATTTTATTCAAATGTATATTAATATCTCAGTCACTACTTTCAAGTCAGGTATTATCAGATACTTGACTAAATAGTATCTTAAAAAACGCTGAATTCGGGTAGAATGAAGTTGCAGAAGATAATCATGAACAATGTGTTACACACTAATTCAAAATAGATAATTCACTGCATATAGTTATGCGTATCACAAATATATTATACAAAGACCTATTTTGAGGAAAAATGCGCGGTCGGTTTTTTGGAATATACAATCATTATGGGGAGTCAAATTGTACGTCGATCATGGAATAAACTTCTGAAAAAAGGCGAATACTTTAGTTGCCGAAGTCGATCCAAGCTCATAGAGCTCAATCTGAAATATGCCCTTCTGTACACTTTTGACAAGGCTGTAAAATGTTGTATTACGAAAGCTCTGCGTGCTCAAACTCGTCAGCGCAAAATGTTTATCCTATCCGTCGTTCTTATCACTATCATCAATGTGCCAACATATTTTTCGAGCCGTTTGAGTAGCTGACATCGCCGGGAGGTCACAGCCCTTGGGCGCGAGGTCGCGAGTGTCCACCGGGGGTAAGACGCCCACTCGATTTGATAAAATCGATTGGATCTGCGGGAAAAATGATGTAGCTTTAAAAAGCGGCAGCGAGGCGGGCATCCTCTCTCACGTTCAAGGCCGGGGTCCCCGCCTCCCGCTTGTGGCTCCCATATGAGCGCGGGGGAGTAACGGGCCGCTCGTTACCAGCACGCGAGCAACACGTCGGAGGTCAATAGCGGCACACTTGTTTAGGAGCACCTTGACCCGCCGCAGCCGCCAAGCCGCCGCTAATTTTAAATGCAAATTCACACCAAGCATGTGTCAGCTGCTGAATAATTAAAATTTCCTTCCCGATCGGCTCTTGGTAATTGCGCGTGGCTCCGCGGCGCCGACAAGGATGATGGTACTCGCGTCTTGGCGCCCTTACCGGCGAATAAATGAATTTCAACCGGCGAGCGAGGCTACAGCGCGAAAATTCGCGAGCACGCCCGATAAGAAGTGAGGGTCGGGTTTCGGGGAGGCTGCCAAGAGACTGATTCGGATAAGTTTCGCGCGCTGTTGATACGCGCTGCAACTTGGGAGTAAATGCGCGAGTCTGGCATTGAGAACTACACAGAGGGTGGGAGGGGGGTGGGGATATTTCGATCGTTAAGTTTCCTTGAAAAATTGTTAATGGGATAACAATCTTGAGAAGCTGTATAGCGTGGAAGTTCTATTCGCGGTAATACTCGCTAGTAAGTATACAATCTAAGTATAGTTTTGAGCCGCAACACTTGCTATCAACCGCAGTTATTGTGTTTTTGTTGCGCTTGCGTTCAAAATTCAAGCACAGTTTGAATTTATATTACAGTTATGTTTTTGTGAAAAATGTGAATTACAGTAAGTGATTACTATGGAAACAACTTGCTGTTCCCAGTGGTATTGAATTGATGCAAACGGTTCGATGGATTGATGTCAAGAGAAAATCCATAAGCCGATTTGAATATTTTATCTGGAGGACATTTGATAAAACAAATAACACATATTCAATAAAACCTTTCCAAACAGTTTCCCATGAAAACAACTGAAATTTTTCATTCACTGGAAATTTATCTTATTTCTTCATGTTCCGATCGAGACTCAAGAACTCGAGTATCATCAATCATTCAATAAAATAAATTCACAATAATACTTTTGCTATAAATGTGAATAAAGATAGTTTTTAAACGTACTTTCGTTTCGTCATACAGTTGAGTTCACATAGAGCCTAACAATATAGCTAGTGATAACTTGGAGCACGAAAAAGTATCTGTTGATAACTTCTCATCCAGATTGATAGAGTAATTTTCAACAACATTGGACATCAATTCTCCGTCCTTCTCGATGTCGATATTCTAATTTTTGAACGTATAGCAATCGATCAAATTACGTTTCAAACAGCTTCATGGCAAGCCATCACTTTTTATTATCGAATTTTCTCAACCACTCTCTAAATTCCTTACAGTGAAATCTCACTGTAATACAGTGAAAATTCACTGTAAGTTTCAGTGTAATGTCGCTCACTGTATTACAGTGAATATTCACTGTAACATACAGTGAAAATTGTTAACTGTAGTTACAGTGAAAATTGTTGACTGTAGTTACAGTGAAAATTGACTGTAGTTACAGTGAATATTCACTGTAGTTACAGTGGATACTGATTGTAGTTACAAAAAATATTCACCATAAGAAGGTTAGGAATGGGTTACGGTGTACCTATATATATATACGGGATTGCTGAATTCATCGAAACTGGTGATACTCGGTCGGAAAAATCGTTCAGCTACTTACTGGGCATTAACGAGAGTTGCAGCTCACTCTCAGACTGCTTACACAACAGCTCTGCACTAGTAAAATCAACGCAGATCCCTCAATTCAAAACTAGCTATACACTAGCAGCAGAGGAGTTGAGTTGTACAATCTATAACACTTGTTCACTGCAGCTACAGCTCACTCGAACTGAACTGAGCTAACCAGAGCTGACTCTGTTTACTTTTTTACACTTTCTTAGTGCATATGCGAATCTCCGAATCTCTGCACTTGTTCTGGCTATCAACATCAACCACCAAACACAAAGTCACAATGCCCGAATGCCGCTTGACCGAGCATTCGCAGTACATATGTTCGACTGTCGACTCGGAAGCTCTTCTCTCGACGGGGCCCGGAGTTGAACTGACGAGATTTTTCATTGAGCTAACTGCAGTTACAGTGAGTATTCACTGTAGCTACAGTGAGATTTCACTGTAACTACAGTGAAAATATTCCAACTGTATGTTACAGTGAAATTCCACTGTAACTACAGTGAAAATTTTCTAACTGTATGTTACAGTGAATATTCACTGTAACTACAGTGAACAATCACTGTAAGTACAGTGAAAAATGTTTCCCTGTAGCTTACAGTGAGATTTTCACTGTAAGAAATTTAGAGAGCACGTATAACAAAAACATATTTTCATCCGTCTGACATGGGTACGAATTTGGGATGTCTAATGTAAAATCAATTTCTCTTGCGGAATTTTAGCTTTTGATTCGATTTTATAATTGGTTTCGAGAGGCAACAATGTATAGATTATGGATACTTACAGACAAGTCAACTTTTGATAATTTACTTCTATTTTCGACTAGAGTAGAGCAACAGAACGTTTTTCCATGAGTGACGGAGAAATCGATTGACCCAGCTGTGCAAAAAAAGCAACCAATTTCCGTAAGGACAATAAAGAAAAACGTATTATAGGATTGAGACAACGGTATACGTTAGAAATCGGAGAGCTGTTGGGTCAGTATATGGTGAAACCATAAGAAAGAACAAACGTGCTATCTATTTGTCCTCCAAGAACGAGAGATCCCAACTATACTGTGAAGAATCTCTGCGGATGGCACGTATTTCCGCGATCACCAGACCGCAAATGACATTTGAAGATCGCGGAAAGATTCTCCACAGCGTTGAGAAGAAAAAAAAGTTCGTCGGCCTTACGAGATGGCGCTTAACTTGAGTTCATGCACAGAAAACAATTTGCCTTGAATCCACATTTTGATAAAGCTATTACACGACTACTCTCACGGGTTTATTTGTTAATTGCCGTTTTCTATTTTCATTCGATTCATGCAGGAAATGAACCCAAACATAAGTATTATCCGTAGTTAACTAACGTTCTCAACGATAATAATCAATTCTCTCGGTTATTCTCCCGCTCACTTTCTCTCAACGACAAAGTATTAAAGTTTATTAAAGTTTCCTCAACCCCCCGATATTGATAGTTTTTTGGGATTACGAAATGATTTATTCCTGAGCAATTTGAAAGTGGCATATATCAATTCCACAATTGATTACTGTTACTCCAAGTAGGCCCCACACAGTTCCTAGTACAAAATCTCAATCAGCTGCTTCATAATTCAACAGATTAAAATAGAACACGTATCCAATTTTCCGTTGAATCATGCGCGTATCCGTCACGTTTTAAATTGCACGAAAGGCAATTGGCCCCTTTTTCACAACGATCGGAGCGAGTTAGCCTAATGTAATGGGTCTAAATTCATCAAAACATTCTCTCGCAGAGCGATGAAAAGCGCTTTTCATTGCCGCCGCCGCTGCCGTCGCCGCCGCTGCCAACCAATTGCGAATTCCAGTCACGCTAAGTCTCCTGTTTCACCGACTTATCGACAGGCGCTTTTTTTTTATCTGGGGGAGAAAATGTGCCGACTCAGGAGTGCTGAGTGATAAGCGACTACGGCGATCAATCAGCGGCTGGAATTGGGCCGATTCGATTGATTGGCGGTAAACAGCGGAGCTCAAGAGCTGCGGCGACTAATTAGTTGGTATTTCAGCTGCCCGCGTCTGATCACTTGCAGTCAAAGCTTGTATATATACACATACAGATATATATTGTGTGTGTATATATGTGTACCTGTTCCTTTCGGGAGATTGTGCGTTTGTACTGGCTTGATTACAAGCTTTCTTCGCATAGTTTGGTATGAGAGATCCACTGATTATATCCGGTTGTATGATCATCAAGTGTCATCAGATCTTGAACTTTCTGATTATTTAGTTGAGAGAATTATTCGTGTGGTTCAACATAAAATTACTGTCAACTGAGTTTACACGCATATACTTCCTCAAGGGTGCTTTGGAACCTATCAGCTATTGTGAGAATTCTTGATTAAAATCCGAATTTCTATGAAATTGGTATACAGTCGGAACAACGTAATGTACTCTAGTACCAGTGTAAAATGTTGAAAAATTAAGCCTTGTTATACAAAATTTCATCCAAATAGGGCCAATAACTGGCGAGAAATCTCACTCTCAATGAATATTCTAATCAAAACGATCCAATCGATGCCAAAATCAGTATATTTGATAACTGATCGTGTACAAAATATACTTATGGAATTTCATTAAATTCGGGATATCGATTCGCGAAAAATCACTCGGAAATACACACTTGGCTGGTGAAGCGAGAACATAGAGATGGTTGTTTGTTAATTTATTGGATAAAATTAGTTTGAAAAGTTTGAGTTCAAGGCATTATCGAAAAACGTGATCCCGCCAAATATAACTGATTGTCTACTCTTGTTTGCTTGCGTTTTATTCGCGAGAAATTAAGTTTTCGTAACTTAATCCACAAAGTTTGCCTTTTTTCGTGGTTTAGGGTACGCAAAGTAACTTATTCTTCCACCGTGCCAGATAGTAATGCGTTAGAGAGAAAAAGAAAGAGAGAGAGAAACATACAAGTGACTGATTCGAATCTTAATGCTTCATTTTATTTATTCGTCTTTTATGTCATGAAGAGGAATTCTTGATGAATGGACGAAATTCATATGAAAACTTGGTACTCGGCTTTTTTTGAGTCACTGATCACGAATCCATTGTCCGACCTCCGAAATTCAAAGCGAACAATCCAATTTGGCGACCAAACTTTTCGAAAAATACGATGAATGCATGGATTTTACTGAAATCCAGTAGAACGTGTCTGCGTTTTTGACTCGTCATGCGATTTTCGGTCTGTACAGTCACTGTTTACTATTTCGGAAAAATATATGTAGACGTGTTAGAAATACTAGCTACATTCAGACGCGTTACGTGTAATCTACATTTATGCGTTCCTAAATTATCTTCCAATTACTCGCATGATAAAATCTTTTCCATTTACTTATCTATTCATTCCAATATCAAAACCTTCCTTTTTCAAAACCTACATTGAGATTTTATTCAGCATCTTGGAAAAAGGATTTGGTTGTTACAACCTCAAAACTTTTTTCCAATACCTGCCTAGACCTCAAAACAAAAACTTTTTATGCACTATATCTATATCTAATTACGTCTACACCAATCATATCACGAGTTAACTGTCTTCACTTTAGACTCCATTACTTTTTGCTTTCTCAAAGAGAAAGCTTTGTAATGGGGCAAAAATCGACCCACCGAATCGGACCTCGAGACCTCGATTTTCGTAATCTACGGGTCGAAAAACATGGAAATCCAAAAGTGTCTGTATGTATGTGTGTATGTATGTATGTATGTATGTATGTATGTGTGTAACGTTTTTTTTCGTCCACGATAACTCTCGAAGAAATGGTCAGATCTTCTTGAAATTTTGCACACAGGTTAGTCGCAGCAAAATCTCGGCCGAGTTCAATTTTCAGCAAAATCCGTTGTTTATTTCTCTAGCAACCGTTGCTAAGGTGTAAAATTTTTCGTTTCTTTTGTCTAGGATAACTTTCGAAGGAATCGTCCGATCTTGCTGAAATTTCGCACACCGGTTAGTTGTGGCAAGATCTATCACGAGTTCAATTTTCAGCAAAATCCGTTGGTTATTTCCTTAGCAACCGTTTCTAACGTGTTTTCTCACAAATCCTTATGAGTGCTCATTGGGGCAAGCCGGAAAATCAGTTTTAAGTCACACTCGATGGCCAAGGACACTGAATTATTCTATTTTCTTCATAGCAACCGTTGTTTACTTCCCTAGCAACCGTTATGAAGGTTGGAAATTATTAATTTAAGATCTATTTCCATCATTTTCGACGGCAAAAGACACAAAATCTTCCCAATTAGCTCCTTAGCAACCGTTGTTTACCGCCCTAGCAACCGTTGCTAAGGGGGAAAAAAATTTATGTAAGTTTCGTTTCCAGTATTTTCAACGTACTATAGAGAAAATTGGGAAAATTTGGTGTCTTTTGCCGTCAAAAATGATCAAAATAGATTTAGAATTGATCATTTCCAACCTCAGCCGTCGAAAATGATCAAAAACGGACTTAAGGGCAGGGCGGATCGATTTTGACCGCTATTAAACCGTATGACAGTCACAAGATGAATTGATCGAAAAATTATGCAGGTCCAAATGTCTCGCATCGTGTAGAACCTAGAACCGTTTGCTTTGTTGCATTTGATCAAATAATAAGAGAGCCCGGGCAGACATCAACACTCGCAACATAGTTTGGTCAATTGAAAAAGAACGACACTTTACACAGTCACAAAGATACGAATTGAACTGATTATATAATATTTTTGTAATTTTTGAAAAATAGATGATAGTATCTACGGTAGTGGAAAGGTGAAAATACAGGTTTGGGAAGCGTTTGTGGGTGATATTGAAGCCTCTTTGAGAAAGCATACTGCTAAGGCACTTGGCAGCGGTTTTATGCAAGGAATAGAATTTGAATGCAAATGTAATATTTTTAGTTTTTTTAATATGAAAGAGCCTTGATTTACACTTGTACTCGTAGCCAAAAGAAGCGAATAAACAAAATGTGTACTAGACTATGAAAAAAAAGAAACAATTTGAAAAAAGTGAAGATGACACGAAGTTTTCGAAAGTTCTTCAAAATTCCTAACTTTTCAATAAATCAACGGTAAAATGTCGATTCGTCAAAGATTAAATTGATTTGGAGTTTTTGAATTTTCTTTCTATAATATTTCAATTGCTTCTCATCTTGTAAACACGGCAATACGTTACTTTGAGAACGTGAAATTATACAGCTTCTCTAATGAATATTTCCACGTACAAATCAATACACGTCAAACTCGTTACACGGGTTCATTGCTACACCCGTATTTTGTGAATCGACTGGAGTGTACGTGGAGTTATTTCTGGCCAGTACATTTTCCGCAGTTCGGTATATCAGCTCGCTAAACAACAGAAGCCGCTTGAGAGTCTAGCGGTGGAGTAAAAATATATCAGATTTCACCGAGCCTACTTTTCGCGTGGCGTTCTCGTGAAGTAAGGTAATTTCGGCGCGGGAGCGTGTTCAGCGGCGGCGGCCTTTCCTCCCGCAAAGTGAATAATCGAGCGCGCGAACACGAATTTCGATGCAGAGAAGCCGCGTGACGTGGCGTGCAAAGGCCTCCGAGGTAAAAATACCGGAAGCGGGTATCTCGGGCCTGCGCCGCGCGGCAGCGAGGCTTATTGAAAATATTCAAATGGGTATAGGCATTGTGCTGATCAGCGGGTGAAATCTCGGGCTCTCCCACCCCCTGTCTGCCTGCCTGCCTAGCTCCTGCTCTGGCGGCAGTCATCGAAACCGCCTCGGGAGAAATCATTTTTCACGAATTCCGAAGCGGACGACCTCGTCTGGAATTTACCAAGTTACTCGACCCGAAATAACCCTGGCTGCGTCGGGGGCATTTCTTCGCGGCGAAATTATTGAGGTCGTGGATAGGAGCTAAGGAAAAGTGATGCGTGCCAGTTAGTTTACAGGAAAAGAAAAAAAATTATGATTTCACAGTGCCTTTGAACATCGTTGTTAAATTATTCAGCCGTTTGATCGAGGGAAAATCATGAACTTTCTCTTGTTTTTGATATTATTTCGTTGAAAACTTGGATTATAATCTGGCCATAGTATATACAAAACTGCCAACTTTATATCTCTGGGAAAAGAAATTCTTTCCATTCAAAAGAACGCTAAGCTCTGAAAATGCATAATGAGGAAAGTTTCTTGTTGAAAAGTTACATGAAAATATCCGACGAGCCTTCATAGATATGCCTCCTAATTAGAATTCTTCATCTCTAGCAATTCACGAGTCGATACGATTTCCTTTTCTGAAAATTATTCAGCACAGAAAGGCAAAGCTGAAAAGAAAGTCAAGTAAGCCATTGCATTTTCGTATCAATATGAGAGTGGCAAAGAAATGCCGAGCGGTATGTTAGCAAGAATCCTGCTCTACCCGAAAACTCGGGCTGCAAAGGCGCTACCGAACGAAGCCTCTCCGCACATTCCTTGCGCGTGCTAGACTTGCGATGAGACTTCATGTAAATATTCCGGGCGTCTCGTGCACAAAGACACAAGATGCATCGAGTTGGTCTGAATACCATTCATAATTACCAAAAGCCCTCCTTCGACTGTCTGCTACCGATCCTAACAAGTCGTCGGGGAATGTTAAAATGTCCAACTATTGAGAACTGGTTATAGTGTTAGGGGCCACATTCACGAGTTGACTGTTTCTGCGAAGGCTTTCAAGAAATATTACATTAAGGGGGGATATACAGTTCGAACGAGAAAAAAAACTCATTTTTGAAAATCGTTTTTCAAGGGTAGTTTTTAATCAAATCTATCGAAAATTTTTGACAGTTAGAAGTTGATCCATGTAGTATACAAAAATATTTTTGACACACAACAGAATGGCGGCTGTTAGATAGCGTTGAAAAAGTACCTCTATTTTGCTTGTGCCGGCTCTCCTGGTCGCAATTTTGATCGGAAATAAAAAAAATCAAAAAGATGTACATTAATTACATTCATAGTTAGTAGATGAATTATCAAAAAAAAATTAAAAAAAAAATTTGCACTTTTGGCGTATCTTTTTCGAAAAACTCAATTTTTTTCAATTTTTTTCCCGCTATTTTCTCACATTTTTCCATATTTAATAATAAAATATTACAATAATTTTTAATTCATCTGATAGGTAATACTATAATGAAGAAATCCTATAAGTTTCAGCTCAATCGGATAATTAGTTTTCGAGTTATCACCGGCATAAACTCCAAAAATGCAGTTTTGAGAAAAACGCGTTGAAAGTTTTAAATTACCGTTAAATCGTACTTACACTTCAATCAGTAATCCCTTGGAAAAAACACTTGGACTTCGAATTTCGAAGAAAGGGTTTCAGGAGCATATTCTATGGGAAATTTACTAACTTTTTACGAAAAAAAAAATCGAATTTTTTTTTCATTCGAACTGTATATCCCCCCTTAATAAAAAGAATGGCACACGCGGAAATCGTTCCCAAAAGTGGATATAAAAGCTTTCATTGAAAACTTGATGGAGGTATAACACGTTGGAGGTTTTTTCTTTCTTCGAAATATCGTGTTTCTTGCGAAAATTTATGGTAATCCATGCGAGCTATCCGAGGGGTAGGAAATCTATTCAAGCTGTAAAGTGCATCCGCATATGAGACGCGGCACGATAATAATATATCGTCCATTAAGTAGTGCACAGAATAAATAAAATAGTAAACATTATACATATACATGAAATACAAGACAGTTTTATTGACAGCTCACGCCTTCTTCTCATTTTAGATGTATTTCTAATAGTTCCACCTATCCTTGTGTATTTTGTGGCCGCAATGATAATCAACTAGGTTTTTTCCTGCGTATGCATTAGATAGAAGACTCATGTATATTGGATAAGATATAACTCACCTTAGTGCGCAATGGAATTGGCCAAGATAATCTTGTACATGATATTAGAATGATTTCTCAATGATTTCTTTGGATTGTTAAGTGTCTGCTTCAAATCATCGAAAAAAAAATGAAAATACGAATCAAGATGAAATGTGTTCCGATAAACATGTAGATGAGACGACTCTTTTGGTAACACGCGGGAGGCGAGATATAAAAGAAGTCAACTGCATCTATCCTTTCAATTCGAGATTTTTGATGAAACAACAGTTCGGAGTTTCACTCCCTCCTTTTTTTCTACTCTTTTCATTTTACTCTGCTAACTTAAATTACAATGAATAAGTGTAATCATTATTATTCCTGCACATGTGACTACTCTATCTTATGTATTATACTCTTTCTCAAACTATCTCCTATCTTACAGGCTATTCTCTTCTTCGCACATGATAAAAGTAAAGCCAACGTGCCTCATACGGCTAGAATCATATGGAAATATTGGGAAACACCTAAAATATTCGCAATCCACCAATATATGAAAATATCAATGTAAATTGATTTTGCATACTTGTCAGTTAAGGAAAATTTATGAATTGATGAAAGTGAGCCATGCTGGGGCATGTAGGAGGGTTGAATTATGTAAGGGAGAGGGGGGGGGGTACATTGGACAAATTTCGCACTACACGATTTGAGTGACTTTGGTTTTTGACATTCTGAATACGTTAAAATGGATAATTTATGGCTGTAGCGATAGTTTCTGATAGTTTTTGAACTATCCTCTCACATAGCGTTTGCATAATTATGAAATTCCAATTTTATCACAGCCAAATTTGCGAAAAACCCGTTAGGGGTGGCACACTGGCTGCAGTTAGTTTATATCGTGCGAAAGAAAAACATACTTGCAGGCATTTTTGGTGAAGGTTACTCTCTTAATGAAAGTGCCCGACATTCAAGGGAAAAATGAAAATTGTAATCTTTCATTTTTAATATCATCACAAAGCATTCTTCTTAAGCAAGCATAATCCACAAAGTCATTTTATAAACTGTAAGCAGTACACTTTCGAGATTGAATTAATATTAGTTTTGACAATCCTCATCCTTGACTATTTTTCAATTTTTTCTACTGTTCGGTACGTGTTATAACGCCATTTCGCTTTGCTCAAAACTTCCGTTGAGGATTGTCGAAGAACTTTTCCCTTGGATAAAAATGAATGCGACTCGGTATAATACATTCATATAAATTTGGACGATCAGAGAGTCAGGCTTTGTGGCGACCCTATTGAAAGCTCAGTCAGTTCGCATTGGCACCGATCAGTAGGTACGCGTAATCACACGCCGCAGCTCGTTGGGCTATTTAGCATAATCCCGGTGCATTAGTGTGGCTCGCGATCTTGGTAATGACGGCTGGCGTGGTGCTTTTTTGTTACAGTCTCGCCGGAGAGCGTGATCGTGCCGATAGTGTCGTGCATCCTGGGCTTCCCGCTACTGGCGCTGCTGCTGATCTGCTGCTTGAGGAGGCGGGCAAAGCTCGCGCGCGCCAGGGCCAGGAGGCGGAACTGCGACGTCGAGCACGGCGCCCTCAGCCTCGTCAGGTTCAGCCCCGTGCATAGGCTGGGTGAGTCGCCCTTTGTTTTCCACCTTCTCCAATTGCTCATCGATCGGAAACTCCCGATCGTCTCTCAGATTAGCCAAAATGTTTTTGATTATCGAGCTTTCTGTCTCTTATTACAAAGTTAAAGCTGTATAGAGCATCAAATGAGAGATGACGCTCGGTTGAGCTCTCGAATCTGACAGACACTGATGTCCTTTTTCGATATAGTCGAAGTTTGATATCTTGAACAATCGGACAATTTCAAGTAACGACGGTTTATTTTGCTCTGACAGATTTGACACTTATCACGTCTTTATTATTATTTTATTTAGGTATTTTTGCCTTCGGTAGACTTAGCTTTGGAGTCATTTCAGTCACTTGAATTACGCATGTTCGAGCGTATGTGCGATGATAATTCGGAATATTCAGACGATTTTTCCGTCGAAAACTAGACATAGTTTTTTTGTATTTGATTCAAGTTTTCGTTTTTAAACGAACAATATTATTTCTTTATCAATTCAACGCAATAATACTTTAACGTAATTATTTCATTTGCAATGCAAAAACCGCTGATAACTGCATTAACAGCTTCTCAAACAACGGTTTCTAGGGACATCAATAACAATTGCCATGGAAATAACCCAAGAACACGTAAGCAACGGTTGCTATAGGGAGATAAACAATGAATTTTACTGAACAATGAACTCAGGCTACGACTTTCCACGACTGACCTGTGTGAAAAACTTCAGAAAGATCATACATACAGAAATTTTTGGAATTTCATGTTTATCGACCCGTACATTACGAAAAGGTCCCGAGGTCCGATTCAAAAGTTCGATTTTTGCCCCGTCACAAGTCTTTCTCTTCGAGAATGCAATATCGTTCAGATACTTTGTAATTGATCTCAAACATCCAATATGGTAATTAAAAATAATTCATTTTTCATAATAAAAATTGCAGCTGGTATAGAGAAACCACCCAAATCCTTACCAATCCGAGGTGACCGTGGTTCCAGAGCATTTGCAGCACTCGAACTGGACACTGTTTTGGAGGAGCGTTCCGATCCCGAGCTGAGCACGGCGGTGGAACTTAGTAGCCCAGAATAACATTCAGCTCCGGCGATCAATAGGTTTGTGCCGAATAATTAATAACTTTAATTGCTATGACAGTATCAGCTCAATTACCAAACCTCGAGATTCCCCAGACATTGGTATTTTCGTATCCACAACGATCTTTCATACGACATCAAATAAATGCCTTCTTTTTTATATTAGAATGCATAATTAACGTTTTACTACATTGAAGGGAACAATATAGTGTTTTATTCAAGTAATTGACTATTTTCAATCTTTGTTGTAAAAGTATACTAATAATATTTAGTTATTTAAGACCAACTTTTTCGCACATAGTGATGAAATAGTACATTTCGATACTAGACCAATAGACGAATTCCAGGCACGCGGAAGGTTTGCCGCCCGAGCGAAGCGAGGGTAGTAATCTCACGAGCCTAGGATTCGTCTTTTGATCTAGTATCGAACAGTATTTTTCATCACGAGTGTAGAAAACTAAGGTTTAATGATCAACTTTTCGATACAAGTGATGAAAAGAAATATTTCACGGTGATTGGAACAAATAAAATGCTTGAAACTCTTGTTTCTGTAACCTTGAAATTGATGAAACAATTGATGAAGTAATCTACTCATCGCAACCACTTTGCCAAGGGGGGTTGAAAGATTATTCCTTCTTTTGAAGAGCAATTTTAGACAGTATTTTAATGGAAAAAAATAAGTACTGAATCAAGAAAATGATTTTTAAAGTCTTTATTTAAATATTTGGTCCACTTAACGTATAGAAATATTGCTCAAAAATGTATGTGTCTTGGCTGACGAAGAATCGTGTAGACGGAAAGCCATGTGTTGCATAGAGACTGCTTCAATATTCTGTCAAAATCCTCAAAAATTGCAGACAGAAGTTTTGAAAATGGATTAGTGTCTTTCCAACATCCGACAGTTTCTTGGGAGCATTGGCTTACAGCGAAGAGATGATGACCAAAACCGGATACAACGCGAAAATGACGAAACGTTTGATTTGCAGATCGCCGCGACCTCAGAGGGCGAACGCAGTGCCTGAGCCGGTGGACCACAGCCCGCTATGGACTGCACTAACCCACGCGAACGTCGTGGACGAGTCGGAACTGGACGACACCGAGCCGGAGACGGTGAGCACAAGCTACATCGGTGCCCTCGTGCTCGACCTGCCCATCATCTACTGACGCGAATCGCAGTCTGGGCCCAAGGCCCCAGACTCGACGCACCAACCCTCCACCCAGCTCACCTAAGCACGCCTCTCTGCCATGCAGTTTTCGAAAGTATATATTATATATATATGTGCGGCAGGATGGAGACACGAATTATCCAAGCGACCCTGGCAGTAGTGCTACCGCTACGGTGAACACGATTGAACTCTTCATCTTGGCAAACAGTTGGGAAACTGAATGAGACGAGACATTGATATATTGAACTTTATCCCTCGAGGGCAAGAGTCACCTCTTGCATTGTTCTACTGTGGACAAATTTTAAAACGGATGTTTTGTAAAATATGGAAGAAGCTTGTATCAAGATTGTTATCGACATATACGTATCACGTGAAAATTATTCATACATTCCGCACTTTGAATTATCCAGGTGATCACGTTTGTTTGTGTTGAATATGCTAAACAAATGTTGAGTTTAGAAATTTTCAAAAGAGTGCATTGGTTCTTGTCAACAATTTTCGCGTAGGTTCTGAATTACCTAGTCGTAAAGCTTGTAGAACTAAGCAAACGTCAATGAAATAATTCGAAAGTAACATCGCCCGTATTCCACACAAACAATTAATCAGCTAGTTCCAAGCACTTTCCATTGACAGCATTTTATAAGAAAATCAAACATTATGGCACGCACTATCCATTGACAAGAGTGAAGCCAATACTCGTGAACTAATCATGCATCGTAACTAGCTATTTTCATCGATATAATAAACAAGCCGGCCTACGCAAGTTTCACCTGGACGTAAAGATTTAGAAAATGCTCTGGTATACGATATCTTCGAGATCTACTGTTGGAAATAAAGAATCGTGTATGATTATGGCCATACATTAATTTTTCAAACGATATCTTGTACAACCAAGATTCTTATTTTTCATATTGTCCCTCTAGATTTTCTACAAAATCCGAAAATTTTCTTATATGTCAGTACAGTTAGATAGAAATTTCCAATTGCTGCGAGCGAAATTGTGCAAAGAATAAATCTATTATAATGTAATTCAGTCTTTTGTTCACTAGTTTGCACAAAAAGTATTGTAAAAATCAAAGAAATGATTTCCGCGTATGTGTATAACCAGCTATGTGCCACTGCTTAGATCGGAATATGTATATACAGGAGCAAATCCAAAAAATGTGCATGTCTGCATGACAATTATCATACGATGTAAATGTCAAATATGTTGAATTTGAAATATTTCTTCCAAGTTATATATAGTAACATCGTTTACAAAGAGTAAGAAATTCGTTTATGTGAATGAAAAATATGTAAATACGAAAATTTATATTTGAGTGTTACGATTTAATTCCAAAAGTATAAAAGTTGGGTTACCAAACAAAATATGTACGTTTGTTGACTTTTTGTTAAATCTACTTGGATTAACAATTAATTTCGTGAAAGCATTTAATTTCTACAGAAAGATGTTTGTATTTTCTGATAGATAACAATTTAATAAAAAAAATTATAATATTTACAAGGTAGTTTTCATTTTGATTTTTTAAAGATTAAGATTGATTAATGAAAACAATTCTATAGAAATCTGAACAACTATTAATTAATGAAAACAACCCTATAGAAATTTGTACTACTATATAATACTAACATATCTGTAATATCTATACATCTCAGCTGTTCGGAAAAATTTTGAAAATTTTCCGAGGAATATATATTTATCCCGTGATACTTCTGCTAAACAAACGTCAAAGTGAATCCTCTTGATTTGCGACTGCGGATGATACTAAAAGGGCTATATTTATTACATCCTACATTAATTACAATTGGCTGAATACTTTTTGATAATTTTTTATGAATCATGCGGATAAACACTCCGTTTTATTATCAACGTCAACTACACTAACTAAAATAGTTTTAGAATGCGTAATAAATAACGATGTAACATTTTTTCAAATTAAAAACTGTTCAACTTACAGAACACGTAAAGAAATCAACCCATTCTGGGTCTTCGGAAACTTTTGCAGCTTAATATGAAGGCAATTTTCAATGATCTATATTCACGAGTTTTTTTCAATTTTTTTTTTGAAAGCATCTTACCCTTAGATGATCATCGTGAGTTTATCGATTCAATCGTAAACATTACAACAAATTCTATTTTACCGACTTTGGATAATTGGGAATGTATACAATTAATCTGCGGTTTATACATATTTTTAAAAGTCATAGACAGTATAATTTATTTCAAATAGTCCTCATTTGATAAAAAACAACAAGATATTACACAAGTTCAACGGTACGCAACGAAGTTTTTGCGGAGCTTGAATTTGAGTCTTGAATCGAAGAACTGCTATCCACTATTGATAATGGTTAAAGTTTACGAGTTTTCAAGACGCTTGAAAGCCAAAATACTGATTTCTTCGGAGATCTTGTTCTATTCATGTTGTTGAATTCAACGTGGAAAATACCATACTTAGCACTGCGAGGAAAAAAAAATTATTGTAAATAACTTACATGAAAGCAGTAAAATATCCAGAGAAGGAATATTATTTCGATAATCATATTTTAATAATCAAATAATGTATTAATAATCAAACCTTTCGAAGGATGTATGAATATCACTCAATCAACTAGGTCAGATACTTTAATCAATCAATAATGAAAAATGTTCACTAATCCTCCGTTTAAGAAAAGTTAAAGAAATTCACTATTCATTTTTTTACTTATCTTCTAGAAAAATGACATATTGCGTTAATGTGAAAAATGTTAATTACTCCAAACACTTTGAATATCTGCTCTCGCGATCCTTATGGACTAACGATTTTTCCCGTTGGCGAGAAAACACCATATTCATTTGAAAAACAACTTCAAGTACTAGCAAGCACCCTTTTTATGACGCATAAAAACAAGAATCATTGTTTTATTTGAAAAACGTTGCAAATATTATTCGATTATCTTACCTGTATCCACGCTCCCATTCAAAGTTATCCAATAGACTCCAGACAGTATATCCTTTTACATTACAGCCAAATTCTTTGATCGATACAAGCATAGCCTTCATATAAGAATGTAAATAAACTATTCTTTGTTCATCATCTAACGTTCCTTCATCAGAAAGACCATTTTCCGTTATATACATTAGTGGATTTCCAAATTCTTCTTTTATTTTCCGAATGATATCTCGAAAACCATCGGGTACAATCTATTAGACCACGAATAAATAAATAGATAAACAGTGGAAAATGTAAACTGATTATTCAATATTCAAGATATACTTTTATTGTATTCGTTGGTGTTGAAGGCCACTTTGGATCGTAACTATAAATAAGGCCATCATCGTTAGCATAAATTGTATTTTCCGGTCTAGGTGCAGCCTCCACAAGTTTCGAACTGTAATGGTTCAACCCCAAAAAGTCGGCAGATCCACTAAAAATTACAAAATAGGATTATCTTACTTTTTCAAAAGATTTTGTAGTTGAATCGAGATAAAATCATCTTCGTTCTATCTTATTCAGCGCAGACTATTTGCAAAAGCGTAATCAATAATTACTTGATATATTTAATCCATTCTTTTGAGAAAACTGGCAGTCTTGATCTCTCCAATCCTTCGTATTTGCTGTTTTCTGAAATTCTTTTCTTTATTATTTCTGGATAATCACCAGTGGAGAAAATCGGACCTCCGTATCTACCACATTGATATTGAAAAGCTATTTCAGCCGACACAGTATCGTTTTCATATTTTGGATAGTGCTGATAGCAGTCCAAGACTATGCCGATCTGCCCTTGCTGTTTAGATCGGAATTCTTCGACATAAATGTGATATGCTCGAGCATGAGCTTTGATGATGTTGTGAGTGCAAAGATACTCGGCGTGCTTTCCTATTTTTAAACCTAAAAGCTCAGAATTAGATTGATTTTTTTATCCACATCGGCGGTTGCTCGATTTTTTCAATGATAACAATGATAGAAAAATGAAAAATTAGAGCTATATGATAGAAAAAGGGAAGTGATCGATCATTTCCGCAGTTGTATAATTACCTGGTGCATAATCACCGTTATAGTATTCATTCTCACAAACTATATTTGGTTCATTGATGGTAATGAACATTTTCACTCGATGACCAAATTCTTTGAAAACAACTCGAGCGTAATCTCCGAACAGATCAACCATTGCTTCGTTCGTCCACCCTCCTATATCTTGAAATACCTGTGGGTGGTCCCAATGATAGATAGTAACGAAGGGTATGATATTGTTTTTTTCCAGCTCATCCAATATACTGTTGTAATATCTGATACCGTCCTTGCTAATAACGTTAGAATACCCAGTCGGAAGTATTCTAGACCAACTTAAAGAAAACCTGTAATGGTCCACCTGCGAAACATCAATCAGAATCACTCGGGGCTGCTTAAAAAAAATTTGCCTACGTAATATTTTGTTGAAGATATTGAATGTTGAAAACGAACCACTACTAATGAATTTTCATCAACACTTACTCCGATTTGTTTCATCAACTGAATGTCTTCTTTGTATTTATGGTAAGAATCACAAGCGATGTCGCCATTGTCTTTATTAAAAATTCTGTCTGGTTGTGTGTGTACATATCTGTCCCACACATTTTCTCCTTTGTCTTAGAAATGAAAAAATTCTTCAATTCAAAATTTATGTAATGGTTTTTTCAATTTCATTAAGGGGGGGGGTAGGGTTTTGAAGGCAGAAAAAAAAACAGGTTCTTACAGATTTTTTTTTGGGCGTACGGTGAAAGTACATTTATTTCTGATTATTGTACACGAAAGAGTAGTAATTGAACTATATTCTGTGAAATATTGGTTGAAAAATATTGAAAATTGACCGAATGGCAGCAATTCTTCGCAGGCGCCTCAGAAATGAGTCGGTGCACTCTGTATCTCAAAATCTATTCAACCGATCGTTCTCAAATTTTTTACAGTATTTCCTTACATAATTTACGAGGTAACCCTGTTGAGATTTTTTCGTTTTTGATTTTATTTTTTTTTATTATTAACAACAATAGTCATGAATTTAGGCCAAAAATCGGTATTTTCACTTTCAAGTCTTGTAAAAAGTTCAAAAATTTAAAAAAAATGGAAAAACTCGACAGGGATACCTAGAGGGACACAAAAATTAAGGGAAAAACTTTGGTTATTTCATTTCAGATGATCCAGTGCTGAGGTATGATGTGCACCGCAAAATGTATTTTTTCTGAGGCGCCTGCGAAGAATTGCTGCCATTCGGTCAATTTTCAATATTTTTCAACCAATATTTCACAGAATATAGTTCAATTACTACTCTTTAATGTACAATAATCAGAAATGAATGTACTTTCCCCGTACGCCCAAAAAAAAATCTGTAAGAACCTGTTTTTTTCTGCCTTCAAAACCCTACCACCCCCCCCTTAAATCGCGTAAATATTATACCACTCGTATTCCAGGCTCCTTCAACTTGATAAGAGGACGTTGCTGTACCTATTAAAAATCCGTCAGGAAATTTCCATTCCTCATCGTTTTCACAATAAACGGTACTGTAATAATGATGTATATTGATATCTATTGATAATCCGTTTGTGATTTTTGAATGCTCTAATTTTGATGAAGATTCTTACCTCGAATAGGCCAAAATACTGAAAACACTCATGAAACGATTCCAATTATGAAACATATTAATTTGAAACTCAAATCGTACTTTACTATACTATCCTGTGGAAGAAAAATACTGTCAGTTGATGAAACTGCTTCCATTTCGTAAATATTTGAGTATTATTGCCTCGAAAACTACAGACAAAGCTTTTAACTAATGAATTATGCTCACGATAAATTCACTAATTTTTGTCTGTACTGTTGTATTTGGCCATGCTAACTCTTACTGCGACGCAAAGTAAGAGAAGACTGAACACGATAACAGTTAAAAGATTGCAAGCTGGAAGATATTGATAAATCAGTAGAATAACTTATTTTTAGTTGCATATAAATTACCTAAACTTTGAGTTCATGTTCGTGATAACAGTGACTTGTGTACTCCAATGGTCCAGAAAATGATCTCTGAACCCTTTTTGGATCTGTTTTCCGAATTTTTTCAAATTCTTTTAGCAAAAAACCCAAAGCGATTTCGCAGTGGATCATGTTCATTTTTGGAGTGGGAACTAAAAAGCGCCGCTAATTGCATTAACAGTATTGTTTTCTCAAAGAGGCTTTGTGTGAGAAACGGTTGCTGTGTAGAAATGAGAATTCTGTGTCTTTTGCCATCGAAAAAATAGACCAAGAATTGTTTTTTTAACATTTCCCACCTTTCTTTGCGGAGGCGCCGACTTGCACAGTCGCTTACTCACTGTTTGAGTAATTGTAAGAAAAGTTTTCACATCAATCTCACGATAGTGTTCCCCAGAAGAAAATTGTTGAAAGAAAAGTTTACCAAAAATGACTGTTTAGTGTTACTTCCGAGATAATTTGAAAATTGGGTAAATTACGTTGCAAAAAAATTTCTCGAAAAATTAACTTTTATATGAAGTACATGTGCCCAGTGTGCGCCACTTAAGCAAGAAAGATCACTACACCGCGTGAAGGGTGAATTTTTTAAGGTAGCCTGTGGCAAGCCAAGCCAAGCCGTATTCAATTTCGACTCTTCTCGCTGAGATACAGAACTTTAAAAACAACTATTTTCAGGAAAAGAGCTATTGAGACGGTTTATAAAAAGGACGTATGATGAAAAAAATGGATAATATATACATGGAATATTAAGAAATTAAAAGGTATATTAGGTAGAGTTTTTTCTAAATTTTTGAAGAGATATCGAGAAACGGATAACGCTATTCGATTCAGATGAACCATTTGACAAGGATAAGTATATTATTCGTATGCATTATTATAATATGGATTATTATTGATTTCATTTAAGAACAGTATAGCTATATTCATGGGCTTCTGTATGTATCAATATACTGGTGATGCGTGAGATTGAACATCATTCACGGAATACCTCAGAGAAACTGAAGCAATGACCAGAATGGCTCTAGATATAAACTGTTTGATTACCCAAAAACCCCTAAAGTTTCATAGTGATTGGTCGCCCTGAAGGTGCAGCAGTATCTTCCTGCAAGTTGCAGTCTGAGCTATGAGAGTCTAGTTATAAGATGTACTCTCTTAAAACCTTACATTGAAAAGTATATGAATGTGAATGATCACTGTGTGAAGATGGATGAGTGAATGAGTGGAATGCAATTAATTCTTCATGTTATCAAAGTGAATTTTTATCCTAATTCAACGAATTTGAATAGCAAACATTTTTACAAAAAATTCGCAGCAAATTTTTGTTATTTAAAAACTCATGTAACAAAAGTCAAAATTCACTTTTATTATACAGAAATTAACTGCAGTTGTACTTAATTATTTATCCACCTTCATACAGTATTTTTTTACTTTCAGACACTGATCATCAAAGCCGTCTCTGAACATTTCACTCTGAACATTTCACTCACTCGTCTCTTTGCAACTGATGTTTGACATTTACGACGTTTGTGAGAGTCGAGGTGCACGCTTGAAAAAACTTGCGTCTTTCGAATAAATAATATATAGATTCTGACATTTAACAGCTGAAATATTTGACTTGACAAAATTAAATTTAACGCGAATTGAAGATGAAGAGATCGAATGCATAGCCGACCAAACCGCTAAAATAAAACCTCCAGTCTCCAATGTACGTTGTATCAAAAAAAAAACTTTGTCTTAATTAATATACAGTCAATTAGACAAACTAGCGAACAAAAATAGCCTATGACAATTTTTATATAATAAAGCTACCGTCAAACTTTTGGGATAATTTGGTTCAGTACTTTTTGAGACTTTTGAGAACTTACAAACAAACGTTTTTAACAAATATATCATTAAGACTGAATATCACTTCGAACATTTCATCCAGTTACATTATAACTTTTGAAGCAATCATCGTGATGAGTTAGCCATAGATTATGTTCTGTTTTTAAGTAGTAGACTTCTGGATCGGCCCTAATTTCTCTAGAAATAAGAAAATACTCTTGTGAAAGTAATGTTATGAAAGAAATAAAAATCAAGCATTAGTTAGGCCATACAATATTAACATTTTATTCATTATACATAGTAATTATAAATTATACAAAATTATATATATATATATATATATATTATTTATTTATATATGTATATTGCGTATTTATATTTCTTATATATCTTACGTTCCTTATCTATACTTTACTACGCCTTGATGTTTATTATCCTACGCAAGTGTACAGTTCTATAAACATTCGTGCAAACTACTTATTATCGGTGCTTTTAAATTTACTTGGAGAGTTATTCAAGCTGCTTGATTTGAAATCGTCGAATGAATAGTCCATATAAAACCAGACCTATGACAAGCAGCATTGTAACGCCGAAATAAAACCAGACCTATTATAAGCAACGTTGTAACGTTGAAAGAATGACGGTTGATTTTTAATGATCTGCGGCCATGGTCCTTTTTTCATACAAAATACGGATTGTACGAACAATTATTTTTTTTTTCAACAGAAATCTCAATTGTGCACTCGAAAAAATCACTTGTTATATGTTCTGAGTTAAGAAGTATATGCACCAGTTTCTACTCAAATTGATTCACTACGTCAGGTCTACATGCACTCGCTACACAACATAAAAAGTTACAAGAAAAAGTTACAAGAAAAAAACGATCAGGAGAATCAATTGTATGTACATTTACATTCATAGCTATATAAGCACTCATGCATATATCACAGTTTACTAAATCATTGATACAAATAATCCAAGTTTTTCGTATATTCCAGTTATGGTTATTCACATGTTAAGGGGAAATTGTTAGAAAACAAATCTCGAGGAGTCTGTGACAAGTTCGGCTGTTTGGATCAATATTCCGGGGTCACGTCAGATTTATTCAATCAAATAATGAGTTCGAAAGAAATAACGAGCATTCAGTCAACAATAAGTGGAACTACACCCCATTAAAACGCTTCAACCATTTGAAAATTTGCAAGCCAAATGTAAGTTCTTGTTTTGTTGAGAATGTTCTGTTTCATGAGATGTACGCACGTTGGTACGTTACGACTATGTAAAATAAACTTGAAATCGACTGCTTCCGTACAATTTTTATACAAAAATACAAATGAATAGTCTTCGAAAACTTGATCGCTCTTTCGACGGCTTTCATTTGAATCACAATATTTGGTGCAGAGCAATATCGTCAATGACGTGCAGGAAGACAGAATTTGAAGACGAACTGTTTTAAAATTATTGTTCCCTGAAAGATTAGCCCTGGCTCGTAACCCTCTTCCGGATTGAATAAATCCACAGTTGATTATAACCCAAATCACAATTGGTGAAAATTAGTACAACTCATTTTTAAAATAAAACCTAATCCATTAATCGCATGGATATTCTAGATACACAAGTTTTCAGGAACAAAAACGCCATAGTCAGAGAAACTGTCCTTTTTGTTTCTCATCTTGAATGGACAAAGAAATCTCTCGAACAGTAAGACAGAAACAATCGCTTTACATGAAAATCAATGTTTTTTTTTTTCACAAAAAATAAGTTTGAGAAAGAAAATGACTTAATACTATGGCTTTTTCGAAATGACTTGCTAACAATGATTACATAGTTCAATTTGAGTTCTTTAGAAAAGAGAAGGTACTGAAAACGAATCGTTGCATCTGGAACCGAGACTTTATTTACAATTCGTCGATAGATTGTGTGAGAGTTATAGTCGAATTTCTTAATAACACTAATGGTAATGATAATAATATAATGAAATATTCATTGCATTTCACTTAACAAACCACAACTGGCTAACTAACAAGTGGAGAGTTGAGAGCATATAATTAATCACTGCTGACAATGCACCTTTGCAGAGTCGCACATAAATTCGTTTTGGAAGCAGTAACAGCTTCTCGTCGATGCGTCGAGATTATTATAAACGGGTAACGCGTACAATAGTGTAACTGATAATAAACTTCTAGTAATATTCGGATAACTTGACAAGATAAATAGTGTATTTAAGAAAATTTTGTACAGTATAGATTCGCCTTCGTCCTCAACAGATTTTATTCTCTTTTTCTATCTTTATTCACCCATTAACTGTCAAATTTTTCTAACTTTTCGAACGTAAAAAAGCGTTAATATATGCACCGGATTTACTACCTAATTCACAACAAGTTTGTTTTGGCTGACATAACCATTATTGTTAAAAATCTACATTTTTGGAATTCTAAAATGATGAAAATGACCATGCAGCTATAAAAAATGAAGGAAACATAGAAAATAGGTTTTTTTTTCTTTTCGAACAACGGAATTCGAAATTGTACAGGAAATTATTTGATTCATGCATCTGAGAGATTTTTTTTGTTTAAATGTTAACACACCCAAAAAGTTTACTTTGATGATGCAAGAGTTGAACAATATAATACGCAAAACAAACGTAAACATCAGTGGTTTGACTAATGTAAGTATACTAAAAAATGATAGAATTTTTAACTATACACATTGATTTTCAATTTAGAAATTCCTCAATTTTCATAACTCTATATCAATCATTTGTTAAATAAAAAAGGCACTACATAATATTACTCGATCCTTGCAACTAACGTCCTATTCTAATAACAAAATCAGTATACCTACATTGTGAAATTCTCAATTATCTGGTTCGTTTATAACGACGTGATAATATAATCAATGATAACACAACGGTGAATTTTTTCACGCCTGCACTCAAATGCATTTCATCTGCCATATATGTCATACAGCATAGGCAGTAACTTTTATATAGCTCTCGTCTAGAATGTCGGCGAATAAATGATTGTAATGGTTGATGAAGTTCATGGTACACTACTGTTTATCAAATCTACTAGTCAACTTTCCAAGATTTCATCATTATTTCTCCAACTTTTACATTGCTATGATTAATATTCACACTCACATTCTTAGGCACGACTCGGCTCTCTCTTAAAATAAAAATAGAATTGGGTTTTTTATTCATTGTGTTGAATAACGATGCACTACTCGGATTATTGGAAACAGTTTCAAACACAATTTTTTTTCGAACATAATAATCCAAATTTGCTATATTACGCAGAAAATAATCGAGGGTCTGTCTCTCTGTCTTACTGGAAGTAATAAATCAGTTTCTTCTGGAGGTTTGGTATTCTCAGAAACATGAACATGAACATAACTTAAACAACTTCAGTTGAATGAATTTCGATACCTAAAGGTATCGTCATTATCATCATCGCTCAATTGAATTATCGTCCATTGATATTTTATATCAATAGAATATTTTTCAATGAGTGTTGAAATTCAAGTACATGGGTTTAAAAATAGTAAGTTCCTAAGAAATTTTTTTTACAAACACTATGTCATTTTATTCAAGCGATGAAAATGGGATTTGAATGATCGCGAGGTTTTTTTTCAAACGCTACTGATGTCAGAACTATTCGCGCGGGCGCAAGATGTAATGCTTCTATTTTCAACTAATTTTGAACAAGCACATATCCCGATAGTAATAGATTTAGGAAGAAAAGAGTGAAATGAGTCGGAGTACTGTTTACGTTCATCGCGGAGGTGGGATAATATCATCTGCTTCTTGTCGCTATTGTGATTTGATCACGAATTAGTAACGCCAAAATTCCAATGTAAATTATTCTTGGTGACGAATCTTTGAAAAAGGCAATTATTCTCTTTAAGCCTTATTGCGTACGTATAGATACAGCTTTAAATGTAATTGACATATAAACAGCAGACGACGCTATTAGTACGAGGTCCAATCCCAATTAGCCATGGGCTCCTTTTTGGAGCTCTGATTTACCTCAATACAAATGTTATGCTCACGGTAGAGCATAATATATCTGTATGTTTGTAATGCATCGATCTTGGACGCAAAATTACGAGACTCGTATCCAACTTGGGTCCCAGAACCACTGAGCCACGGTGTAAATTAAATGCACTTGAAAATATCAGAGGTGCACACGCCGCGGGAATCAAACCCTCCGACCCTCTGGCGGGCGATAGTCAAGAGCCAATCCATGGACCCACCACAGCTCCTCTCCGATCCGCTCGCGTAAATAGTTCTGACGTCAGCAGCGTTGAAAAGGCCTCCCTATATACATTACCAATATACATCGCGTGAATGAAATTCAATAATAATTTTGGAAAAATTGTCTCGGGAATATTTCAAGTATAATAATATAGTAATTCCGCACTGTTGAAAATTAATGTATATACAATTTTCCATTTCATTGAAATTAATTTCCAATAACATAAGTAGTCGACCGTTCGATATGATTAGGTATTAGAAAGAAAGCCGGGCTTAACCAAGTCATAGCCATGCACACTCCACTATTCGAAGAAACCGCCAATCACAGGCAAATAGGACCCTAATTGAATTGCAATCAAGTGATCTTTTTCTTCTGATGCGGAGTCATTAAAATCCTTTTACCATTTGCGATTGTCTCGTCGACATGTGATCCTACAAGATGCGATCTCTATGTATATATTAGTAAATATGTTGAAATGTTTTTTCTCTACGACATCATACATAATAATTATCAGCAAAGTGATGAATCTTGGTTATATGTTCACACCAAAATTAGATGATTTAATACGAGCGGAACGTTTGTGAGTGCGCAATCATTCACGTAATGATTCTTCTTTCAGCATTCGAGTTGAAATTTCGATGCAATTTTGTCATTAATGTTCTCTTTAAACTTATGGCTACCTAAAAAAAGGTAAATCCACTCTTTTTTTTACAAAAACGAATCCAAAACTATCAAGTACTACTCACGAGTGTCAACTCATATCAAATTAACATTTCTACAAAAAATTTATGATAAACTCAGATATTGTGAAAAAATTACTGTTAAATATAAATATCATGCCATTTTTTATTCAGATCGGCGAAAACTACTACTTCGCCAATTTCTAGGGTCTTTATATACATCCAATGTGATAAATATCTCCCGAAACAATGATCGAAGAAATACTTCTGAGGGAAGAATTCAATTCAAATGAGTTCAAGACACTAGAGCATTACTAGATTTGTATCGCATTTACTTAAAAATCACGCAGAATGAATTTATCCTTTTCTCCAGAAACCACTAAAATCATTTCAAACCCAAGTATATTACTGCCATTATTTATAGATTCTGATCTTTCACTTGGCCACCCCATTGTTTGACCGAAATTTCTCTCATATTCAAAACGTTATCCTATCCATTAAAATGTGCGCTTAAACCGGAATTGTGTTTTTATTTCCTTGATTCTTTTAAAATCACTTTTCGTTATAACTGGTATTTATAATTTAAAAGAACTTATTGTCATTTTAAAAACCACTGGAGTGCATATTTGTAACAATCAAAACATTACAAGTAATACCAGTTACCAGTTTATTAATACACCTTCTTATCGAACGTGAGTTTAAATTGTTTTCTTTTTTCAAAAAATGCCATTAGTCAATAATTTTTCGCAGTTGTAGATTCCGTAGTCACTACCAAGTGTGTAAAGTTTCAACTCTAACTTTTTACAGGAATGATGCAAAACTTCTCAAAAGTTATCAAAGAAAATTTTAAACTCTTTTTGTTCCTAACGATTCCTAGTTTAGTAAAATTTTGAATCTTATCACGGTTCTGGTATTATTGAAAAACTTTTCTGATGTAAACCAAGCAAAAAGATAGATTCGAAGAAAATATTTCAATTTCTCTTGAAAATTTTTGTACCAAGTCAGCTTTTACTATTTAGAAATTTTTTTAAATATAGGTGATTTTCATTAAGTATTACGTGAGTTATTGAAAATACTTTTTTTCTAAAATTTACATCAACGTTGATTGGACCTCTCCTCGTTCAAACCACTTGCACAACTGATAAATGGTAAACACTCTAGAGAACTGACTAAAGGATGTTCCTTAGATGCGAATTGAATTTTTCGCTTCAAACGTGTCGGATTATTAACCCTCTTGCATACTAGTCCAATAAATTGTTCAAATGTGGTTGTTTTTGTATAGGCTCTGAGTATCTCTTCATCTGCGCAGTGTCTTACGTACATAAAAACTCGTTTTAGATAAGTCCAATCCCTGATTTCAATATTTATAATTTTTTCATTTGGTCTCGGTTATAGGATTCAGATACTCAAGAGGGTTAATTAATCTATACACATTTTTGTGACCACTGAGACAATCTCTCTTTCATGTAAATTTTCCTTTTAAATCATAATTTCCAATAACGCTCCGAGTTTGAGCAGTATGTAAATAGTATCGATTATTTTCTTCAATTTCCACCAAAGATACATTTTTGTAAAACACGTACAAAAAATTTCGTATAATTTGTTCATTTTCATTAAAAAAAAAAAACGCAAGCTAAGAGTGCAGACACTCTATTCTTACGAAATTGTACAACAGATTTAATATGAAACATCTGGTCCTCACTTGTTGTAATCATAAAATTTATATCAAGGACTCATAATACTCTTGTTTTCCGAAAGAGATTTGTGTTTAAATGATGACACGCGAGTTTAGTATCGACTCACGAATCAGCCGAATAAAAGTAAGTTTGAATATATTTTCATTTATTCAGATTTAAAAAGGTCTGAATATCACGCGATCAAATAATAGATATAATACTTTTAATTGTCATTCAAGTCATTTTCGCATCATTTAAACACTCGCTGTTGAAACGATCTTGTACGTACAACCACTATACGTTTGTTGATTTTTGAAACAATTACGTCATTGCAAGTTAGCCTCAGTGTCTAAAAAATCAATACTTGCGACGGCACATTCCTAAATCGATCTAGTTTCATTTTTTTCCAAATTAAAAACGAGCATTAAAAACTTACATTCCATTCGAATTCGTTACGATTCAGTTCTGACACGCTTTAGTGATTTGACTCTACAACTTCTGTAAACAGGGGCGAAAGAGCGCCAACGTCCTGTAGTCCATCAAAGTTGCTGAGAGAACCTAGATCATTTGCTTCGTTTGTCAAGTCACGCTCCAAAAAGTCAGCTACACTACACTCAACACTAGTCGAGCACACATTATTAATATCTGTAGTCTGGTTTTGGAGACTAGGCGTATTCAAATTCGGGCTGTATAACATTGGCTCATTGCTTGATGCATAATTTGATTGCTGCTGCAGACTATGCAGATTATGTAACGGCGTCGCAGAACTAGATCTTGAACCTCTATTTGCTTCGGGATACTGAACCCCAAACGAGGAATTAGATAAAGGTACTGGGACCGGTGTGTTGGGATATGAGCGTGAATGTAACATCTTCGAAACATGAACGACATTCCCAGCATTACTCTCGTTTGTCCAAGAATCGACTAGCGCTGCCGATTCTGGCAATAGAATCCCATCGTCCAAATTTTCGTTTGGAAGAGAATCCATGATTAACGAATTAGAATGAATAGTTGTTTGTTTGTCAGCACATGTTTCATCTCGCAAAATGTTCGATTCCTCTTCATTCAACATGTCAAATATGTTGCCTAGATTCTCAGGAATGATTTCTTTATCTTCTATCAAAAACTGCTGATCGGCTGACACCAATGGATCAACATCAAGTAGGTAGTTTGAATTATCACAAGGTCCCAGTGAGACAAAATCATTGAATTCACTGGGAACAGGCGTCGGAACTACAGAACTATTTGTCGATGGATTGAAGCTAGAGCTCAAAAAGTTCGGCGTCAACTGATGAGTAGAAATCGGTGACAAAAGAGCTGGATTGACCATCCGATGTAGTGGTACGGACTGTGAGCGATAGAAAAGCTGTTCTCTAGACACATAATGCTGCTTTTCGTTCTGCAAAAAATCGCTGATTTCCCTGTCGGTCGGTAGGGATTTTTGATGAATGTTCTTGATTTCTTGAAGATTCTCTTGGCTTGGATAATTGATAAGCAGCTGTGGCTCTTGGGAAGTAATATCAGCGAGGAATGGTGTGCAGGCTGGGAGCGGTGAAGGCGATTGTACCACCTGGCAAGCTTGCGAAGCTTTATTCAATGAGGCAAGAGGTGAGTGAACAAGTCTGACTTGCTGCTCAGACTGACCAGAAGTAGGTACTATAAAAGTAGCTGACTCGTTTCTGTTGCCCAAGCAGGGTACGTTACACGAAACCGATCGTGACAAGATCTTTTGCGTGTTGCGTTGAGATCGGCAGTTGCCTTGTAAGTTACTCCTCGATCGCGGCACGGGTGTATTCCTGGGCGACACGAAAGGACTAGCATTAGCAGAACTCGATTTCGATGCACGACCATTGATCGGCGATTGAGGTCCAGGTGAGATCGGGGTGAAGTTGAATATTCTTCGTCTCGTATTTGGACTCTGCGGTACCGTGTTGCTCACAAGAACATTCGCGCTCGAGCTATTATCATGGGCTTGCTCTGCAGTGACATTGGTATTCTGCGCCTCAAAACTGACTCGACGCCTTGTAACGGGAGTATTATTATGATTGAGAAGAGTTGGCAATATCAAATTTTGTTTCTGCATAACTTGCGACTTGTCAACCGCAACGCTTTGGGATCTTGGCTTACAATCTGTTAATACTGAATCCCTCAAATTTTCTTGCAGAATTATTCTCAACTGAGACACCTTATCTTGCCTTGAATTTTGCTCTGTCTCTCCAACAACAGCGCTGAGCTCCAAGTCGGAGCTCGATGAATTGCTTTGCTGAAAATATTGCAACAACTCTTCTTCCTGCTCTTGAGAGTTATTACCTCCATTCAAGTAATCATTGAGAGCATCGCTGTCTATTGAGCAAAGTTTTTCCTTTGCAAGTAGATTTGAGTTCTCTTGCAAGCGACGAATTTGATCATTGGTAAAAGTATTGGGTTTACTAATTGAATCAAATCGGCTGGAAGAACCATTCAATTTGGAGTGATCTTCGGAACACACGGATGATTCTTTATCACAGCTTTTAGAGGGCGGGCTGCCGAGAGTATCGCCAACGCTGCCGCCATTGCCACCGATAGTCTTGTTGCTTTTAGTGGCATGCAAATTACTAGCTAGTATCACTGATATCTTAGCAGGCTGCTGAGTCGAGGCCGATGCGCAGAAGAGTCTATAGCCTGGAGTCAAGGACCGTGTAACGTTTTCCAAGCCATTCTGTCGCTCCCCAATTTTTGCTTGTTTCTCAGGGCTTGATTCAGATGCTTGAGCCACTACGTTGACACTGCTCGCGCGTTTTCGCGTATATTTCGACTTCACCTCTTTCGGCGATATCGCATTGTCATTTGTCACTAGCCTAGAAGCATTACTATTCTGCTCGTCTTGGATCGATTGTACCACTAGATTATCACAGTTGGACTGCAGGGAAATGCTGCAGGATTGGTTGTTGCTTTTAAGAACTTTCTTTTGCCGGCCGGCTGAGACTACAGCAGTCGCGTTCAATTTATTCAACGCGTTTGTACCTTGTGACAGGTTATTCGCAATTGCTTTACCCTTTTTACCTTTTTTATTTGCAGCTCCAGAATTTTCATCACTCAGTTCACCAGTCTTTTCTCTTTTGTCACTCTGGGAAAAAAAGACACGATATTGAATACTGCCGCTGAAATATTGTTTTTGGATAAACATCTCTAATTACCTGTAAAACACAGTCAATGTGCTTATCTTTTTGTTCACGTGAGTGTTCCCGTTGTACGAGTTTCCGCTGTAATTGTAACTGAGCTTCCCTCAGTCTAGCAGCTTTCCCTGGTGCAGGTGTTGTTGATAACCCTGAATTCATATCTGAAATAATACAAATTCAGAAAGTTACCATCAAGTTCCAAGATACAATTTTTAAATATTCACAAGATAAATATTTCATATACATCAAAGAACCGTCCGTGAATTATTTAAGATAAATTCATGAATTGAGAAAAAAAATGATCTGTTGATTCATATAAAAGAACCTTTGTTAGTTGTAGGTTGAGCTTCCCCTGAACCACTCAATATACATACAGCAGCCAAAGTTCGATTATCTACACAAAGATTATTGACCAGATATTTTCCCAAGGCGCAAAGTGACGAAAATTTCGCATCCAAAAGAGACTCTGCCCATTCCCGAATCAACGTGGAAGCAGCTCCTAGCATTTCTTCTGTAACATTGGACTCAGCATTTTCACCCTGAAACGAAAGCATATATTTTCAGAAACGTGATTGGTGGAATTGAACGCTTCTAAAGTTACTGACTCTCCCATTGTACATACCTCTTCCAATGTAGAAGGCAACGATGGAGGATCCAACTTAATTCTCTTTCGCATTCCAGCATAACAGTATCGAGAATTGCCACGCGTTCCCAGTCTACGAGGTCTAACACGAGGATACACCTGCTTCATAACTTTTCCAAAATCAGCTGTAGAGAGAGGCTTCATGGAATTTTTCAAGCAGAACAAACTGTAAATATATTTTATAGTCAGATTGGTACAATTCGTGAGCAGGACATGAATGAGAAAAGAAGCGACTCTACTTGTATTCGTCGTAGACTTCTTGCTTTGGTAGAGAAACTTCTGGGTCCTCCTCGAGATGAGTCTTAATCCACATGATGGTCTGATGAATTTCATAGCGATTGCCTAATGGATTCAAGGGTTGTCTAAGAGGATCGACTGCGCCATTGGTGTTGGTGAGAGCCACAGGAAACTTCAGGTACAACAATAACTTTTCTTCTGTCTTGAGCTGCTCGACTTGAGAGAAAATATCCTGCACACGAGATCTGGAGCTTTCACTGCAAAGCGCAAACAAGAGAGAATATGAATCGATGGAGATTGGCTGGAGGGAAGGGAGGCAGGAAGTGGTTGTTGGAGGAGGTGGGTTGAGAGGGCAAGGGCAGCTGGGCAGCTCACCTTATACTGTCCTCGAGCATGAGGCGGATCTTGTCGTGCTTGGCGGCCGGGGGATGGTGAGCGAGACTCGTGTACTTGGAGGCGAGGATGTCGGAGAAGAGGTCGGCCGAGTGGAAGCCATTGGGGGGCGGCCTGAGCTGGGGGGTCGGCTGTCGGGCCTGAGCCGCGTGATCCGGGGCCGCATCGGCGGGGGCGAGCGGCTCGGGCTGCTCCCTCTTGAGCTTGGAGGGGCTCGCGCAGGCTCCCCCGTGGGCGCTCATCGCTCGGCTGGGCTGGCGGAGGGCTGGCGCGCGCGGCTGGCCTAGCCAAGGGCGGCCATGTCGGCCGCGGCGGGCGGCCAGTCAGCTGCGACCGGGCCGGGCCTGCAGCAGCGCGCCATGCAGCAGCCGCTCGTCTCTCGTCGTCGTCCGACTCGCGCTTCCTCGCTTCCGCGCCGCTGCGGTCTCGCTGGCGCGCTCCCGGCGCTCGCCGACGCTCCGCGTGCTCCTGCTGCCTCCTACCTCGGCCAGCGGCAGCGCTCGGGCTCCCCGTCGGGGGTCCTCGTCGGCATCTCAGTCTCACGCGTCCCGGTCCCGCCTGCCTCACAGCCGCCACGACCACTTGCGCCGCCACTGCTCTCTCTCTCTCTCTCTCTCTCTCTCTCTCGCTCCGTCTCTCTCTCTCCCCCTCGACTCTCTCGTCTCGTCACTCACGCGCTCTCGCTCTCTCGCTCTCACCCTCTCGCTCTCCGCTGCACCGAGCCCGATCAATTTTTGACACTTGGCCGACGTCGCCTCTCAAGAGCGACGCCGACGACTCGCGGTTTAACGCGCGCGCGCGCGCGGCGGCGGCGGTTCGCGGGGCCCCCCGGAGCCTCCTGCAGCGTGTTGAGGTGTGCGGTATATACGTGCGCGTGGTGCACAGCGCGCTTTGCTCGCGCGCGCGACTCTCCCTCGAGCTCCGAGACACCGCGCGCCCCGCAGTGTGTCGTCCGGACCGCGCGCCGTTGACCGCCGTGACTCGTCGCCGCGCGGACGTCTATACCACTGCACAGGCCCTCGCGCGCGCGCGCGCTCGCTCCTCGCCTCCACCTCCAGCCGCGCCAGCGACTCCGCGCTGCTGCAATAATGTAACCGCTCGAGCCCCGCTCTGTGCGCAGGTCTTTTTTCAAACTCAGCAGCCCCGTGTGTGGGCCGCGATCTTGTACGTTATCAGATGTGTATGCGTGCACCCGAAGGTGCCGCGGTTCTTTTATTCCCGACTGATTTTTCCCCGAGCATTGCAGACTCGGTGCAGTATGCACTTATGCAGCCTGCATCAGCTGACCGCTCGCCAACGATTATTTAAATGTCCTGCGCTCGCGCGCGGCCAACGTCAGCTGCACTCGCTGCTTCCTTCGTCGCATCGCCCTCGCACCTTCGAATTCACTCATTCACACACGTGAATACCTTTACCATCTGCGAGGCTTCTTTTCGAGTCCAAAATCCTGGCGATGCGAGTTCCTTTTACAATATCATTTTCACTTTTCAAACGTATTGTCCCCGATCACCTGCTGCAGTACACCTGTCTGCTAGACGACTGTCCATCGTGATTCGTGAAAGAAATATCATCCCGAAAACAGTTATTTAATAAATGAATATTCCAGGATTATACCTTTTGACTTCAATACCTGTGGTATTCTCGATATTGTCCACTTTCATGATAGAAAATACACAATATAATGATACAATTTATACAATATGCGAGCTCGTCAGTTCAGCTCGCGCGGCGGCAGTCGCAGGCAGACGGCAGTCGGCTGCAAATTATTCGCGCACGCGCCGTTGCGACTCGCGACTCGCGTCCACATGCGCGTGTCTCCCGTTCAGCGGCTCGGTTCAATAAGTATAATATTATACACACGATTTGCTCTTGTTTCATAAGTGTTAATTTTTCTTGAAATTTCAAAGAATGACCGATTTTTGAGCA
This sequence comes from Aphelinus atriplicis, assembly GCA_020882685.1. Taxonomy (NCBI): domain Eukaryota; kingdom Metazoa; phylum Arthropoda; class Insecta; order Hymenoptera; family Aphelinidae; genus Aphelinus; species Aphelinus atriplicis. Next base: position 53,812,643 of record CM037073.1, on the reverse strand, counting down.
AGAATTATTGAGCATCATACTCAACTGACACAGCCATTGCAAGAAGGTAACATACAAGCTTTTCAACACTTCTCATTCTTTCTAATAATGATAGTTTTCCCATCGACTTGCTCATAACCTCTAAATCAAAGTCTACCGAGTATACCGGTTCATCCATAGCTATTTTTTTCCTATCCAATTTGTTAACTTTGAATATAAATGTAGTTATTGAATAATTTTAATACAGACGAATTTCTCATTCACTTGAGCGAGAAATCGTGTGAATTTATTGTTTTAATTTAGATCATTGTATTCTTGATTTAAGACTTCAAAATGTGTTCTCTTTATATCTATCTAAATTAGTGACCAGTGTAAACATGATTATTTTTCACATATTATTTTATAGCGGTAAGTGATGCAATAGTAACATTCAAATGAAGTCATTCTGATTAAATCCTTGATCAATTGAACCATAGATTTTTACATATTTTTATGATCTCAAAATCATGAAAACAATCTTTAAATTATGTTTGTAATTTTTTAGATGATGATAATAATCTTAGTTACATAGTAATAGCAATAATTATAGACTACATGAATTCATTTAAATTTCAGAAAACCATGTTTCGATATCCAGTACTCACAAAAAATACTTGGCTTAGAAGCCTTGGATTGATAAATCAATCCAAATTCAGCACTTCCAGTACTACTGCAAACATTCATTCTTTGAAAACGAATGAAATCAGAAATAATGAACTTAAAGAAGGACAGATTTTGCAAGGATTCATTGTTGATCAGATTACTCCAATTAAAGAAATGTACCTGACAGCAATAAAATTGACACACCTGGGAAGTGGAGCACAGTATTTACATCTTGATCGAGATGATAGCAACAATGTATTTTCAATTGGATTCCGAACGACTCCCAAAGATTCCACAGGATTACCACATATCCTAGAACATTTGAGCCTTTGCGGAAGTGAAAGATTCCCATGCAGAGATCCATTTTTCAAAATGACAAGAAGATCTTTAGCAACTTTTTTGAATGCTATGACTGCACCTGATTACACCATTTATCCTTTTTCAACCCAGAATTTGAAAGATTATCAAAATTTACAATCAGTTTACTTGGATAGTGTATTCAATCCAAAACTCAGTGAATTAGATTTTATGCAAGAAGGTTGGAGAATGGAACATACCGATCCTAATGATAAGACATCTCCAATTATATTCAAGGGTGTAGTCTATAATGAAATGAAAGGAGTTTTCAATAGCAACAAAAATATTTTCATCTATAAATTATTAAACGCTATCCTACCTAGCCATACTTATGGTGTGATATCAGGTGGAGATCCACTAGAAATTCCCAAACTAAAACATTCAGATCTGGTTGAATTCCATTCTACTCATTACCATCCATCAAATGCTCGCTTCTATTCATATGGTAATTTCCCTCTGCAAGATCACTTGAAATTTATTACCGACAAATACTTATTTTTATCTGACAAGATTGATGTATCAGCGACTCACATACCACCTGAAAAACGTTGGACTTCACCAAAAGAACAGCATGTTTTATGCAGACCTGACCCTCTCATAGCTGATCCTTCTAGACAAAATTCTATAGCAATAGCTAGTCTATGCAATGATATAAACAATATTCAAGAAACTTTCAATGTCTATATTTTGTCACAGTTGTTATTAGATGGACCAAATTCAGCCTTTTATAAAAGTCTGGTAGATACCAATATTGGTACTGGATTTGGACCCATGACTGGGTATGAGTCCCAGTGTAAGGATACAATATTTATTGTGAGTCTACAAGGAGTACAGCAGCAAGATTTTGAAAAAGTTAAGAAAATTTATAAAGAAACTGTTGCTAAAGTTATAGAAGAAGGTTTTAATCAAGAGCACATAGATGCAGTTCTCCATGGAATTGAACTTGCAGTAAAACATCAAACATCTAATTTTGGATTGAATTTGCTTTTCAATCTTTCACCTCTATGGAACCATGATGGTGATATTATTGAATCAATGAAAATCAATGAGGCCATAGCTAAATTTAAAGAAACTCTTGCAAGAGATTCTAAATACTTAACATCATTAGTTGAAAAATATTTACTAAAGAATAATCATCAACTTGTTCTGACAATGTCTCCGAGTCAAGATTATGAAGCTCAAATTGCTGCTGCTGAGAAAGAACTCTTAGAGTCTAAGTTGAAAAGTTTGAAGCCAGAAGAGTTGGAAGAAATTTATGTAAAAGGTCAGATGTTATTAGTTCAGCAGCAGAAAGAAGAAGATGTTGGTTCTCTACCCAGCTTACAAATCGAAGATCTTAAAAAAGATGTAGATCGATATGATTTAATGGATATGAAAGTAAGTGATGTACCTGTCCAGTTGGCTATTCAGCCAACAAATGGAGTGTGCTACTACAGAGGAATAATAAACACTCAACATCTTTCAAGTGATCTTAAAGGTTTGCTACCAGTATTCAATGATGTAGTAGTTAAAATGGGAACTGAAAATTACAACTACAGGGACTGGGATAAAATTCTACAGTTGAAAACTGGTGGATTTAATTTTTCTTCTCATGTTGCTGTTAGAAAAGATGATTTCCATAAATTTGAGGAAGGGATTCTTGCAAGTTCCTATTGTCTTGAACAAAATGCTGGAGAAATGTGGAAGTTATGGGAAGAGTTGTTCAATCGAGTTAAGCTGTCCGATCTGCAGAGATTTGAAACTTTAGTGAAAATAAATGCAGCTGATATGACTAATAGTATTAGTCAGTCAGGTCACATGTATGCCATGAGCTCAGCTGCCAGTTTAATATCACCCGTTGCAAGGTTGAAAGAAAGTTTGTCTGGCTTAGAATTTGTTAATAGAATGAAATCAATTGCTCAAATGAAAGATTTGTCTCTAGTGCTGGAACAAATTCAACAGATTAGTGATCAAGTTCTCAAAAAATCTTATCTTAGGTCAGCAATCAATGTGACAGGAGAATCCAAGAATGACGTTGTAGAAGGTTTGAAAGATTTCTATCAAGCTCTAACAGGTCCTGCAGGCCAAAGTGATATCACCATCTCAACCGACGATCGCCTTGCATCAAATAACAATGCTGTGCATCACATTCTCCCTTATGCTGTGAATTATACTTCGAAAGCAATTTTAACTGTTCCCTACAATCATCCTGAACATGCGCCTCTGAAAGTTCTTTCAAAATTAATTTCGTCAGCCTATCTACATCCCGAAGTACGAGAGAAGGGAGGTGCATATGGAGGAGGAGCTAATTTGTCACTAGAAGGATGTTTCATGTATTATTCATATAGAGATCCTAATTCGACGCGTACTTTTGATATTTTTGATGGTACTTGGGACTTTTTGTCCAAGTATAACTTGCAGGATAACGAAATTGTAGAAGCCAAACTGGGATTGTTCCAAGGTATCGATGCCCCTGTAGCACCAGGTAGCCGGGGATTGGCGAAATTCACACAAGGAATAACGTATGACGATATTCAGAATCACAGAGAATCAATTAAGGCTGTGACTAAAGAACAGTTAATGGACGTAGCTAAGAAATATCTAAGTCCAGATGCAGAAAATGTGCAAGTTGGCAGATCTTTAATTGGTCCCCAAAATTCGGATCTGAAGTCGAGGGATTCTGAAAATTGGATTATCCTGGATCAAGAAGAACAAAGTCAAGCTCAAGCAGTATAATCATGAGAAAAATGTTTAATTTATAAGTTGTTAAATGTTACTTCTAGATTAGGAACTTTTATATTCATAAATGCTAATAAGTATAGTTGTGAAAAGTAAATTTATTTTTTGTTAAATAAACGATTTTAAATAAACAACCCGTTTTCTCTATGAACCCAAAGGAAAATACTCTGGAAACCATAATAAAATACACGTATCACAGCTGCATTATAATTACAGGACAAATGACAGGATGGATGATACTGAATATTTCAAAGAAGCAATCGCATTCTTTAAGCAAGTTCAATGGCTTTACAACACTCCTGTTACCAGGATTCTTGTAGAACGTTCTTTAAACTTATTTCCTGACGACTGGATAGAAACTCTAAGGAAATTAGACAACGATGCTCTAAATAAGTTTGTTGCAAAAAGTCAAGTTCATGTACGACATTCTAAGTTTATTCACATCTACGGTTTCAAAAATATTCATATCAAAATTGATTTCAGTCAAATTGGCCAGTTACATTACTAGATTTCATTAATAAATGTATGAAATTAAATAAATTACCATCTCCAGTCATTTCATTACTACCAATGCAACTGCCTCAATCTTTTAGAAAAAAGTTGAGTCCAAAAAAACAACATGAAATATTACATTTGTCAAGACTAGTACATGAGCAATGCTCATCAAAAAATCTATCAATGATAGTAGATCTTGGGGCAGGTTTGGTAATATTGATCAAATCTGAAAAATTTGATTTATCTTGAATCCATTAATAATGCAGAATAATATTCCAAGTCAAACTTGTTTATTACAGGGATATATTTGTCAGCTGATGAATCACTTGTATGGCTATCGAATACTTGGACTAGAATCAAATCCTCAGAATGTAGAAACAGCTAAATTCAGACAGAAGACTTTTTTTCCAGATTCATTGCCATCTGTAAAGTATGTGTGTTGTAATGTTGGGCAAGATTCATCTAAAACTTTAGAATTGATTCTACAACAGCATTTTGAAAAAACTGAAAATTTTTGCCTCATTGGACTCCATGCTTGTGGTGATCTGAGTGTGAATATGACAAAATTATTTCTTGAGATCAAATCAGCTCAACTTATGATCCTAGTATCTTGTTGTTACCATAAATTGAGTATGCTAGGGACAAATAAGAAGTCCCAAGAAACTAATCAGAAAGAATATTTTAATCATTTTCCACTTTCAACTTGCTTTAAGAATGCTTCTGATTTTTGTAAAGTAGATGTAGGAGAATTCTTCAGAAGGCCATTTATGCGACTAGCTTGTCAAGAAACATCAGATAGATGGTTGACAATGCTTGAAAATGATCACAATGAACATTCATTTTATGTTCTTGCAAGAGCTGTTCTGGAATTATACGGAGTGTTAAGTAGGTCAATAATATTAAAATTAATTTATTCAAGCAATTCATTACAATTTATCTTTGCAGATGGCTTTTGGTTGAAGAAATTGGTTCGAAAAGCAACAAGGAAATCTCAATGTACAAGTTTTGAAAACTATCTACAAGACTGTATGCATAGATATAAATATGAAAAACAGTCAAATGCTGATGGAAAAGTATCTTTAAATGTTCCTTGGGACGATAAAATAAAATGTGAACTAATAGAGTTATGGAGAAATAATGAAGAAAAACAAAAAAGTATCGAGTTATATACAGCTTTACAATTGATTTTACAACATACAGCTGAATCCTTAGTATTATATGATAGAGTATGTTTCTTGAAAGAAAACAATTTGGATGCAAAAATAATTCCTACTATGGACAGATCATTATCTCCTAGGAGTTATGCAATAGTATCAATAAAAATACAAAATTGTCAACATTCCTGAATGCAGTTTTGATGAAGTGAATTACTTTCATCACAATATGCACTCATACATATGTCACTCAAAAGTGATAAGAAACTATATGATTAATTGTAAAAACTATTTCATCCTCGACCATAAGGATGAATTTGTGATGCAGCCTTGATATTTGTTTTAATAGCACTTGGAGCCTTGCTCATTTGTCCAACTGAGAATAAAAATGTATCTATTAATATATTTTCCCATAAAAATCAAATCATTCTAGTATTTTTATTGTAGTTATAATTGCTTACCCATAGGTCCCTGTCCAGGTGTTGCCTGTCCCCCTGGTCTTACAACCATCATATTACCTCCAACTCCAGGATTTACTCCAGGTTGAACCATTGGTACAGTATCAGACTGTGGAAAGTAATATTGATTTTGTTCAATTGAAGTATAATTTTATAAAATTCAAGATAAATCAATGATAATATAATGCTGCATGTACCTTTAAACCTTTTCCACTACCTACAGCATATACAAGTAGATGTGTATCTGCAGAACTACTAGTTTGGGCTTGTGTCGTTCTAGAACCAGTTTCACTTTCCCACTCTTCTCGAGCTTTATTGGCGATATCCCATACGTGATTGATTACTTTATTATATTGTGCTACTTGCTTCTGGAATTCAGAGTAAATGATTATAGTAACTGAAACGTTTTTCCGTATTTTGTTCCAATCGCTGAATTAATATACACAATTTAAATTCACAATAAAAAGCACAAAAATAATGTTTCTACGGCAACAAAAAGTTACTAGATCATTATTATGAAATGTGAGCGAATGGAACACATGAAAACATTAATTTCCACTAGAGTATTTAAGCTTACATTGTAGTCCTAGATGATGTTTAGTTAGCGTAACAGACAGAAAATGTCAATTATATACTTTTTATATTTTTATAAAAATATTTTTGAGCATTGAGCAACTAATGTATTGAAAAATGATATAGAGTACAAATTTCAATCAAATGAATAAATAGTAAATGGTTCATTAACATAGCTTATTCATTTGTTTCATCAATTGTATTTATTCATTTGAGAATACTATACTTACATGGGATGCATCATAAGTTAAATTGGCAACTTTTGCTTCATATGACAGCATTTTTTGTTCAACGGAAGGATCCGGTTTTGTTCTTAAATAATCTGGTACTAGATCATGAGCAAAGGTTGATATTCTTCCCTCGGTCATCCTCAGTAGTTCTTCATCTTTTTCAGGACTGAGATGTAACGGAAGCACAGTTAAATTTCTTAAATTTGGAGCTTTTTCATGACTTAAGGTTTTGGAAAGACTGGTGAGCTGTATATTCATGATGAAGCAATTATGATATTATTTTGTGAGCGTATTTCTCATGCTATTATTCAACATTGTTTACTTACATGACCAGATATCAGAGCAAAATTATCCAAGAAATTAGGCCAATTCAATGTTTCATATTCATGCTCAACTTTGAATATCATTGCTCCTATCGCTGATTTTAAATCATTAACTTTTGAAATGATAACCTCTAGGGCAGCATCTAACTGCTTTTCTTCACGCTGCATGTTTTAATATGATTGAATCAATCAGTCTGAAAAAAAGATAAATAATGAAGAAAAAGGATCTATTGTTCTCAAATATTGTAAAATAACTAACATATATCAAGATATCAGATGTATTTAATCCAAATAAATTTTATTTATGCAGTCATTCATTTTTCATTCTTACCTCAATCATTTCAGTTAATTATATGCATTGCTTAATTATAATTCCAAGTCCTCGCGGCTGATATATTTCCTAAATATGATTTGATCCAATTTTTCGTCACAATCCACAGTGATCCCAAGATTCCAGAGTCTGTTCACAGCAAATGCATCATAACATTCATATAATCATACTTTAGCAGCAGGGTGGACATAGACCATGAATCAGAGTTAGTTGGTAAGCAGTCGAGGCTAAAAACTGAACCTCTCTCTCTCTCTCTCGCACTTCTCGCAGGCCCGAGACTCCCGACTCCCGAGTCGTAAGTCGTCACATCTAATGCTTCATTACATTAATTAAATGTACACACTCAATTCAATAAATCTAACCAATTTTTTCTTTCAGGTTCACAGAGAGTTCTCTCACAGAGAGTTCTGTTGACTGTATGTTATTCGATGGCCGGCATGGCGCTACAAAACATAGAGAGGAACTATTGTGAATTGTGATCTGTGGTCTCTGTGGACCACAGCTGTGGACTATACATCACGGACACATCATACACAAATGAACAGAAACTGCGCTCGTATTCGTCAGTATTCGTGACTATCGTTGTGAACTGAATTGTGATTTGTGATTGCTGCTATCTACTGATTAGACTTATAGAAGGGACGAAACCGCACTCTTATAGGCGAATCTGAAGTGGTTGTAACTTGTGTGTGAAATCTAACCAAGACTGAAGACATTGTTATTTTGTATAATTTGTATCAATTTCTATGTGAGACTTTAGTGCGATACCAAAGTTTCACGATCCCAAGTCTTGAATACCAAATTCCACTACAATAGATTGAAAGATGTTGAAATCAGAGCTTCTGAACAAAATAAAAAACCCAGATGTCCCAGGTAAATTCTTCTGAATGCTATTAATAATGAAATGGAGCAATAATACTATAATAAACTCGATCCAATTGAGTTATAAAAAGAATTGGTTATACTTCATTTATCGTGAAACTGATATTCAAATAAAGAATAATTTCTATTCTAGGTCTCGAGGATGAACTCCCTCCTCCTCCTCCTCCTCCACCGCCACCAAGAATCAGTGAAAACTCTTCAGAAAGCATTGAAGATTATTGCAGCAATGTGACTTATCCAAACCCACCATCTAACATACCGTTTACATCTGCTCAAGTAGCTAATTATAATGCTCCATGGTGGATACCTACTGAAGCTGATTCATCTGATGTTTACGCTCAGTGGTATGAAAATGCTTATAAAGCTGCGTTGCAGGCATCGACAGAGAAAGATTCTGCTGGAAAACTGAAAATAAAATATGTCAAGAAAAAATCAGAAGTTATTGATCCTAAAGCTGATGCAGGTAAAATATTTTTATTCAAATATTTCTATTCAACGTTACTATTGATCAACTTTATTATTTTTCATAGAGCGAGTCGCTAATGCTCAAAAAGAATTATCAGCTTTGATGAAGCCTCTTAAATGTGACCTGTGCAATGCTGTTGTGAGTAATTTCCCAAATCTTTTGTATACAATCTTTTCTAGCGTCCTATTGAAACTATCTTTTATTTTCATAGATGAATTCCACTTTACAAGCAAAACTGCATTATCAAGGGAAGCCACATCAAAAAAAAGTGTCTATGTATCTAAACCAAAGTGCAAAAAAACCAAAAACTGAAGATGGTCAAGTGTCAAGTACCACAAATGATTGGAATTCATACTGTGAAGTGAGAGTCCACAGATTGATTTTGTTATTATATAGTTAGAAAGTAATAGGATACTTCATCATATATTTATTTTCAGATATGTAAAATTTGGTTCACTTCACAAACAGATGCTACTCAACATTATGCTGGTAAAAAACATCTAAAAGCTGCTTTTGGGACCACAAAAGAAAAGTAATTGAATTTGACTGAATTTTCTAATATCGTGTATTGAATTATTAATTATTTTCTAATCTCCAGATCACCAAAAAAAACTTCAACTCCGAATCAAATTCCAATTGATCCTACTGGTCGATACGGAATAGGCATGGCTTTTCAACCAGAAATACCAGTGCCAGTAATGCCTTTACCAACTGAAAAACCTCCACTAGTTATTCCCCCTATTCCACAATATTCACAAGCTCCAATAATAAGTTACGGGAGCATTCTTAGATGTGATCTCTGTGGTATTTCTGTTAATAGACAAGATCAGTTAGAAACACACAAAAGAGGAACAAAACACTTGAAAATGATGAAACTGCATAATTTACCTATTCCTGTTTCAAGTATGCATAACTTATTCTATAAAATATACTCCTAATATTGTACGTACATGCATGTACAACAAACCTCTTTTAAATATATTTAATCTTAATTCACAGCTGTTGCACCACCAACTCCTGGACCTCTTGATTATTCGATTTACAGAACACCATCAGGTATTAAGAATCTTTTTAATCCTTGAATTAAAAAATATTTATTAAGCAAATTTCAGTACCTTGCAAAAAGTTATTTTGTCTTTTAGAGGAGTATAAATTGATTTAGATACATACTATGTACATGTAACATGAATTAAAACTATTAATATTCAGTGTCACGAATCTGCTAGAAAAATATTCAATTCATTAATTGAGCTTATACATCAAGTACATTTTTAATAATTTTATATTGTAAAAACTGTGTGTTCTTGACTAACTGAAAACTGAGAATTCTATTAATCATTCTATGTCTATTACATATCGACGTGTCTTACGAAGAAAGACACATAACTGAATCTGTCCGCGAAGAAAGACACATATCCGAATCTGTCCGCGAAGAAAGACACAACTCGCAATCTAGCCACGAAGAAAGACACAACTCGCAATCTGTCCACGAAGAAAGACAAATGTCGGAATTATTCTCCCGCGAATATTAACGAAAAAAGAGTTTAAACTGTAGAAAAGCCTTGTTTTTTTTTGTCAATTATAACCTACTCATTCTAAGCTTTCATTCCATATATTTTTTTACCTCGGAAAATTGTGGGATGTGCACCAACTGTCTTTTCCGCAGACAGACGCGAGTTGTGTCTTTCTTCGCGGACAAATTGAGATGTGTCTTTCTTCGCGGACAGTTTGAGATTTGTCTTTCTTCGTAAGACACGTCGATATGTCAAAAACACTGATTTCGAATCGTAAAGTTTCACGGAAATCTTGAAAACTACAAGGATTTCTTCATAAGAATTTCCCAATCTACTCAATCAATGAGTAATCTTGATATTTTTCATTTTTCCATTACCATACTCCGTTCTTTGCATCTTATGATTTTAGTTGTAAATATAACGTCAACTGTGTTGATAAGTGAACGAAAAATCATACAAGTATATTCCATTTAAATATCCATAGTTTTTTGATTGAAGATATTTTATTTTAGATTAGAAACCCATGAATGATGATAAAAATAAAAAAGAATTGCTGATGTGGTTAATCCCAATTTTCACTTGCAGGACAATATTATTGTGCACCTTGTGACTTATCGGTCAATACCGAAATCGCCTTTGGACAACACATAGAGAGTAAAAAACACAAAACTCAAATGAATCCAAAACAACCAATTGAAAACCCAGTTCCTGCTAAAAAAGCTAAGAAGAAGTAGGAGAGTCGTTAGGAGATGTTCAAGCTAGATTAATTGTACTCAGTATCGGAAAGAGAGAAAGGTAAACTATGTCCATATAGCTGATTCTATCAGCATTTCCAGAGAGAGTTGCATTTCTAGTTGATCCTTACAATCAAACTAATTTACATAAGTGTCTCGCTACATTTGTAATCAAGACAAAGTCAAGATTCAAGATTTTCAAGAAACCCTTGCCTCTCTCAGAGTATGTATAAAATGATAAGGTGAGAATGTTAGAATATGTGCATATGTCTGTGTGAGAGAGAATGTATGGAGTATAATGGATGATAGCCATGATGTGATCAATTTGTAGATAGTAATGTTTTGGGAATAATATGTTAGTGGATATGAAAAACATTCGGAAATGCTGCTAGAATCAGCTGAATGAAGTTATTCATACTGAAGAACAGAATCAACAACTATGAATATTTTTATTCATACTTGATTAGACAGGCATTATTGAATTAGTATAATTTTACTAAAATAAGTGAATAGTGCTGGATGACTGTGAATATGGATATTCATTATACGCATATATATATATATAGATGACGTCAAAAACTCGTGGAACAGTGAAGAAGTCGGAAAATTGTTGATGAATGTTGAGTCTTGATCCATCGCGATTCAATCATAAATAAATGCATTAATTGCATAGGTATATAGTACGTATGGTCGGGTTGGAGGATGAGATTGCGGGCTGTGGTAATAACGAGACGGATTGATTGAGCGCTCGCTTGATGGAAATATAAATATATTAGTCTGTCGGGGAGTATTTATATTGGCTACCGATTAAAGCTAAATTAGATTGGGCGCGAGTTAAACGGCTATTTACGGCGCGAGTCGTTAATAACGTCTACGTCTCTCGACTAATCGCTGACATTTATTCAATTACGAGGCCATTAGCTCGCGCGCGCGCGGGCGCGACTCACACGACTCGCTGCAGCTCCCCGCGGGGAAAAATCGAAAATCGAAAAAGGACGGCGCGCAGGGGCATATAGCGACGGTGAAAAATCAACTCGTGACATCAGGGGGCGAAACGCTGCTGCTGCAACATGTGCTTCGCGTCGTCCGCAGTCGTCCGGCGCCAAGTTGCGCGAAAGCGGCAGCGGCAAGAAGCAGCATAGCAGCGGGATATTTTCGGAAAGCGCCGAAGGAGCGCGCGCACACACACACACACACACGTCGAGGAACTTGTCCCTCTCCCTTCCGCTCTGTTCGCTACCCTTCCTCCTTCTCCTCCCACTCCTCCTGCTGCTGCTGCTCCTCCTCCTTCATCGCTTTACATTCGCGATGCGAGTGAGTGAGCTAGAGGCCTTTTGGTCGCTTTTCGAGCGAACTCGTTCTACGGCAATTTAGCGTCCTGCTCGTTTTTTTGGGCCGAGCCGCCGTCGCTGCTCTGCGAGCGCGCGGGGACGCTTTTTTTTCTTCCATCTGAAATCCAACCACCATCACACGACGTCGCTCTCTTTTTCTCCCTCCCTCCCTCCCTCCCTTCCTCCCTTCCTCCACCTCTCTCTCGCTCACTTTCGATCGGACTCTCGCTTCTCTCTCTCTCTCTCTCTCTCTCTCTCTCTCTCTCTCTCTCTCTCTCTCTCTCTCTCTGTGTATGGCTCTTTTTCGCAGTCGCGCACCAGTTAGATTAGAATCGCTCTGACACAAACTCACGGATCGTTATATACCTACTATCTATATACCTGCACGCGGCGCATTTTTATGACTTCGTGCCGGCTCTTGACCAGTTTGCGGTATATATATACACGCACACACTCCACATCCATATTCTCTCCCCTCCTGCACGACAGCTTCCAAAATTTCTGCCCAGCTCGTGACATCTTGCCCGGCGTATACGCAATCTGCGTTTATTACAGCTCTATATATCCCCGTGTAACAGCCGCAGTCAAATTGATTGCAGCCTTGAATATGTAAATTCGTCAGACCGCAGAAACAAAGAAACTCGCTTCATTTGGTTGCGTATGTGCGTGCGGTGTTCGTTTTTTTTCCATTTTTCTCCGCATCTTTTTTTCCCCCCTCCTCGATGCAACTCACCCTTGCCCCTTGGATTGTGCTCCTCTCCCATTCTAAGTGATTCTACGAGCTGTGCTTTATCAGCTCAATTTATCGCTCATGTTTATTCATAAACATGAGATGTTAACCGATACTCGTTGTTTTTCAACACCCTCTAAGGTTCTAAAGCAAAACCCGAGTGATTATTTCTCTAATGAATCCAAATGTTATTGACTGATTAGCAAGTTTAATGCGCCAAAATATCTGAAGGGATTGAATTTTTATTTCTCGTCGACACTGAGAGATTGTGAAGTAACTGTGGATCAACTAACGCGAAGACACCTACAAAATCTTCCTATTTGACTGTCAATTTTAAACAGAAATATTAAAAAAAAATATATATATATATATATATATATATATATATATATATATATATATACATGCCTACAGCCAAAGCTAACTAAATGTATTTTATATGTGAATCAAAGACAGACCGGATTGTTCTTTATGAAGAAAATAAAGTCCTATGATAATTCGCGAAATATTTACATACACACTATTGTAAAACCACGTGCCTGTGGTTCCTGTCAACTCTTTCCATATGTGATCTTTGCCAAGTAACTGTAGACTTATTGTTTGAGTTCAGGTCAATTATTCAAAAAATATCAATGTACGACTCGTATATTACTTAACATCCCAGCCTGAAATGTACAGCAATCTACTAATGAATTCGATTCGTTGGGATGAATTTTTTCCATGTAATAAATAGAAAAATATATAGACATTATAGTATTGGGAAATGACTTGAAGTCACGTGGTAATAATATGGTGGCTTTACCGTCCAAGCGCGTTATTAGAGCTTATGAGTATATCGTCGCCTGGGGGGAAAAAGCAACGATCTCAGAAACGCGCTAAAGAAAGATCTATTTCGATTTAAGCGAAATAAAAAGATCTATTTCGAATTGAGCGAAATAAAAAGATCTATCTCGAATCGAGCGGAATAAAAAGATCTATCTCGAATCGAGCGGAATAAAAAAGATCTATTCCGAATCGAGCAGTATAGAAAGATCGTTTTCAAATCGACTTTTAAAGAAAGATCTAACTCAGATTTTACATTATAGAAAAATCTATCTCAGGTTTAATTTTATTTTGCGGCGTTTTTTCGAGTTCGGAGTTGATGCGGTACGCGCGCACTTGAGTGCGATTTCTTATGTGCGTGTGTGTGTGTATGTAAATATGTGTGTATGTGTGTGTGTGTAAGGACACATCTGAATGTAATATGCCAAGTTAACTATTTACGTTAAACAGTTTTTGCCTCGATGGTTTCTCGTAGAAATTTGTATACATGTGTTTTTGAGGTCGCTGATAACGAATCCCGCCTCAAATTTTGAAAATTCAAATTAGGGCCTCTTAGATCACTTGTCAAAAAATTGAAAAAAATTTGAATTTTTTTGAAAATCGGTATTCATGGGTTTTTGAGGTCGCTGATTACGAATCCGGCCTCAGATTTTGAAAATTCAAATTAGAGCCTCTAAGATCACTTGATATTTGGAAAAATTAAACTTTGTTGAAAATTGGTATACATGGGTTGTTGAGGTCGCTGATCACGAATCCGGCCTCAGATTTTGAAAACTCAAATTAGAGCCTCTTAGATCATTTGTCAAAAATCTGGAAAAAAACTGAATTTTGTTGAAAATTGGTATACATGGGTTTTTTAGGTCGCTGATTACGAACCCGGCCTCAGACTGAAATCAGCCTTAACCTTGAGCACGTAGAGACGAGAGTCATATTAAACGTATAACCAACATAATGTTTTCAACAATTTGAATTTTCAAAATTTGAGGCCGGATTCGTGATCAGCGACCTAAAAAGTCCATGTATACCAATTTTCAACAAAATTCAGTTTTTTTCCAAATTTTTGACAAGTGATCTAAGAGGCTCTAATTTGAATTTTCAAAATCTGAGGCCGGATTCGTAATCAGCGACCTCAAAAACCCATGAATACCGATTTTTAAAAAAATTCAAATTTTTTCCAAAATTTTGTCAGGTGATCTTAGAGGCTCTAAATTGAATTTTCAAAATTTGAGGCGGGATTCGTTATCAGCGACCTCAAAAACACATTTATACAAATTTCTACGAGAAACCATCGAGGCAAAAACTGTTTAACGTAAATAGTTAACTTGGCATATTACATTCAGATGTGTCCTTACACACACACACATAAGCAAGCGCACTCAAGTGTACCGCATCAACTCCGAACTCGAAAAAACGCCGCAAAATAAAATTAAACCTGAGATAGATTTTTCTATAATGTAAAATCTGAGTTAGATCTTTCTTTAAAAGTCGATTTGAAAACGATCTTTCTATACTGCTCGATTCGGAATAGATCTTTTTATTCCGCTCGATTCGAGATAGATCTTTTTATTCCGCTCGATTCGAGATAGATCTTTTTATTTCGCTGAATTTGAAATAGATCTTTTTATTTCGCTCAAATCGAAATAGATCTTTCTTTAGCGCGTTTCTGAGATCGTTGCTTTTTCCCCCCCAGGCGACGATATATGATCTTCGCTGTTCACGTGAGGCTGAATTTTGAGGAAAATCAAAATAATATGTGATTGTGTATACGCATTGAAGCCATTTAACGAGTTGGAAATAACTCAAAAGTCAAACATCGAGTAGAAAAACAACGTTCACAGAACGTTTTTATAAAGATCCTAACGGAACGGCCCCATAACGTTCTCGTAAACGTTGCCATATCGTTCTGGTAACGTTTCGCAGTAGCGTTTCTACGGTTGCAAGACGATGTTGAAAGAGCGTTCTTGGGACGAAACGTGCTGTATGGGAAGTTAGCCTGAATCGTTTAGTCGAACGTGCATAACCGAACTGAAAGAAGTACACATGTTTGTGTACTGTACTTTTCAAAATGACTCTTCACACCTGTAACTGACAGTTATAGATTTGTGTTAATGTCACCGACACAGCCATAATCACTTACTGTGCAATATTGGAAACTCGTACATTTCCTGACTCCTCGGGTGGGATGCGGAGATGCGGGGAAGGCTCTAGATATTCAAATCACGCGTCTATTCTCAACGTGGCGGCGGCTATGCCTGGCAATTATAAATTGTACTGGGCTTGGACTGTAACGGCACCGTGATGGATTCTCCCTACCCTCTCCGTGCGACGGGTCACCTCCCATATGCTAAGTGCACGTAGCTAGTGTTACATGTAAGTTTGTGTATTGAATTTTACATGAGATTTGTACGAATGTGTTATTAAACTCTCGATGAATAAACTTGAAACTTCATTGATATGTGTGTTTCATCCTACCCATCCTTTCTATACTGGATTATTAAGTATCTGATTTCTCCGTGCACGGAGTAGTCTCCATGGAGACTACTTGCCAGGAGACCACTTCACCTTTGGGTCTTCGATCTCGCTGAAACTTTTCGAAGTGGTTTCTGGTTACCCAAACAGAACATGGGCCATTCTCATGGAAACGGTATTTTTCGATGGCGAAAGTCGAAATATCTAATTCATTATTTTGAAATTTTTTTCTCCTGCAATTATTCTTTTCGATAACGACAGAAGCTGAAACTACATGTGGCTCGACGAAATCGTCATACATTTTTTTGTAGTCAATTCCTGTTTTCATTCTTTTTTGTAGTTTTTTTTTGTCAGTGCCATTTCAACGGAGTTAAAAAGTAAGCAAAACGTGATTTTCTGAATAATTTTATGCTGAAACAAAATATTTCCTGTCGTTCTTTCGGTTGATTCCATCGAATTCACTAAAAGATGCAGTCCAATGCCGCGAAATACGAGCGCCGATCAGAGTATTTGAATATTACAAAATAGCGTCTCATGACGCTTTATTCGACGACGAATCGAACAAAATCATTGATTGTAAGAGCCCAAAAAGTAAATTTGGAAGATTTCGTCGCGTATGTAGTAAAACGAGTGCAATCAATCTGCCACTGAAGGCAATGTGTCACTCCTCTGGTATTTCGTATTTCCGGTGCTTTCTGGGCACCCGTGCGGCGTTCGGGTTCTGTTGGGAGTATTAAAAAAAAATTTTCGGTCGCTTCTTCACTCATTTAGAACTTAAAACTACCGTATAAAAACAGTATAAATTTTTACTCCCTGCTTTTTTCCTCCTTTTTTCTTTCACTCTGCTAACTAAATTACAACAAATAAGTGTAACCATTCTTACATCTCTACATATGATTACTCAATCTTGTGTAAAAACATCTCGTCTTTCAATTGATCATGTCAGTTTTTCTGAAACTATTTTCTATCTTACTCAAAATTCTATTTATTAGCATGCAATAAAAATGAACGCAATGTGATACGGTTAATCACATGGGCATTTTCAGAAATACCTCAAATATTCATGATTACCATTAATAGATATAGATGGAAGTATCAATATGACTCGATTTTGCACACTCATCAGATGGTGAAAGTATCTGAATCGATGAAAGTGAGCCATGCTGGGACACGTTGAGAGGGTTGAATTGTAAAGAATAGAATTAGACAATGCCCAATTTGAGTGACTTCGGTTAATTGGCCTTTTCAATGGGTTAATGATGGTTATAGCGATGGTTTCTGATAGGTCTTGAACTACCCTATAATATACTGTTCGCAAAGTTATGGAATTCTGATCTCATAGCCAAATTTGCGGAAAACTCTCGGAGGGTGGCACATTGACTGTAGTTACCTTGTATATTCAACTATTACCAACATATGTATCAAGAAAAATTACGATGATTATTATAAGGATCTTCGCTAGTAAAAAGATGAAAATTTTGGTTCGGGACTCGTTTGTCGAATGACGTGTCGGCCAGCTTTAGCGGCCATTAACATCGCCATTAACAACTTTGGTTAACTGTTTAATTTTGGAAAAGATAATAAAGTTAAACTACCTGTAGCTGCTAGGGGTAAAAAAACACAGTTATTGATCCGAGAGTTTCGATTTTAGAGTTATTGACGTTTCATTAAAAGAGATCAATTTTCTTATACATATTTTTCAACCGACTAGTTGTTTCATAAGAAATCATTTTTCCGGTCTAATACATAGTGAACGTAATTCTTCCATTTAGATATAGTAGGAGCGAAAGAAATGATTCTCGTATGGAAGTGAGGTTTGTCGTACAGGTGAACAATTTTATAGAAAATAGAATTTTTCGATGCTAGTGTGAAACCAGTACTTTTTGATAAAACGCTATTTCACTTAAGAGTATAATATTCACAGTGCATGATAAATACATGTTTGCAATAGATAGGCGCACGAATGATAAATGGATAAAAAAGCTTCTATTAAGTGTTTATACTTACGATATGATAAGCGATAAGGACGTAGAGAGCTGGACGCAAAAAGTTTAAGAGGTGAATCTTTTTTGCGTTAGAAATGGTGAAAAAAATGGAGAAAAAAAATAATTACGAGTCAGAATAATAATTATTGTGTGTTGTAATAGCTCTTTTTTCAATTATCGGAGAGTTCCCATATCTTGTAACTGTCATTAGTATCATTCGTATTACAAT
The DNA here is from genome assembly GCA_020882685.1 of Aphelinus atriplicis. Taxonomy (NCBI): domain Eukaryota; kingdom Metazoa; phylum Arthropoda; class Insecta; order Hymenoptera; family Aphelinidae; genus Aphelinus; species Aphelinus atriplicis. Next base: position 53,794,221 of record CM037073.1, on the reverse strand, counting down.
CACGTCTTTTCGCGTCCTTCATTTAAGGGCAAAACGAGCACAAAGCATATTATATGGATGCCGAGCAACAGCACTTTTAGAGCAAATGTACCAAATGTATTGTAACAAACTGTAAATATCTCTGTAATTAGCACATTATTAGAATTAGAAATGTAAATATCAAATAGCCTCAACGAATACACAAAAAACAATCAAACTGTAACCTCTCTGTAACTACAAACAGGGTCAGATAGAGTTCTACTCTGCGACCCCAATAAATAAATATTACAATTACAATTACAAAAATCTGGATCATCCATGCCTAAACCTCGAAACCAAACTTCTACAAGTTGTAAAAAAAACTTCTAAAAATGTAAAACTAAAAAATTTTCTTATTGGGTATTATACTGAAAACAATGCGTAAAGTTACATACAATTGTAAAAATTATATTATAATTTTTCGAGGATTTGTCATTAAAATAATATAAACATATTTGATAAGAACCATTGAAACTCACATTGAAATAAATAATCACCTCGACCATTATTAAAAAATGACAATCGTTAAATTTGATGAGTCGAATCAGAATCGTAAACGGCACTCTCAACGAATCATCGCAACGTTTGCTCAAAAATATCAATCATAAGATTTTGAAAGAGGTTCTGAAATCGCCTCTCACAAACGTTTGTGAACTAGACCATTCATTTTCCTCTGATGTTGCTTGTTGGGGTGGATCGTGCCATGATCGTGTGGAGTTTGTATAGAATTCGTATAGAGTTGTCGCTCCGTACCTGCGAGTTACTGAAATGCTTGTTTCGAAATTTGGTTGGGAGACTTATTGTTACTGGAACAAAGTCCATCATTACTTCACGTGCAAGTTGAAACGTCTGTCAATGTAGAGTCCCTTATACCACTTGCACGTCCACGTAAATTTTTGAGCAGGTGTATCGACGTTTGCGTCACTTTGATCTATTGATCAACAATCGGACGTAAAGCGGGGGATGATTTTGAATTACAAGGCACCTTTGAATTATCAGCTCGCAAAAATTGCATAGAACGAATCGCATATTACTATTCACAAGTTGTTATATATAGTTTGTTCGAATGAGCTGGAAATGTTCCATCCCAATGGCGTATATATACCACTCGCCAGATAATATATTTGTAACTGTTAGTTTTTGCAGTGAGCTCAAGAGGTTGCCGCGAGTGGATAGACAAATCACCAAAGAGAACCAAACAAATCACTAGAGAGTGGTGTGTTGGGCTCTGGCAAAAACTCGGCTCCGCGAGCCCCGGCAAAACATTATTCTTGGAAAATGTCGGTCCGAGGAAAAGGTTTGCAATAGAAATGTACCAACTGATTTTATCACAACAGAACAGCGTTCTTAAGATATATAATCAAGTAAGCTAAGCTCCGTGCAAACTTTGATTGTGAAATCTCGCGGTCTGTTTTCAAGTTACGCCTGTCAGTTTAAATCACACGTGGACACGTATACATATATCCCACCTATTACTCCTGCATAAATTGCGCCCCGGGAAATGGTATCGAAAAATTAGGTTTAGATTCAGATTTGTTGGGTGCAACGACATAATCGACGCTTAGTCCAACATTATACCGGCTCCGATAAACACTTTTGTAAAATGCCCCGAGCCAAATGAAATTTGTAAATTATATCGCACGCTTGGATAATTTATTCGCGCGTACATGTGCGTACGTACATTCAATTATTCGGCTTTCTTATTTACGCGAAAGTTTCCCCAATTATAAACTACTTCAATTAACAACCAATTGAGAGTTTATAATGATCGATAGATCCTCGTGCGAGATAGACGACGTCTATTACCCAATTATGATATTTTCACGACGAAATTTCTTTCAGTGAAGATTAATATTCCATAGCCCAGGGAATAAAGCTCGGCGAAATTAATATTTCCGCGGAATAATTGGTACGCGTCAATACGAGGTAAATTTATTCATTGCCAACGTGATTTTTTCACGAGCACAATTTTCTAAAGAAGAGCGAATTGCTCCCAAAACTAAATCCAATAACCGGCGAGTGTGAGGATTCATTTTGGGAGCGGGATGTTTTGACGCGACCACCCCGGTCAGTGCAAGTCGGCATAATAATTGATGGCCTAATTCCGACCCGACACTATGGTACAGCTCGAAATTGACAAAGTGAAGGAGAATATGTGGGCCTCGCGATATCTCGCTGGCGGCACGGTTTTCAAACGAGGCCCACATATAAATATATAAATACAGCCTTACAGCACTTGTATGCTAAAACTTTCACCTGGTCGGTGCAGTTGCGGCGCGCGCGCGCGCGCGCGAGAAAGCCGCGGGCAAGTGTGCTGCTCCGCATGCGAGCGAGCGAGCCGATGTCGCTCTAATGAGACTCATAGATTGGCCGGGTAGCTGGGCCAGCACGCGGGCGCACGAGCTACTCTGCAGCCATGCCATTTAAATCTGGCCGCTCGAGCGCTGGATCTTTTGGTTTGCTCGAGGGGGGGGGGCGCATATCCAGCTCTCGTCACGGCGTCTCTGATGCGCGCGAGGCGAAATCCGCAGCGGTAGCCGCGGCGGAGGCGCAGACAGCGTGACGGTGGAAATCAATCGACTTCTCGCTCTGTCTCTCGGCTGATGTTGCTCGAGAGAGGCCAGCTCTCGCAAGCAAGCGATTGCCAATTCGCCGCGTTAAATTATTTCCACGCGAATCGTCGGATTATTGCGCTCGCGCCTCCCACTGTGCGCGCTATGTGTGCTCATATGCCCTCTCGCTGCCACCGCGCGACTACACACGGGGTTTATTGACGAAACTCGCGATTCGTAAGATATTACCTATCTGTGTGTGTGTGTGTGTGTGTGTGTGTGTGTATTCGCGCGAGAGCAGTACCGCTACTTACACTCCGGACGTTTTTATTGCCGCTCAAGGATTTGAACGCGCTGCGGTTTTAATAGAATGCGCGTGTACACACACACACACACACACACACACACACGTATACCTGTATCGGTTTTCAATTTCTTAACGATCTCGTAAGTCGACACGTCCGTTTTTTTTTATTTCTTCTCTTTCTCCCCAGCTTGCCCTTATCTCGCTGCAGTCGTCTCGAAACAGTACGTACGGATGTCTGTAGAGTGCTTTTTACGCCTGCGCGAGCGGTTAAAAGAAAAACCGTCGTTCTCGAGAGGGAAACCCTGGCTTATCTGAGATTTACTTTGGAAAAGCGCTTGTTCGAGAGCTCGCTCGACACAGCCGACACCCGGTTTTGAAATAACAGCCGCGAGCTTGAGTCTAATACGAAAATTGATTGCACTTGTTGCCGTAGTTCTAACGCAAACCTCCCTCGATAGCGATAGCGAAAATCAATCAATCGGGTTAGTTGTGTATACACGGCCAAGATTTCAGTGGCTCCGCCGATAGCATCGGCTCCGGCAGATTACGGCGAAATATTTACTATTATTCAAAGGGTCCGCGATCTTGTTTTCCACGCAATCTCTACGCATTTGCTTATCGCGCAAGACCGACTGTAGCCGAGGACGATCGAGCACACATTGCAGCGGCTTTAATCGAAACCGAATCGAAAAATATATACGCACCAGATCCATTGGGAGCAGTCCGATGTTAACAAGGGCAGTTTATAAACTTTACAACGGGATTGAAATCAAGCGAATGCCGCGACCGCTCCGAGACCTGCCGGACTTGCGTCAATCGCTAATATACACACACCGCGAGTTCATTGCGAAAGCCGCGGAAAACACAATGGACACGCGAGAATCAAGCGACGACGTTACGTATACACACACGGGCGCGCGCGTCAATTAGACTACGCGTACATCACGCGTCCCGCGAGGTTTTAGCGCGCTTGTAAAATAGCGCGGGCGACGGGGGCAAAAAAAGGTGTCATCTCTCTCGAGTGGTTTTTTCGCGCGGGAGAGAGAAAACGCCGCTGCCGCCGCCGGGCATTTCTAATATCGCTAACGAACGGCTAAGCAAGTTAGCGCGCGTGAGAACGGGGTGCGCAGTATAGAAGGGGGGAGCTGCCGTGCGGTGCGCGCGCGCGAGTATATAGCGCGAGTAGAGAACGTCGCAACTCGCGGGCCCGGCGCGGCGGCACAGGTCCTTTGTCCTCCGTCTCTCTCTCTCGCGCGCGCGCGCACCGACGGCCCATTGTTCCACACGGCTCTCTTCTGCTGCAGCACTTTGATTCTCTTTCCTCCGTCTGTCAGCCGGGCGCGCGCGTCGCATTGTTTTTTTTCCTCCTCCTCCTCCTCCTCCTCGTCTTTTTCGCTCTCGTTTTCAGCTCGCGCTCCTCTCTTTTTACGTCTTTATCGCGAGCGAGTGGGCGCCGCCGCCGTCGTCGCGGCCGCCCGTCAATTTGGCCCGGCTATACGCGCCCCTGAGCTTGTCCATTTCCGATGCGCGCACCCGAGCTCTCGCTCGTGCCGCACAATTATTTGTCGATTAGCCGCGGCTGTATACAGCAGGCAGGGCAATTGGTCGGGTATATATAGGCTCGACGATTTTCGAGTTGTCCGCGACTTGCCCCCTCCCCTGACATGCTCCGGTCGAAATATATACCCACGCGGCAGCCGCGTATATCCGCTCGCGGATGAAATTCTCGCCGCGTCGTTTGGTGGCAAGCCATTGGAACGCGCGGGACACGTTGGGAACCGCATTAGCCCCGTCCGACCGACACACGACGACGACAAACCCAAAGACACCGGCCCGTTTTAAGGCTAATTGAAAAACTAGATTACACGTATATACTCCCGGTCACGCTACTGATTTTTTTTTCGAAAGCTTCCTGCCCGCGCGCGCGCGCCTACTCCGTCTCTCTACTCCCCATTCACATATAACTGCTTTCTTCCCCTACCCCATCGCCACGTTTTTCACCTTTCTTCGTGTCTCTCGTTCTCCAGCTCTATATCCCTCGGCTCGCCTATTGTTTTCCCACTACTCCGTCCCAACGGAGATTCGTAAATAAGATACTCGCTAAATATCATTAGTTGGCCGGTATCAACCCAAGTAATCCCGAAATCTTGTTTGCTCAGCCGAATCCGCTCCCGATCCCTTCGGAGTCATTTGAAAGCCGCGCGTTGGATGGATCACGGTCTTGCAGCCGTGAAAAATCCAACGGGATGCAATTGAAATACGGTAAAGTAAGGCAGCGACGACGCGCTTATTATAATACCCAAGTTAGTTTCCATCTCGGACCGTAAAGTACACGTGGTTATAATGTCGAAACTCTCGGTTCCGCGCGTGTGTGTATATATGTAGCGCGGGTAGAACCCTTAGTCAACGTTGCACAGCTCAGCTTCGTAAATTTCATCAATTAGAACAATAAACAACGAAACTTATTCAGCTCTTCGGAGCCGATTACTATCAAGCAGCTGCTTACGGTATCGAGACGAGTTCATAACTATATATACGCCGGGCAAACGTGTATATATATATACACGTAGTTCTTATATTTTACATGCGCAAAGATAATGAGCAGCGTTTAACGAGAGAGGCGCTTTGCGGTTACAACTTGCAGCCCCGCTTACGGTTTAATGCTGTTTACATTTCTCGAAACTTTTGCAGACTTGCCCCGCGCAAATTCTATTCATAAAGTTTAGTGTACGAAAAGAAAAATTAATCAGGGAAAAAACTGCGCCTAATGAGTGCGCGCGCGTGTATCGCGGGGGGGGGGGCAAAAAACGTATTCCTTACGATTTTGTGAAAGTGATATTTTACATGTTACGAGAATTCAATGCGCCTGGGGAATGACGCGATCGCCAGATTGCTGCGGTCAAACTTGACGCTTCCAATATTCTAACCATTTTACAAGCATCGCGGATGCTTTCGTCAATCGAATATATGTTAATCGAGAACACATGGATTCTCTTGATTTTATCAAATGGAGTAGAAACGCATCGAAATCACTCATGTCATTCCTATGAGATGTAAATAACATTTCTGTACGTTTTCTTCGAACTTTCACAATTTGTTCATTTTTTTCGCGCTTCACTGGGTCCAACGACCTTTTTCCGTGTATCTATTTCAAAAACTAGTATATTTGATCCGGAGTAATATTATGTAAACCAATCACTGCACTCTCAAAACATTAACAATCCAGTTTATTTCAAACCCTCTGGAACTGTAACCCCACGCTTCCACTTTATATATAGCTAGTAGAGAGGTAGATAGTCTTTATTTAACCACGGGGTAGAACCCGGGCTGGTTTTCGTTGAAGAATATAGAATGTGATCATATTATAATGAAATTCAGTAGTTAACTTCTTGAAAGCTTACAGTGAATTGTTAACTGAAATCGCAGTGAATTTTTTTATGTGAACTTTCACTTTAGTTCCATGAGTTTTGATAGCAGAAATTATCACATCAACAATTGCAGTAAATTTCTGGTATCAAAACTCATGGACTGGAATGAAAATGTCACTGCAGTTCCAGTCAATAATTCATCCACCTTCTTACAGTGACTTTTCACTTGAATACAACGGGTTTTCACTGCAAGCTTTTAAGGGAAGACATTTGAGTTTTTTAAAGAAATAAATACAATATTAGTGCTTATGTCATGAATAGCGTTCATGCACAATGAGTATATTCATGACACAATACCATGGTCCAGAAATCGTCGAGGACGATTTCTGTATACCATGGTCGTACGGTAGCGAGAATGTACAATAGTCCTGGAGCTAGCCTCCTTCCCGTTGGCCAGAGGAGGTCCCCGGTAGATAGATAGTGAATCTTATGTATTTTTTCCGTAGAATCCGAATTTGTTGGTTTGAAGTCTGTAAAACTGGTACAATTTGTTTAAACCGCGATTGTTTAAACAAATAAGATAATAACACTTTTTTGGTTCGGAAAAATTTTTTTCTTAAAATTTAGCTCATTTTAAGAAGAAAAGTTTCTATGCACTATCCATGAATAATGCTTGTATCTAAAGTTATAAATTATCACAAGTTGAAAAATACCACTTTTCGGTGGTCTTTGTTGCTCTGCCATGGCAACAACAATAGAATATTTAAGAATCTGAAGGTGTTTTCTAATTAGCACGGTCTGGATCTGTACTTGAGGTGACGAGCAGCTGTATATCCAAAGTAACTTTTGGAATGGCTCCGGGAGAGCATTTTAATCATAATCCCAGCATGTCCCGGTTGTAAACCCAGGGTTAAATTTTCTAGAGACGAAAATGTCGAAAAATTTCGAAAAATGAAAAATTTTTTGTCTTTTATTTCGATATAGCTCGGAAGCTATTGGTTTGAGAGCAAAATGAAAGAGGAAAAAAAGTTTCGTTAACAAAATTTACTATAAGAATGAATGAGTTTGAATTCGAAATCTTAATTATTGTTGCTAATATATCGATATGAATACAAAAATTACAGGTTAAAATTTTGCTTTTTTTGGGAATTTTTTTTAAATACTCAAAATGTACATACGAATGTGGAATTTCAGGTCGAAATACCTTGTATTCTGATGAAATAACTCCAAAAAATTTCATCTCGATAAGTATAATAGTTTCCGTACAATCAATTTGTTAATTAAAAAAATATATTCTGAGTTACAATATTTAAATGTTTGTACAGACTTTTACACTCAGTACATGAACCTGATTATTTTTTTACGTACTCTCCAATACGTAAACTATCGATTCCCAGTATAAAAATTACCTCTTAGTACATTCAAACAACAATTAGAATTTTTTGAAAAATCGTACGTAAAAGTACCTTATAAACAATTACTACTGCCAAGCGGTTTTTCCATATATTTGAAATCTAAAAATTGCGTTGAATAGAGAATGAACAAGCGCTCATTTTAAGCCCTCATTCATCAAAATCGGATTCCTGAGTTTTGAAATATAGAGGCTCAAAGTTGAAGTACGTTCACGGCAAAACTATGTGGAATTTAACAATAGTAAAAAGTTTGTCGTATAGCTTGAAGAATAATCATTTCAAGGATAATGTATCATGTACGTAAGTGATGCTTTTCGTACTCAAATAACAAGAGAGAGAACGACGGAAATCATCGAAACGCGGTACTTTCGGCGCAGCGGCAGTGGAATTCGGCGCGGCGGCAGTGGAGGGGGTAGCTGAGAAGAAGCGAAGCAAAGTCGATCGCGCGGGTTCAAAATGAATGCGTGATCTTTAATTGACTATATCTCAGCTTCTACGACATATAATTTGATGATTTTTTTTTTAAATAAATATAGTAAATCGAAAGCTACCCAACTATGTATATATTAAGTTCAGCTAAGGCTAAATAAACAATTTGTTAATGAAATAACAGTATAGCCATTTTTCAGCGACATAAAAATCGTTTATTTAATTTTTTTTTCCGTTCGATTGACATGACACTATCTCAAATTCCGTTGTAAATATGCATTTTATTCATCTGCAAATATATTTTGATTGATGAATGTATATATTTGAAGGATTTTGAAAGGAGAGTCGAATCAATTATGTAATAAATATCTAATATACTAAACATTATATTTTTAATACATTTATAAACTTGAATTCCGGAAACACACACATATAAAACCTTAAATTCGATCAAAGCCATACAAAGTTGTACGTACACTCATATATAAAACCTTGAATTTTATGTTTAGACACACACACACACATATATATATATATTTCGAATATAAACTTTGTATGGCTTTGATCGAATTTAAAGTTTTATATGTGTGTGTTTTCGGAATTCGAGTTTATGAATGTTTTAAAAATATAATGTTTAGTATATTAAATACTTATTACATAATTGATTCGACTCTCCTTTCAAAATCCTTCAAATATATACATTCATCAATCAAAATATATTTGCAGATGAACAAAATGCATATTTACAACGGAATTTGAGATAGTGTCATGTCAATCGAACGGAAAAAAAATTAAATAAACGATTTTTATGTCGCTGAAAAATGGAAATACTGTTATTTCATTAACAAATTGTTTATTTAGCCTTAGCTGAACTTAATATATACATAGTTGGATAGCTTTCGATTTACTATATTTATTTAAAAAAAAAATCATCAAATTATATGTCGTAGAAGCTGAGATATAGTCAATTAAAGATCACGCATTCATTTTGAACCCGCGCGATCGACTTTGCTTCGCTTCTTCTCAGCTACCCCCTCCACTGCCGCCGCGCCGAATTCCACTGCCGCTGCGCCGAAAGTACCGCGTTTCGATGATTTCCGTCGATCTCTCTCTCGTTATTTGAGTATGAAGGGCATCACTTACGTACATGATACGTTATCCTTGAAATGATTATTCTTCAAGCTATACGACAAACTTTTTACTATTGTTAAATTCCACATAGTTTTGCCGTGAACGTACTTCAACTTTGAGCCTCTATATTTCGGAACTCAGGAATCCGATTTTGATGAATGAGGGCTTAAAATGAGCGCTTGTTCATCCTCTATTCAACGCAATTTTTAGATTTCAAATATATGAAAAAACCGCTTGGCAGTAGTAATTGTTTATAAGGTACTTTTACGTACGATTTTTCAAAAAATTCTAATTGTTGTTTGAATGTACTAAGAGGTAATTTTTATACTGGGAATCGATAGTTTACGTATTGGAGAGTACGTAAAAAAATAATCAGGTTCATGTACTGAGTGTAAAAGTCTGTACAAACATTTAAATATTGTAACTCAGAATATATTTTTTTAATTAACAAATTGATTGTACGGAAACTATTATACTTATCGAGATGAAATTTTTTGGAGTTATTTCATCAGAATACAAGGTATTTCGACCTGAAATTCCACATTCGTATGTACATTTTGAGTATTTAAAAAAAATTCCCAAAAAAAGCAAAATTTTAACCTGTAATTTTTGTATTCATATCGATATATTAGCAACAATAATTAAGATTTCGAATTCAAACTCATTCATTCTTATAGTAAATTTTGTAACGAAACTTTTTTTCCTCTTTCATTTTGCTCTCAAACCAATAGCTTCCGAGCTATATCGAAATAAAAGACAAAAAATTTTTCATTTTTCGAAATTTTTCGACATTTTCGTCTCTAGAAAATTTAACCCTGGGTTTACAACCGGGACATGCTGGGATTATGATTAAAATGCTCTCCCGGAGCCATTCCAAAAGTTACTTTGGATATACAGCTGCTCGTCACCTCAAGTACAGATCCAGACCGTGCTAAATGCAGTTTTTAACGTAGAATCCGAATATAAACTTGGTTTTCCCCAAAAACAGCGAGAAAAACCGAATAATCAAATGATTCACCTTGCCATGTTTTAGCTCATTATACGCTAGACTCCCGGTACTGGACTAATGCACTGAATATCTTACCCATGGGCTAATTATGAATAAACGAATGTTTTCTTATGTACTTTTTTCCGCAAAATCCGAATTTGTCGGTTTGAAGTCTGTAAAAGCCATACAATTTGTTTAAAACACGATTGTTTAAGCAAATAACAAAATAACACTTTTTTGGTTCGGGAAAAATTTTTTTCTTAAAATTTAGCTTATTTTAAGAAGAAAAATTCCTATGCACAATCCATAAATAATGCTTTTATCTAAAGTTATAAATTATCTCAAGTTGAAAAATACCACTTTTCGGTGGTCTTTGTTGCTCTGCCATGGCAACAACAATAGAATATTAATGAATCTAAAGGTGTTCTCTAATGCAGTTTTTAACGTAGAATTCGAATATAAACTTGGTTTTCCCCAAAAACAGCGAGAAAAACCGAATAATCAATGATTCATCTTGCCATGTTTTAGCTCATTATCGCTTGACTCTCGTTACTGGACTAATGCACTGAATATCATACCCATGGGCTAGTTATGAATAAACGAATATTTTCTTATGTATTTTCTCCGGTAGAATCCGGATTTGTTACTTAGAAGTCTTTAAAAGTGGTACAATTGGCCTAGAATGCAATTGTTTAAACAAATAATAAACTAACTAGGTTTTGTTCAGAATTTTTTTTTTCAAAATTTAGCTCATAGAGAGAAGAAAGTACACATGCACTATTGTTGGAGAATGCTTACATAAAAAGTTATAAATTAATTCAAATCGGAAAATACCACTTCTCTCGGCGTTTTTTATTGCTCTAGAGCTGGCATAGATAGAAAATACCAGTATATACAGGTTGAATGTTTTGTCTGAATCGTTTTGGACAATTCATGAACAGAAGTACTGTTAGTTTTAACTCTACTTATTTTAACATTAAGAAAGAATATTCAAATCGGCGGGACAAACTTATTTTGACACGAATTCTTTTTTTTACATGCACAAAATGAGCAGCATGATATTTGGGTACGTACACAACAGCATGTAGCTCGTACACATACGCGGCAAGTACATCCAGGGACAAATTCATCAGTCGATGGTATCAAAATCTTTGGCTTTTCAGGCAAAAGTAAATCATCCCGAACCTCATAGCCAAAATTTTTTTTGTTTTTTACACGACAGCTGTAAAGCAACAAAAATTGCCGAGATGTTTTTTCTAAAACATAAAATAATTAATAACTTTCGATATGAACATTATTCATGGATAGTGCATAGGAACTTTTCTTCTTAACCCATTAGCGCCCAAACGGCCGCTCGACGGCCGTTTTTTTTGAGCGATAGATTTCATATGGTTATAATGGTTCAAAAAATTTGGGAAGAACATTTTCTTGTGCGAAATTTTGTCAGCTTTCCGATTCCGTTACTTTTATCTCGATTAAATAAACGCCTTCATTGTTATAAACAATTGATTGCAAAAAAACACAAAATTTCGGGTCAACATTTTTTTTTGTGTCAACCGTAAAACATGGAAACCTGTCGCAACGAACCCCGGGAAGTGAATTTCGAGCGTCCATGGACCCTAAACTGAAAGTTGGCATAGTTCTAATTGTTCAAATTTATTGTTGGAAGACCCAAAATGGCGGCCGACCGAAAAAATTGTAGCTTTCAACTTGACAATTGTTTTTCTCGAAAACTACGGCTCAAATCAAAAAATGTTTAAGAACAAAAAAGTTTCAGAATCACCTGAAGAACACTCTTGATTTTTTTAAGAATTTTTTGATGGAATTTTTCAAAATTCTGATTTTTCAAATTCTCAAAAAAAAACGCAAATTGCTTAAAAACTTCTGAAAAAATTTGAGAATGTTCTTTGAATAATTTTAAGACTTTTTTGTTCCTATTATTTTTTCGATTTGATCTATAGTTTTTGAGAAAAAAAATAATGAAATTATTATTTAGAAATTTTTCTGTGCGTTTCTTAGCCGGCAAATCGAAAAATTTATAAGAACAAAAAAGTTCTAAAATTACTCAGAGAACATTCGCAAATTTTTTCAGAAGTTTTAAAGCAATTTGCGTTTTTTTTTGAGAATTTGAAAAATCAGAATTTTGAAAAGTTCCATTAAAAAATTCTTAAAAAAATCAAGAGTGTTCTTCAGGTGATTCTGAAACTTTTTTGTTCTTAAAAATTTTTTGATTTGACCCATAGTTTTCGAGAAAAACAATTGCCAAGTTGAAGCTACAATTTTTTCGGTCGGCCGCCATTTTGGGTCTTCCAACAATAAATTTGAACAATTACAACTATGCCAACTTTTAGTTTAGGTTCCATGGACGCTCGAAATTGACTTCCCGGGGTTCGTTGCGACCGGTTTCCATGTTTTACGGTTGACACAAAAAAAATTGTTGACTCGAAATTTTGTGTTTTTTTGCAATCAATTGTTTATAACAATGAGGGCGTTTATTTAATCGAGATAAAAGTAACGGAATTGGAAAGCTGACAAAATTTTGCACAAGAAAATGTTCTTCCCAAATTTTTTGAACCATTATAACCATATGAAATCTATCGCTCAAAAAAACGGCCGTCGAGCGGCCGTTTGGGCGTTAATGGGTTAAAATGAGCTAAATTTAAAGGAAAAATTTTTTTCCGAACCAAAAAAGTGTTATTTTCCAATTTGTTTAAACAATCGTGTTTTAAACAATTTGTATGGCTTTTACAGACTTCAAACCGACGAATTCGGATTCTACGGGATAAAATACATGAGAAAACATTAGTAACGGGAGTCAAGCGATGAGCTGAAACATGGCAAGATGAATCATTGATTATTCGGTTTTTCTCGCTGTTTTTGGAAAGACCAAGTTTACATTTGGATTCTAAGTTAAAAACTGCATTAGAAAACACCTTCAGATTCATACATATTTTATTGTTGTTGTCATGGCAGAGCAACAAAAACCACCGAAAAGTGGTCTTTTTCAACTTGAGATAATTTGTAACTTTAGATAAAAGCATTATTCATGGATTGTGCATAGGAACTTTTCTTTTTAAAATAAGCTAAATTTTAAGAAGAAAATTTTTCCCGAATCAAAAAAGTGTTATTTTGTTATTTGTTTAAACAATCGTGTTTTAAACAAATTGTATGGCTTTTACAGACTTCAAACCGACGAATTCGGATTCTACGGGATAAAATACATGAGAAAACATTAGTAACGGGAGTCAAGCGATAATGAGCTGAAACATGGCAAGATGAATCATTGATTATTCGGTTTTTCTCGCTGTTTTTGGAAAGACCAAGTTTACATTTGGATTCTAAGTTAAAAACTGCATTAGAAAACACCTTCAGATTCATACATATTTTATTGTTGTTGTCATGGCAGAGCAACAAAGACCACCGAAAAGTGGTCTTTTTCAACTTGAGATAATTTATAACTTTAGATAAAAGCATTATTCATGGATTGTGCATAGGAACTTTTCTTTTTAAAATAAGCTAAATTTTAAGAAAAAAATTTTTCCCGAATCAAAAAAGTGTTATTTTGTTATTTGTTTAAACAATCGTGTTTTAAACAAATTGTATGGCTTTTACAGACTTCAAACCGACAAATTCGGGTTTTACGGGAAAAAGTACATGAGAAAACATTCGTTTATTCATAATTAGCCCATGGGTATGATATTCAGTGCATTAGTCCAGTAACGGGAGTCAAGCGATAATGAGCTGAAACATGGCAAGATGAATCATTGATTATTCGGTTTTTCTCGCTGTTTTTGGAAAGACCAAGTTTATATTTGGATTCTAAGTTAAAAACTGCATTAGAAAACACCTTCAAATTCATAAATATTTTATTGTTGTTGCCATGGCAGAGCAACAAAGACCACCGAAAAGTGGTCTTTTTCAACTTGAGATAATTTATAACTTTAGATAAAAGCATTATTCATGGATTGTGCATAGGAACTTTTCTTTTTAAAATAAGCTAAATTTTAAGAAAAAAATTTTTCCCGAATCAAAAAAGTGTTATTTTGTTATTTGTTTAAACAATCGTGTTTTAAACAAATTGTATGGCTTTTACAGACTTCAAACCGACGAATTCGGATTCTACGGGATAAAATACATGAGAAAACATTAGTAACGGGAGTCAAGCGATAATGAGCTGAAACATGGCAAGATGAATCATTGATTATTCGGTTTTTCTCGCTGTTTTTGGAAAGACCAAGTTTACATTTGGATTCTAAGTTAAAAACTGCATTAGAAAACACCTTCAGATTCATACATATTTTATTGTTGTTGTCATGGCAGAGCAACAAAGACCACCGAAAAGTGGTCTTTTTCAACTTGAGATAATTTATAACTTTAGATAAAAGCATTATTCATGGATTGTGCATAGGAACTTTTCTTTTTAAAATAAGCTAAATTTTAAGAAAAAAATTTTTCCCGAATCTAAAAAGTGTTATTTTGTTATTTGTTTAAACAATCGTGTTTTAAACAAATTGTATGGCTTTTACAGACTTCAAACCGACAAATTCGGGTTTTACGGGAAAAAGTACATGAGAAAACATTCGTTTATTCATAATTAGCCCATGGGTATGATATTCAGTGCATTAGTCCAGTACCGGGAGCGAGGGGCGACTCACTGCAGTACTCCCAATTTCACTTTTTGGTATTCCCTGGTATTCCCAGGTACTCCATAATAATAATAGTACTCCCTTTGAAATTATATATATACGCGGGTCTAGAGCAGCTCCGCAGCACAAAATCTTGTCGGCGATACAGAATAATGAGAGAAAAAAATATTTTGCCCGATCGCCAACGCTCACACCAACTTGTTACAGCTCGTTTTCTCCATTTTTTTCACCAATTCCGATTATTAAGCTAATTTGACTCAAGTGAGTGCGAATTTTTTTAATACCCTTAGACTAGGCAAACAAAATCGAGCGACATACCATTAGATTCCTTGGCATTCCATCTACATCACCTAATTTTTTTTTTCGTCATACGTCGTGTTTATCAGCCGTTCCGATAGGTTTTCCTTTTTTTTTCTCAAATGCGCCACCCCCCAAGTCATTAACCATTGGTTCTTCTCTCGATTTTATGTGGCTTACTAGGAGATGCACACCCTATCGGTCCTTGATCACGATGAAACTTTGTGAGATGGTTCATGGATTCTCTAATAGCTTATATCTCAAACCATAAAGTCTAACGTTTTAATTTGCAGGAGATATTCTGTCAATTCATTCGATTTTATACATTTACAGTATATCTATATTTATGGATTTTCGTATATATAGATATACTGTTTATGCTCAAAATTCAATATGTTTGACAGGATGACAGGATATCTTCGGGAAAACAAAACGTTAGACTCAATGAATCGAAATATATGTTATTAATATACCCTAGAACCATCTCACAAAGTTCCATCGTGATTGGTTTCCCAAAGGTTGTGCCTACTCCTAATTACCTAATTCTAAAGGTATTGAGTCGACTTCTTTAGTTCTTACCACCTCATAGGATTCCTATCACAGAACTACAAAAAGAAACCGAATGAAAAAAAGTATGTCTCTGGGTGGCGTATATATATATATATATATATATATATATATATATATATATATATATATATATATATATATATATATATATATATATATATATATATATATATATATATATATATATATATATATATATATATATATATATATATATATACACTTGGTATTCCCTGATACTCCTTAGTATTCCTTAGTATTCCCCTGGTACTCCTTAGTATTCCTCAGTACTCCACGGTATTCCCTCGTACTCCATGGTACTCCATGGTACTCCATGGTATTCCTCCAAACTCCATGGTACTCCCCGGTATTCTTTAGTATTCCCTGACGGAAAATTTTAGTGAGTCGCCCCTCGACCGGGAGTCTAGCGTATAATGAGCTAAAACATGGCAAGGTGAATCATTTGATTATTCGGTTTTTCTCGCTGTTTTTGGGGAAAACCAAGTTTATATTCGGATTCTACGTTAAAAACTGCATTAGAAAACACCTTCAGATTCTTAAATATTCTATTGTTGTTGCCATGGCAAAGCAACAAAGACCACCGAGAAGTGGTATTTTTCAACTTGCGATAATTTATAACTTTAGATACAAGCATTATTCATTGATAGTGCATAGGAACTTTTCTTCTTAAAATGAGCTAAATTTTATGAAAATAATTTTTCCGAACCAAAAAAGTGTTATTATCTTATTTGTTTAAACAATCGCGGTTTAAACAAATTGTACCAGTTTTACAGACTTCAAACCAATAAATTCGGATTCTACGGAAAAAAATACATAAGATTCACTATCTATCTACCGGGGACCTCCTCTGGCCAACGGGAAGGGGGCTAGCTCCAGGACTACAATGAATGTTTTGTTATACGTGTATTCCAAATCTAGAAATTTCTATTTGGGATGAATCGAGGATGTGTCTTTCTCGATAACTCTGTTACGATCATTTGGATAACTCAAGTAAAGGGAATTTGACAATGAATTGCGTACAAACAAAGTGTATGTCCAAACGCGTTATCTATGCATAATAGATAGAGAATAATTATCTAGGCAGAGTTTCCTAGGCATAATTAATTTTTTTTATTCCAGTGACATATTTTCTCGGCATAGTTCTCATAAATATCTAAACGTTTTTTCGACATAGACAAGGCATAAGTGACTCATGCATATACTAACTAAATGACTTGATTAAGCCTAGATAATGTCAGTCCATTATCAAGCATAGTTTCCCAAGTACATTCATGAATAATTTTTTTACTTGGAAATTGTAGGGCCAGATGGAATAAAAGACTGCTACCGAGTACGCTCATCGCTCCCTCCTCCATTTAAACCATTAATACAATCGAGTAATTACACGGACCATCGATACATTCGTTCGATCGGGCCGCTGTGTAACGATTGAACAGGTGTTCGTGGAGGAAATTGCATTGAAATTTCCAAGTTTACAAACTTCCGTTGGTTCAACCATGTATACAAAATGTTCTTACATGATGCACATGTTGTGTCAGCGTATATATACAACTTAAACGAGTACGAAGTTTGAGCAAACGGAAATGCGAGTTGAGTTTCTTTCCGGAAATTCGTTTCGAAAATTGTAGCAGGTAATTGAAATCGGTCGGAAATACGAGTTATGATGTTGATAAAACGGAGCTCTAGCCGCGGCGTGAATGGCTGGCATGACTGTGTGTGTGTATATACACGTGCGAGTGGAAAATAATCTCGGTGGATCTAAACTAGTAGAGCGAGAGGGAGCTAGAGCGCGGCTCGGGTCATCCATTAAAACTCTAAGTAATTTCGTGGCCATAATTGCCCGAGAGCTGGATGATACCTGGGCTAAACGTATACGTCTGGTAGCCGGGGCTATACACGCATACACTGCACGCGGAGTGTCTTGAGGCCCGGAGTATATAGCTCTGCCCGGGCAGCCTATCCGGCCGGCTGGTAGTGCAGCCTAGCGCCGATGCGCCAACAGACGGTGCGGTAGGTCTTGTAATAAGCCGGACAATAAAACATCGGCCAAGTCCTACTTTCAGCGACTGCAAACACAATCGCGCGCGACTCGAGTTGCGGCCAAGTTGCAGCGCGGCACGAAATAAAAGAGCCTTGCTCAATATCTCAATGAATGGAGTAAGCGTGAACGACGATTGAAAAGCCCCCAAGTGTGTGCATGGCGTCCGGCCACACGACTCGTTTGTTATTTATCTCGCTCTACTCCGCGTACTCGCGGGATGAATATGAATTTTTCTCGTTCCCACCACTGCAAGCATCATGGCTCGAACGATCCACCGCGCGATGCACCTATCAACATCCGCGGAATAATGAAAGTTCGCAAATGACGGGAGACCGCTTCACGAGACCGAGGTAGGGAGGGGATAAAAATGCTCCCGTGCGCAGTGTAGGATATTAATTTTTTTACCCCCCCGGTAAAAGGGGGGCATTCGCGCGGGCATTTTATTACACCGCGGGCGCGCGCGAGCGAGCGGTTTGCGGTTGGCTCATAACACGCAGCGATCTGCGATCTTCGATCAGCTGGTACACAGGATTAATCGGTAGATCGGGGGTATTTTTCATCGGTGCACGGGTCCCGCGCGCGGATAGTTTAGCGCGCGAGCGCGCCAGCAAAAAGCGCAGTAGGTTGTTGCACGCTCGCTCGAGCCCCGGTATATATACACTCGAGAGCGAGCGGGGCCGCCTCATTAAATTGTAATGCTGGAAATTTCAAGTGATTTCTTGCGGCCGATCTGCCGCGGGATGAGTCGAGCCTGTACCTATATACATAGCTGCTCGAGTCATCGCTTGGCAGGTTTATTATATAAATGTATGTACAGGACTGTGGAACGACGACCACCGGTGTCGCGATGCGCGCCGTCGCATTCGGGACTCGATGGAACGTGTGATCCGATGCTCGAGAGGTCCCGCGATCGCACCGACATCAAAGGGCAACTGGCCGGGCCCTGTCCACCGCTTAGATCCATATAACCACGATCGAGTTCGCGCGACCTTCTCCCAGCAGCGACGCTTTTCGCTTTCGGCTAAAGCTGCACAGTCGTGTCTGATGCCCGGACAAACAACTAATCGGTCTTATACCGACGTGTCTTACGAAGAAAGACACATAACTGAATCTGTCCGCGAAGAAAGACAAATGTCGGAATTATTCTCCCGCGAATATTAACGAAAAAAGAGTTTAAACTGTAGGAAAGCCTTGTTTTTTTTTTGTCAATGATAACCTATACTCATTCTAAGCTTTCATTCCATATATTTTTTTACCTCGGAAAATTGTGGGTGTGCACCAATTGTCTTTTCCGCAGACAAGCGCGAGTTGTGTCTTTCTTCGCGGCTCGAATGCAAGATGTGTCTTTCTTCGCGGACAGATTGCGAGTTGTGTCTTTCTTCTCGGACAGATTCCAAAATGTGTCTTTCTTTGCGGACAGATTGCATTTGTCTTTTTTCGTAAGACACGTCGATACGACCCCCGTGTATCCGTGTCGGCTTCTCTACGCGTAACCACTCGCCAGCGCATTTGATTGTTATACATTAATTGAGTAGCGCGTGCCGCAATCTTGAGCGGGCAATTCGATGCTGACGGATATATGCTGTGTTAAAGTACGCTCGCGCGCATGTATGTTTCGCGGTACCTATATTGCTCAAAACGCGGAGTTTTCAAAATGCAGGGAATAAATAAAGCCGGACAATCCAATCGATCACTTTACGCGTACGAAATTGTTTCTATCCAAACGAATCACTTCATCAGAATATTCGTTGATATTATACCCGAAATCATTGTTTCGTTGTATTTTCTATTCTGAAAAGTGGTTGATCGAATGATTTATATACATACGTGCGCACAGTATATAGTCGATTAATATCCGTGAGAATTCGCGCAAATCGAAGCCACGAGAAATACGCTTTCAAATTCAAACGCGAACAAGTGTACAGACAATTTCGAGCCCATGTCCCATTTGATACGGCTAAAGTTATATAAATATGAAAAAAATTGTATAACAATAATATGGATATCACGTGAAAATCCATTTTCGTCAAAATAAAGGGAACCGGAAGAGACTCGAGAGGAGGGTTCAAAGGCATTCATGCTTGGGGCTTGTGAATGCGCGGAAAATTGAGGTCATAGATTTTTATCAGCATTCGGAAAGGTGTTTTCAAGTAACAAAAAATGTAGTCCAAGCTCAAACATTCATCAAAGGGGATGTCGCTCCTAAAATAACACCTATTTTAGAGAGCAACGCTTGAATTATTAAACGACCCCGTATACCATTCAAACCGGCTCTCTTCGTTCATTTTTTGTTCCAAACTTATTGTACTGTCGTTTTGAATTATTCGTTTGCTCTATAATGACACTCGCTTGAAGCCTCATGAAGATTCCAGCGGGAAAACGTGCCCGGGCAAATACTCTGCGCTGAATAAAACAAGCGACTATATGCCATTCCTATTATCGTCCCTTCTAATACCGTTTTCTACTCTTTTTATCATACCCTGGCATAAAGTTCGTCATTATATCTCCGCGAGGTGGAAATAAAGTGCTACATGGACGCCCTGTTCCGTACTTTATTCCCAGTGTCTAGCGCAAGCGTGAGTCTCTCTCTCTATATATATATATATATATATATATATATATATATATATATATAGCGCTAGCCGCAGCTCCTAACCTCGGGATCTCGGACAGTTTCATGCAGACAGCTCTTGAATTTGCTCGCAAAATTTGAAAATATTTATGGAAATGGATTCAACAGATTCGTCTGAAGATGGAAGTTTTGATTCAGAGGGAATCGTTGGGAGAGATTTTGAAGCTGAAAAGGACCTGATTGTGCGAGACTTATTGCCAAAGAAGTCACGAGCTCAGTATGAGCTAGCATACGCAGCTTTCCTCAAGTGGATTCATGATAATAAAACAACTAAAATTACTGAAAGTGTTCTGGTGGTGTATTTCAAAGAGTTGTCTAAAAAATGGAAACCATCTAGTCTATGGAGTGTTTGGTCAAAATTGAGAACCGCATTCTAAATGCGTATTTGCATTTTAGGTTATCCTGATTTTTGGCATTTTTGGTGCTTTAAGATGCCAAGAATTCGTTGGTATCAATACAACAGATATTGAAGATACTGATAACCAATATATTGTCTCTATTAGAGATACTAAAAATGACTACCCACGCAGTTTTGTTATTGGTGCTGAATTCTATAATACAGTTAAGAAGTACTCGTGTTTGAGACCAGACAACATGCCCAGTAATAGATTTTTTGTCCAATATCAAAATGGGAAATGCACCCGCCAGTTCATTGGCAAAACCAAAATTAGTGAAACTCCAAGGACTATTGCCTCATATTTGAATCTAGATAATCCCAATAACTATACTGGACATTGTTTTCGACGCAGTGCAGCAACTGCTCTCTCTAATTCAGGCGTAAATTTGACCATGGTAAAACAACTTGGAGATTGGCGATCAGATGCTGTTGCTCAACGCTACATAGAAAATTCATTAACAAATAGGAGAGAAATATTCAAAAACATCATTAATTCTAATCAAACCGAGAAAATCAATTCAACTGATAAAAAATTGGATGCGATATCATCAGCTAGTAAAGATGACTCAAGTCGTATGATAAAATCAGACAACAAAGTGCAATCAAATGTAATAGCAGATGAAACACCCTGTTCAACTAAAAATGATTCGAATTTGTTAGCGATACCATCAACTAGCAAACAGAATCCAAATGTAATATTAGATTGGGCAGGAGATGATTTTTTTGAAAATGATCTAGAAATACAGTCCTCGCCAATTGTTATTCATCAACCAATACATGAGAATGTTGATAATAATCAGAACAAGAATTTCAGTACACCAAAATCAAAAAAAAAGAAGATTAATGATAGATGACAATGCAGATCAATCATCAACACCGATGTTCTAGAATTGTGTAGTACATGGATTGGTTGTTCATAACAATTATTATTACAAAAGTCAAGAAAACCAATGAATATCTTAGTTTGCTAAGTATTACAATACTTGAATATTACAAATGTTACTTGTATATTTTTACACAAAATTATGTTAGATATTTCAATATGTTTGTAATGTAAAAGTTATATCAGAATTAAATTTTAGTTATGTAATTAATCTACAAAAAGAGTTGATGTTTCATCTGTCAAATTTGATGAAATCTATTGATATGGGGCAACGAGAGAGAGAGAGACCCGCCGGGGTAGGAGTAAGCAGACGATGTCGACTTAGAAGCGAACAGCGAGGTTATGTGATTTGCACAGCTAAATTTGTGATGGAGAGATGCACGAACTTTCTGCCGGGTATGATCAAAAATCGTATATTGCCCTCGGGAATAAAGTGGGCTCCGGATGCTCTGCGTGTTTGTCGCCCTCGCTTCGCTCGGGCGTCAATCACACGCAGAGCGTCCACAGCCCACTTTATTCCCTAGGTGCATAATATACTATTTTCCGTTTCTTTTTTTCAGCTCGATGAAAAATTCTCTCCACTTTTTACCCAACGATCAATTCGATTCTCGCGTGATTTCATTATTGAAATAACGCTCGTATATGTATATCTAAATGTGCGCGCCGGCAAGAGGGAACAAGACGTGGCATGTGTTGAAAATACAAAAACTAATTTGAAACAGATAAGATAATGGACAACGTGTTGGATTTGAATTATGACTTTGAATTTGGAGCACTTGATAAACAGACGCATCTCGAGGGCTTCTCGAGTGGTCGACGAACAATCTGCGCTGTTATTCGAATGGTGCGGTTATATACGAAGTGAGCTGCAGCAGCTCCGCGCACGTAATATAGATTCCAAAGAAAACAAGACACACGCGACGGCGGCGGCGGCGGCAGCGAACGTAATTATTTTGATATCGATCATCTAACGAATTTCGCGAGTTTCGAATTAACTTTCTCCCGCGGCAATTCTGATTGAGATTAATTCGTTGTCTCTAAAACAGCTATACACACACATACACTCCCGGTAGAAGCGTTGATTTATCGTAGTTCCGAAGTATACAGAGTCGCTCGGTATCTTTGCGCGCGCGCTTGTAAACTCGCGCCACAACATTAAAAGCTCTATTTGATCTGGAGTAATATGCGGGGCCAGATGGCTTTTTTTCCCCTGCCCGTTTCGGGGCGATACCGAACTCGACGTATATGAGCCATTCCACGAAACCTTAGGATTCCATGTTTCTGTTGTGTTTGATGGCTATTCGATGATTTTTATGAAGTTTGCGAAATAGGACTGTATACTAAAAATCATTAAATATAAGATCATATGTTCATAATTATTATAAAAAATCATTTACTGCCCGTAAAATATCATAATATCCAGCATTTTCATTGATTTTCGTTGCTACCAACCCAATTTTTCTGAGTTATTAGGGATCTGTATGCAAGCATTTTCCAAAAAAATACTCGAAAAAAATTTTTTTGTAAAGTGTGATGATCGGAGAATATAGTAGAAGCTGTTTCAAAAGTGTGCCCTAATCGAAACTGGCTTAATAAATCAATATATACCTGCAACTACTTTTCAAGAAAAATGAAAATGTTTCGCTTTTGCCTCTGTAGAAAAAAGCTTTTTTCGATCACATGAAGTTAACATACTGTATATCGTACATTTTTTGATGGCGAACCATATGCCTTTGTTTAAATGAGTGTGCCGCAATTGATAAAAAAGTTATACTGATGTAAAGTTAGGTAGTCGCATGGGCCCCTCATTGGGAAAATTCACATTTTTTATCGGCACATTGCTAGTACGTTCGGCACATTCTTCAAACCGATGGCTCTTTTCTCTCCATCCCTTTTAGGATATATGTCCCGATGGTAGAGACAGAATTCGCATTCTGCAGCGAGAGAAAGGCTTAAGAAAATTTTTAAGAAATGCGAAATTATTCTATGCATGGTACGAAAGATTTTGAAGTAATAAACAACTTGGAAAATGATGATTTGAAGAATATTCGGTATAATGGGTCGAAAGAGGAGGTCAAGAGCTACAATTTGAACTGGCTGTGCGTTGGAAAAATTGATATTGTGGGGGCGTATTGACCATAAAAACAATTATTTGACGTTTGATTCCAGAAAAACGTTGAAAAAATAATATAAATGGGTTATCTATTAAAAATTTGATCTTGCAGATTTATAGAGGAGATTGAGCATTTTCATAATCTGAGGTGAAAAATCCAGAAAAATAGACGCGGGGGCGCAATCTATGTCATAGAAAATTATGCATAGTCGAATTTTCGTCATACGAAAGAATTGGAAGTAATAAACAACTTGGAAAATGATGATTTGAAGAATATTCGGTATGATGGGTCGAAAGAGGAGGTCAAGAGCTACAATTTGAACTGGCTAAATTTTTTTCTCCATACAAATAGTTTTTTTTTCACTTTTCCTTAAAACATTGTTGGATAAAATTAGGGGCCCTATATTTTTTATACTGTCATGGTTATTTGGAATGTTATAGAACAAGTTTCAGTGGTGTGCCTTCAAAATTAATTCTTTGATTTTTCTTCATCCAAAATCCTAAAGTTCCGTGGAATTGCTCATATACGCATGTAAAACTGCAGCGCCAGAGTAGAAGGCGAAGCTCGTGTTAATTGGGATTAATTAAGTGACGAACGACGAGTAATCACGAAAGGGGAAAGAGCGACGGTTTATTGTAAAGAGGGGCTGCATCACGCGCGAATATTACCGCTGTGGATGGCTATGGGGCGCGCGTGTAATGCCGACGACGCTCTTTGGGATACCTGTATGTATAGTCGGGGGCGCGCGATTTCGCGGAAATCGATGGGCCGTTGAACGCAACATAGTTTCCGCGATGGAGAAAGCTCGCGCGCGCGAGCGCGGCAGCGGCAGGTGAGGGTTGGGGTGCAGCGCGCACGAGAGAGGCGGCCCTCTCGATTCGACGCTTGTTTACGAGGGGCTAAAAATTTTTTACGGCCGCACGAAAAAGCCCATTCGGGCGTAATTTGCAAAACTCGAGCATCGCTGCAGCGAGCGAGCGAGCGAGCGCCGTAAAAGCGCAATTAAGTATATACACAACATGCGATCGCTTTTACGAGTGGCTCGCGCGCGGGAAAAATCCCGAGCTCGCACGTATACGCGTCTGTGTGTGTTTGTCGCGCGCACCGCGATAAAAGCGGATCGTTGGGTATAAGGACGCGTGTTTGGGCAGCCACGATAGTACGTGTGTGCAGCAGAAGCGCAGAATGATCGGGCGTCCGGCACGGGAGAGATAAAGGAAGAACTGTCGGGCTCGAGCTTGGGGGGCCCGAGAACGGGCGGAGGTAAGAAAGAGGAGCGCAGGAAGGTAAAGAAGAACCGCACGAGCTGCAGCAAGGCGCGAGCGGACGGAAGGAACGCGAGAGGAGAGAGAAGAGAATCGAGAAGAGAGGCTCTCCTCGCTCGAAAGGGCCAACGCTGGGTGGCGTGCGCGCGTGCGCGAGCACCTCGTTACACTTGACGCCGCGAGAGCGCGGGGGAAAATCAATGAGAAGCTGCATGGAGCAGCCGCGGCCAGCATACTCTACTGCCTGCCGAGGTGAGGGAGTCGTGCAGGGTATAGCAGCCAGGGTCCGTCGTGTCCCCGGTGCGCAGCCGGTGCTGCCCCCAACTGGCCCCCGACAGCTGCCACGGGCCCAGCTGCAGTCATACATTCGAGGTCGGCCGAGCGAGCTAGTGTAAAACGGGCGCAGACGGCGGCGGCGGCGGCGGCCGAGTAGCGGTGGTTCGTGAGCGTACTCGGGGCGGAGGGGGAGCAAAGAGAGAGGGCGCTGGGGAGGGGAGGGGGCGCTGCGCGTTGTTGGCAGCAGCAGCGGCGCGCGCCTGAGCCAGGAGCTCTCAGTTTGTCTGAAGTAGGCGCGGGTGAAGGTGCAGCGTGTGTGCAGTTGCCGGTGCCGCGCAGCGCTCCCCCAACGACTGCCAGCGTCGCGTTCGAAGTAGCAGCAGGCACCTGCCGCCGCCGCCGGTGTGCGCACTCGGGCTCACATTCCGTGGACCGTCTCTCACGCTCCGCTCTTGATCTGTATAGTGCAGCCCACAGTGCTCGGCTCCGTTGTTGATTGTTGTCCAGTGTGCGCGCGTGTGCTCCGAAAATGGCGCTTCCCCTCGTCCGCGGCGAACGTCCGCCCGCGGCAGCCTGAGGCACCGACTCTCCGGCTCTAAGTACCCCGGGGTATTGTATACGACAGCCCCACGGCGTGTGCGTGATTGTGCAGTGAGCAGGCCCGCAGCCCGCGCGTCGCTCAGACGAAGAGAGAGAGAGAGAGAGAGAGAAAGAGATAGCCCCTTTAAACTCGGCCGTCTCGCGCGGCGCGATCCCCGTGAGCGTCGTTGCGCGAGCAGCGACCCCCGACCAGCTCAACCAGCTCAACCACCACCAGCAGCAGCAGCAGCCGCGAGTCCAGCTACGCCGAGATTCGGGTGAGTACCTTACACTTATACGAGCGAGATACGAGCCACCCCCACGGCTGTCTGTATATACGTTTCTTTTTATTTCGCCGCGCCGACGGCTCCCTCTTCGCGCTCGCTCGCTCGCTGCCTTCTTTCCACTCGCGCGCCCGACAAAGTTTTTGCGGCTTCCCTCCTCCTCCTCCTCCTGCGCCGCGCTATACCTCTCCGCACACACCTATATACCTATCTACCTCTCCGACTCCGACCGACCGACGGACGGACGGAGAGAGGGAGCGACTGGTCAAACTGTGCAGCTGGACTGCACACACACACACTCACTGTGCTATCCGCCGCCGCTGGCTTTTCCAAGCGCACATGCAAACTTGCCTCGGCATCAACCCAAGATCTCCTGGCCGAGCGGGGCAAACTTCATACTCGGCAACTCGGGCGTTCGCGCTCCGGCGAACAATAAGCCCGCAGCCTCGATTTCACCTCTCGCCGCCGACGACTTTTCAACTTTTCCATCCAGCCTGTCCCCGACACGTCTCTCTCGATACACTCCCACGCAACACACACGTAATAGACACTTATAATACCGCGAGAGTGATTCGCGTCTCGATCAGCCGTCGAGTCACTCGCGTTTCGCCACCGCGATCCAACAAAGCCCCGTCTCCCTGTGCACACACACGCATGCGAAGCCTCGCTGCACACCCCCGGTCCATGGATATACGTACGCGCGATGCATTATCTCTCGGGCGCGATTCGAGACGAGCTAAAAGCGGACACCACCGGCGCGGGGGAGGCTGGGTACTCGCGTGAATTCCGTAGACTCGTTAACTCGCGCACACACGCGTCAAGCACCGCACTCGAGCCGCGCGCGCGCGCGACGCTTTCAAATTAAAAAATAAAACCGCGTGAAAAGGGCACCGCCGACGATGCGTTGCGCGATCAATCCGCACCAGCCCTTTCGCATATATACATACCTGTGAACACACACTCTCTCGGCCGTGCACTAACTCTCGAAAACTAATTAAACTATGATACTTGCGTACGCATACGTATATTCACGTGTATTAGCGATTCGCCGGGGCGAGCGAGCACCGTAAATTCACAACTCGATCTTTCTCTCTCTACCCGCTCCGTCCCGCTAATCTATACGCCTCGCTAATATATTTCGTATTGTTTTGGGGCCGAGGTAATCTTTCGCCGCTGTTTCGCGCTTATACTTTATGTTGCATTGTGCGTTTCGCTCGATTATCATCGCCCGACTAATTGGCGCATAACAATAATTCTAACCGTTCGTACTTCATACTGTGTGCTCGTGTTCTCGTGTGTGTGCTCGACACAAAAACAAAGCACCGTTGCCGATATTTAGCGACGCGCGTATAATCGTTTTATTTACTCAAATTCTCCTGCTGTTTCCGCGATGGGACAACTGTGCCCCGAGCTCGAGCGACCATTGTATCCGCGCGCGATATTGCATTTGGCAAATTGATAAAGTGCGACGTGTCGATTATTCTTTCTTTTTTTCTCTCTCTTTTTCGAACAACGCGATTTCAACTCTACGGAGAGGGAATTTCGTTGAAGGGGGGAGAAGGAAAAATTGAATTATTAATACGCAACAGGCTACTTTGGATTTCATTGACATGTTTAATATATTAGAGAAAACGTATACGCCACGGTACACAACTTGTTGAGTGAATTTGAAAAGAATGCATTAAGGGAGTTATCTGAAATGTGCACTTTTTGTCGTGTTCCCAGAACTATACGCAGGGCAAAAATACAAATTGTACTACTCCTTTTCGTGGTATTTAGAACTTGTCTAGTCATTTCTTGATCTATTGTGCGGTAGCCAATAATACGTATTCTAATCTTGACACACACACACGCGTACGAGATACAAGCTGTCATGAATCACATGGCGGAATTCATTCCGTTCGAGGCCTTTCAGATAGAAATGATTCTTCTAAAATTAACATTCTTTTGCATGCGCGTAACCTACTGTGGACACCACTATTTTTTCGAGAGATTCTCCCGAATACACATTGTGATGTTATTTCTTTTTCGAATGAAAAGTGTAGTGTGAATTGTTGTAATAATATAGTCGGTGTGTTCGCTGAATACCCAACATTTGACAGAGAGAAATTAATTCCATTGTATCCGGACGAATACATTCGTCCGAGTCCAATTCCGTTCGTGTGTCGGTGGTCCTTCGTTTCGGAGTAATTTCGGAGTCGTCTAGAAATGATATCCGCCGACAACATCGAGTATACTCTGCATACAGTCAAACTAGACGGCTTGTTAGCGATCTTATCCCTGTCTTTTAGCTGTCTCGGATAGTGGTTGTTTCGCAATGATTGACAATTTATACACACGCACGGGGAAGGGATATTTGCACTCGTTCGAATTTCTTCCTTTGTTCTTAAAATTGTAAAATTTCAGTCTCGACACGAGAATCGGACTTGACCCGCAATTCGTCCGACTTGTTTATTCAATCGGGCATTGTCTCCCGGCCTGAGGCAGCTGTTACACAAAGCGCGCGTCAACATTTTTCAACGTCTCTGGACACAACTTGACATTCTTCCCCCCCTGTCCGCGTGTGTGTGTGTGTGTGTGTGTGTGTGTGTGCCCGCGTGCGTGTATATGTCCCGTTACACGGATCTCAATCTCGGCTCGTTGATCACATTCTCATGATCGAATCGTATCGAAATTAACATATAGGCGCTCGCTCGCTCACGCGCAACTTATCAGACGACAGCTTCGAGTATATACGGTAAAGTTTGATTCGTATCCTTTGGGAAGAGGAGGGGGCAGTTAGCAAATTGAAAACTTGTCGGAATTGATATACTTGTCGGGGGGATTGGCCCTGCTCTCGCTCTCCGGAAAGCCGTGTATATCGGAAGCTCCGTCAATATTTACGCAGCGCGCGGGCACCGATCGGATATCGCGCGCAAGTATAAGTAAAGGGGGTATGTACGTGTATGTATATGTATACACGAAGGGAATAACTCGGGCGGCTATAGTCGAAGTTGAATCCTCGCGCGCACGACGATCCGGCCGTGATACTTGCGAGTAGGGAAAGCTGCAGTCTCGCGCGAGCGGCTCATGAAAATTGCACGGCTCTCTGGCCGCTAGTGTAGCAGCGTTCCTTATAAACTTCTCTCTGCAGCCGCGACTCTTCTCGTGTCCCGGGCCGGGCTCGCCAGCTGAATTTTTCAGCCGCCCGGCGAATTGTCGCGCCATTGCAAACGTAGACGCGTATGTATACAATCGATCGACGCGTGGCGCATCCCCGACTCTCACACATCAAACTCGCACACGTAGAGAAGTGGGTCAATAACGAGATGGGCGAGCGCGTGAACTTCTCGCCGAGCGGCCAAACAGTCGCCGCTAATAAATACCGGCGGCAGCAGACGTGTGGTGCGTGCGTGTGCCGAGAGTGGTGTCGGCTAAGCACATAAGCGCTTTCGCACGCGGCCACAGCTCCCCCCGTTGCACCAAGAGCTGCGCGCACATTATTCCGCCACGGCCTGTCTCTCCGCTGCACGCCCCCGAACCCGTGTTTGCCCGCGTCTCCGTAAATGACGGCGCGTTCTCGCCTATATATCCGCTCTCTCTCTCTCTCTCTCTCTCTCTCTCTCTCTCTCTCTCTCTATCTCGTGTATGTATATACACGTACGAGCCCTGGGCGCACCGACTCTGCGGCGGACATCGCCGTCGAGGCGTACACTGCATAGGCTATTTGAGCTGGCTCGCTCTACTCGGCCCTACTCGGGCAAATATTTTGCGCCGGCAAACAGGGCCGCGCGCGCGCGCGCTCCGGCCAGCTCATGCCCAGCTGACACGGCTATAGCTGACGGATCAATCCCCGCCCCCAAGCCTCTATATGCAGCTCCTCGTCTTGTGATCTCGCACCTATCAATCCACCGCGAGCGACCCGCGCACACACACACACGGGCGATCGGCCCGCGGCCCGTACACTTTATACAACCGCAACGCATTTTTTCCCCTTCTCTTCTCTCGGAGCCGACTCGGCCGCTCACAAAAACGCCGTTATCTCCTCTCTCGGGCAGAGAGCAAAAGAGGGGCAGAGCCGATTTGCAAGAGCGAGAGAGAGAGAGAGAGCACTCCGATGTAGATTATTATATACGCTTCTTTTTTTCTTCTTTCTCTCCCCCCATCCGATTTTCGTCGTGCCTACGCTCGCGCGCAGCGTGGCGTATTGCGCGCGCGCGCGCGCGGCTGGGCTAATGGAAGCTCGAGCGATTTACGACTCCGCGGCGAAATTCAATTAGAACTTTTTCACACGTCGCTTTATTCACGTCACGAGCCCGAGCCCGGTGAACATTTAATATTACGCAACTCGACTCGCGCTGTGGCGCTTTATTATGTGCGCGAGCAAGCAACCGAGCGAGAGCGCATATAGAGAAATGCAATGGCACACACGAGCGAGCGAGCGAGTCGTCTCAAATGTGAAACATTGCCTTGTGAAAGGTGGCGCTTTCGAGTGCGCGTGTGTGGGCACTACGTGTGTAATGCGTTGGCTCGAGAATTCGCGGCGACAGAGAAAAATTGATCCTTTGATGAAGGATGCCCCCGTCATAATGGAAACTTGCGAAAATAAACACAGAGACTCGAGCTCCGTCGCCTAATCGATTGCAGCGTTAATTCACGCACCCGGTGTCTCGCGCGCGCTCGCACGGATTATCGTCACGACCAATTACTTGTCAGATTAATTACGTATTTTCTATTTGCAAACGTCGCCGGGCGGCGCTGCAAATTATATTACATCTCGCAATATTGAATCAGCGGCGGCGGCGGCGGTGGCGGCGGCGGGTCGTTACGTTGCCCCGCGTAGATATATACAGTCACGCCAAACGAAAAGAATCATTCCATCAATGTCGGAAGGCGCCCCCGAGAGACAGACAGAGAGGGACGTTTGCGCGCATAATGAATTACGCGCGATTCGAGAAAAGTTTAATTAAAATTACACAATGTGCCAATCACGCGCGCGAGCCGGCCGGGGCGAGAGACGCTTATCAACTCTCTCCAATATCATCGATATACATATGTATTACACGAGGATATCGGTGCACGCGCAAAAGTGCATAGCGTGTTGTAGGAGCGAGCGACGCGCGAACGCGAGAAAGCGGGATTCCATTAGCGATCCAGGAAGGCTGAAAGGTTTAATCGTTATCCAACGAAATTTCCGTTGCAGCCGAGCGCGCGAATTGAGCTTGGAATGGATCACGCGAGCGAGTGTCGCTCTGGCTTGATGTGTACAATGGCATTAGAGGGGGCGCATCGCTGCCAAAGTGTCGGCAACTTATATATACCTATACACATGCACACCCGGGCCGGCGCGGAGTACTCGGAAGGGCTTATCGTCTATCGGGCTCGAGGGACGGGGGCGCGTTTATTTACGAGGCAATAGCGTCATTGGGTCATTAGAGGGCCGCGGCCTCGTAAAGACGCGCGCCATTCGTGCAGAGCCGGTAGTGCATGTATATGCACGCGTCTCATTACGCGAGAGACGAGACTGCAGTGCTCGGGCCGTAGGTGTGTGTGTGTGTGTGTGTGTGTGTGTGTGTGTGTGTGTGTGTGTGTGTGTGTGTGTGTGTGTGTGTGTGTGTGAGGACAGACGTGTCGAGGGGGCGCGACTCGGATTTTTCGCGGCGCTCGTCGAACACGCGAGAGCTCGGTCGGCAATTTAATTTCCATCCCCCTTTGACTCGGATTCGGGAGGCCGCTCAAAGAGTCTTTCTCTCTCTCGCGGCTGCGAGACACGCAGCGCCGCCGCACGCGGGCGTCGAGTGCTTCGGCTAGACTGGTGTAATTGATTAGGGGGGCGGGACACAGAGAGTGAGTGAGTGAGTGAGTGAGTGATTTATTTTTATTAGACACAGGACTAAGGTCCTGAAACGCCTCAGCATACATAAAATTGAACATATTGGTTCCTGTGCTCGCTGCACAAAAGTAATATTTGATTTTCTCTTAAACGACTATAATATTCCTATAATTAATCTAAAAACTAATAAATTAACAATTACTGTACTCATGTTTCACCATTTGTTTAGATACAAATAATTAAATAACATCACTCAACATGACATTCGTTCAAAACATTTAAAAAAAATACATTCAACATTCATACTCGCACTCATCGCAACACTCATACACCATTCGCTGATCAGTTCGCTGTATCACAAATTACAAATTGTTCATGTTCTCAGTACTGTGCTGCATTTCGCTAATCCTTGTTTTGAAGTACTCCATCAGCTTCCCTTTGAAGCAAGGTAGCATGAATAGTTCTCTCGTTTTTACCGGCAGTTTGTTCCATGAGCGTGCAGCTCCGATTGCAAACGAGTACTTGTAATAATCCGTTCGAGCTTTTCTAACCTTCAGGTCGAGATCAGAGCTATGCCTTGAGCGTATTTCATTAGTGCTTCGAAATTGAAATTTCTCACGTAAGTAAGCGGGCTGTCCATTACGGAGTATCGATGCTAGTAGCATTATGCTCATATACTGCCTCCGGAGAGCAACAGACATTATCTCATGGTCCTTGTAACTAGGTGTGATGTGCTCGCTTCTCCTGAGCTTGACCGCAAACCTTAAAGCTGCGTTCTTGCACCGCGCAAGCTTAGTGTTGAGCTCGTCAGACAGATTCAAGAACAGGCTTGGACAATAATCGAAATACGGTAGAACGAGTGACTTTATCAGCATTAATCTCATTGGTTGGGTCAATGAATCTCGGCACTTACGGATTCTGTACAACGCAGCAAAACTTTTCCTTGCCGTTACCGTACACTGCTCTCTCCACGCCAATGCGCTATCGATGGTTACCCCTAAGATCTTCATTGATTCGGTAATACTGATCCTCACGCCGTTGACAATCAGGCCGCTAGTCAGGTCAATCTTCGAAACGAAGCCAACCGACCCCAGCCACATGGCCTGTGATTTCAAATTGTTGATGGGAAGTCCATTTGCTACAGACCATTCAGCTACATTACGAAGATTCTGGTTCGCAGTGTCAATTATTCTTTCCATTTCGTTGAACCGTCCCTTGATAAACATATTAAAATCATCTATATACAATCCATATTCACAGTTTATAAGTATTCTTGGCAGGTCATTAATGAATATAGTGAAGAGCGGTGTTCCCAGCTTCGAGCCCTGTATGATACCGATTAGCTTATCGAGCCACTCGGATAGTCCGCCATTTGGTTCTTTCACACTTTGTTTTCTACCTGATAATAGAGAATGAATCCACCGACATACGGGCGCTGAAATTCCATAGTAAAATAGCTTTTGGCACAAAATCTCTTTGTTGACACGGTCGAATGCCTGTTTAAAATCGATCGAAATTGCAAGCGTAATATAGCCATCTTCAATGTTCTTTTTAATGTCATCGATCGTTTTTATTAGCGCCGTATGAGTACTATGAAACTTACGTGATCCTGATTGTAAACAGTCAATTATGTCGTTTTTGGCTATGAATTCCTTCATTTGCTCGTAAGCAACCGCCTCTAACAATTTGGAAGCCGCACATAAGATACTAATAGGCCGAAGATCCTCGCACCGTTGAGGTGGATCTTTTTTTGGGATAGGTCTAATTATTGCTTTTTTCCATTCACTTGGAAATATTCCCGACTGGAGCGATGCGTCGAAGATGTTGACTAATACGGGCACCACCGATTCAGCACACTCATCTATGAAGCTAACCGGAATGTCGTCAGGGCCTTTCGCGTTTGAACGCGTTGTGCGCAGAGCACGTATGATATCTTCATTCGTAACGTGTCTAAAGTAGAATCTATCATCTGGCGAGATAGGAGCATATTGTACATCAAACTCAGCACGTTGCTCATTCCCATCCACACCGACAAAAAACTGATTCACTTCCAGCGACGAGGCAGGAAGTTGAAATTCGTGCTTGCTCTTCTTACTGAGGCCCATTTCGTCCACGACCTTCCAGCATTCCGCCGTGCTCTTACTGGCTTGGAGCTTCGTTTTGTAGTAATTCTGTTTAGCGTTTTTAATCATCATTTGTACTCTATTACGCAGCTGCTTGTATGCGTCATTGACGTTCGCTCTACCATACCTGATGTATTCACGCCGAGTATTATTTCTTCTGTCTATTAGCGACATTATTTCATCACTCATCCAAGGCGACCGTATCCCTTTAACCGCAACCGTTCGGTACGGGGCATGTCTGTCATACAGATTCCTTAAGTTGCTTGTCAGAAATTCAACTTTTGCATCCAGATCGTGTATGCTTGTAATCCTACCCCACTCAACATTTCGACAGTCTCGATGAAAATCCTCCATATTTCTTTTTGCAAGGGGTCTGAACGTTATAAGCTTTCTCGTTAACTTGGGCGCAACATACCTGAGGGTAGCAGTAACTATATCGTGTTCAGAGATACCGCACGAATCGAATTGAGAATACGTATATACTCGAGCAAAGTCAGATACACAAATATAATCGATTGTCGTGTGTGAGCCGGTACGCGCACGATGATGCGTCGGGCCGTACGGTATTCTCGTTAGGTTGCATGTTTCAAGCGATTCGCTCAATATTTTTCGAGGGGTAGTAGTACTATCGTCCCAATTGATGTTAAAGTCGCCCATTAGAATCAATTCGTCATATGACGGGCTGTAGTTCAGGATCACATTTTCTACTTCGCTCCAGTGTCCGGCTTTGGGTGGATTATAAACCGTGCCGATCAACAATTTAGAGCTCTCGAGTTGGGCTTCAATAAATAAGAATTCTGGCAATGTACTCCCTAGTGGGTGTTGGGGGCTTGTGGTATACACTCTCGATCGGATCTCGTCTCGCACGTATATGGCGACACCGCCTCCGATTCTGCCTGTTCTGTCGCATCGGTGTATGTGGTATCCGTCTATCACATATGACTGCGGGTCCGTTGCTGCTGAGAGCCACGATTCGCTTACTGCTAAAATGTGCCAACTATTGCTTTTTGCTTGCGACCGTAAAACATCAATATGTGGTTCTATGGATTGCGCGTTACAATGTGCTATTCGCAATAACAATTCGCCTGAACTATCCATAATTGATTGTGGCGGTCTTTCGCTTAATCTTCAATAGCCATGTGTGACATTTAAGACGGTCGGACGCTGTGTGATTAAAGGAGGCCAGTTTTGCTTCTTTACAATTCTTGCAACATGAGTTTTCCTTATTCGTGCACTCGCTTGTGCGGTGATTGAGCGCGCAATTTGCACACACAGCTTCATTGGTACAATTGGCGGCGACATGACCGAACTTTTGACATTTGTAGCATTGCAGAATGGAAACATGATCAGCCACTCTGCACGATGATATTCCGATGTATACCCGCTGCCTACCGCAGAAGAATTTTCTGTACTCTGGGGTGGTCTCAACTATGCATGATCGAAATTTCTTGTGCTCCGTCTTCGGATAAATATAGACTACTTTGAATTCATTCGCTGTTGCCTCGTTCAGATTCTGCTTAATTAGACATTCTATGATGTCTTCGCTTTCAAGTTCGACTGGTATGTCGTGTATAATTATGCGCGGGTTACGTTTAATCTCGTTTCTAACTTCGAGTCCTATTGTCTCTAATGCCGTGCATTGTCTCAATTTTTCGCTGTTTTCTGGGTCACCTTCGATAATTACCGATTTATTAACACCATAGTAGATCTTATTAATTTTTAGGCCCATTTCCCTCGGGTTGAGTACTTTTCCGAGCTCAGTTTTTGTTGCTTCCGATGACGCAAATCTATTAGCTTCTGTTTCAATTGGACCTATCACAACACGGCTAAGTTGATCGATTTTGACTGTTTTATTATTTCCTAAAAGGACATTCCCGTCACATCTATCTTGGCGTTGGCCAATATTTCGCACGACACTCGCGAAGGATCTTTGCGGGTTGCATATTGGATTTGATCTTTCGGCGACTTTTTCAAGGCTTTTACATACTTTACTTAATGTGCATTCTAATTTATTGGCATAGCGCCTTTTCGTGATCGCTTCCATATATGCATTAGATATGCGCGTGTAGTTGTCGCACATATCATTTATTGCCTGTCTAAGTTTTCTTTTCAGATCAGTGTCTTTTTCTTTTGAAAGCCAATCGAGCAGCGTCGCGCGATGAGCGCTTATTTCGCTCGCCGCTGTATTTACCTCAGATGGTGTTAGGAGCGGCTCATCAATATTGTCATCGTCGGTTTCCATCTCTCCGTCCGAGCTTTGTGAATCGGATCCGTATTCATTGTTTACGTCCTGTTCCTTGTTTTCACCTCGCCGTCGCTTGGATGGCCTGGTTCGTGCCATTATCGACTTACCATCATTGATCGATAGCTTGTGGTTTTGGAAACTAGATGTCACTTTTCCAGATAGTGACTGGCAGATTTTTCACCGGGAATCCAGTTCCTCGACCTCGACTTCAAAACTCGACTGTGTGTGCCCCAGGAGTCACTCACCACCACCCGCCTTATCACATCCGGATCATTCACACCGTACAGGATCACAGACACCGGCTATGAAATTTTGAACAAAAACGTCGATTCACATCTGCATCGAAAAGCAGAGCGACAACACACACGTCCGTTCACCTCGACTGAGAGAGAGAGAGAAAAGTGAATTTGCACGCTCGGCTCGAGTCTCTCTCGCTCGCCCCGCGGACTACGTGTCTCGAATGCGCTGCACGCGACACGCCGAACTGTGTGTGTGTGGGGGATTGCGCCGATTCTTATCGACGCTCTCTCGGCCTCCTGCTCCTTGGGCGCGCGGATAATCCAACGCGCGCAATAGGCACAACAGCTACCTGTCGCCGAAGCATTAGCTGCCACGGGCATCCGGAATGCGACTGCTGTTCCTAATACACTTTTGCTTCCGTCGCTTTTTATTCGCTCGGTATATAGATGTGTACGTGCGCTCGCACACTAGACAGAGACGCTGCGGCGCGCCTCACGTTCTCCGCCGCGGGACGTGACACGCACGCATGGCCCGCCGCTGCAGCTCTTGCGGGTCTCCTAATTTTTCCCCGCCGCACAGCCTCGCTTTTCCTTTGTCGCGCGTCACGGACAATTTTCTCTCTCTCCGGGCGGCGCTTCCGCGCGCGCGCGAGCCCCCGAATTATTACGTCCCGGGCCCCCGCGACAATGGCGACAATAGGACCAATCGTAAACTCGTGCAGTGTACACAGGCTGCGTCCCGCGCGTGTATACATTCTTGATGCGGCTCTCGGCCCTGCCCGGTCTATAAACTGCGGCGCGACGGATAAGAGATCGGCCGCGAGGATAAGCCCCCGAGACGAGCCGACGAGCCTAAGCCCGGTGCAGTGTGTATGTGTATAAATAGATACGTGTGTATATAGAGAAGCGCGACTCTCACGTGCGCCGGTAATTAGGCTTAGCTCTCCCGTTTCCCTCCTCGCTATACGCCTATATATACGCGAGACCGATTCGCCCGCGCTCATCTTCCGCGGTAATCATGTATATGTATACATACGCACGAGTCGCTGCCGTGTGTGGGTCTCGCCGGGCACAGCAAGGACACGCGACCCCGGAGACAAAGAGTCGAGAGACAGCCGCCCGTCGGGATCGAGCGCGCCCAGAGTCAACCAGAGCAACTGCACACACACGGCTACCCGTTATATAATACACCCCCACGTGTATATAGCCTCCTCCTCCTCCGTGCGACGAGAGACTCTTTTTCCAGAGCACGTGCGCAGATCTGCCGGTGGATAAAAGTGCGCGACGCCTCCCTCCTCCTCCCCCGCGGTACCGTTAATGCTAAATAATCGCACATACGCAGCCCGCTCGCGGGAAATATTCCACTGATGCACTCTCTCGGCCGCGCGAGCGCGCGCTTAATAGCGGCCCGCAAACATAATGCTCTCTCGCGCCCTCCTCCCTCCATCCTATCTCATCAGAGCGTGTGTATCCCCACCCTGCATCTATACCGCGAGAGTTTTTTGCCCCTCCTGGACACGCTTGCCCCGTCTTCTTTTTCAATTTTTTCCCTTCTTTCTCTTGTTTTTTTTCTCTTTTTTTTCAAACTCTGCTTTGTTTCCATTCGTCCTTTTTTGCCTTTAAACTTTGTCGCACGCGCCCGTCGAACGAGACTTTAATGGCTCCGCGGCAAGACAGCAGCCCCACACGCGAGTTGTTTTTTCTTTTACAGTACGTTCAATCTTGGCCTTTTTTTCCCTCGCACCGCCACCTCCTCCTCCTCCTCGTCTCGGTGTGGCCGCTTTATATGCGCGCAGCGCCTCGCCAGTAAAGCTCGCCGCTTTGATTTTAATAAGGTAACTGTACCCAATGTGCCCCCCCCTAAGGGTTTTTCGCGAATTTGACTATGATAGACTTCGAATTTTAAAATTCTGTGAATGGCATCTCAAAGCTTAGCTCAATACCTATTAGAAACCATCTTCATAGTCATCATTCGACTACTTTAACCTATCGAAAATCGCAATTTAAAAAAAAACGCAAAAAGGCTAAATGCACAAAACGTGTACCCAATTTGGCACAATTTTTTAATCATTAGCTACAGCCTATATAGGCCTACAGGGACGATCCAATTGGCATTGAAATAAACTCTCAATTATGTTCCCAGTGATATTTATACAAAATTTTTAACATACAACTCAAAAATACGCGTCTAAATCATCGTAATATGTCTATACAAATATTCAATGATTTCACTCAATCTTCCCATTTAAAAACGCGTAGAGGGGCACATTGGGTACACTTTTTTTTGATGCGAAAAACAGCAATTTGAGTAGGATAAAAAATAATTTTAGGAAAACTGATGAGACCAATCGAAAGCTGAGATGTTTTTACACAAAAAAGAGTAATGACACTTTGAGAGATAAAAATTATTGACACCTGATTTTTGAGGTTGAGTGTGAAAAGTGAAATAAGAAAATGGTGAAAAAATCAGTAAGTGAAAGTTCAAAGTGTTGTAGGAGAGTGGTTTTAAGGGCTAAATGGGCGGGGAAGATACCGAAAATTTTCTTTTAATTCCCCCAACATAACCCAAGAGCGACTGATGCTCAGAGAGCACCGGAAATACGAAATCTGACGATTGTGCCAAATTGGGTACAGTGCCAAATTGGGTACAGTTACCTTATATTTCATTTGACGCGCGATCTACCCAAGCGTTTAATTCGCATGTTTTATTAATGAGTCATTTCTGCCGCCACCGCCAGTACAGTACAGTACAGTACAGCCCCCGAGATCATGAATCAGAGATATCAGCGTTTAACGTAAGAACTCCCTCAAGTCTCCCGCGAAACGGAGAATGAGCTAGGAGAGGGGGCATGGAGTATTCATATTTTGCACGCATTTCCGGAATGCAGGGCAAATTCTTCTTTGTTCGCCGCGCTCGCATTAATATTTATACGCGTGAAATCGTTGACGTCCTATTAATTATTGTATCAGATTTTATATACGCGCATAATTTAATTTGCCACGGACTACCAGACGTCATTTGTGTGCAAAAACTACTCCGGTGGGAAACTAACACCCGACGAATGCTTTCTTGCCGTTTACGCAGGGAATGGCTGATCTGAGAGAGCTTGGTTTGAAGTATACCGACGAGCGCCGGGCCGAGGACGAATTCATTGGAAAATATCGAATAACCAGAGAGGCAGAGTGATTGATGAAAAGTTGCAAACCGCATTAATTGAGACTATTCATCTTGCGTTTGCGTTTTGTATATAAACTCGGAATAGAAAAGTCCTTGGACGATTCCCGATACATAGGCTCGAGAGGACAGCTCTTCTGTCTCACTTGTCTCTTCAAAACAAACAAATGACTTTTTTACGGCAGGGGCGAAATCGCGACGCGAGATGTGGATCTCTATAAATTTAATCTTTATTAAGTGCCGTACGAGCACGTGACTAATTGCCTCTCGGCTCGCGTGAAAAATCTCACCCGCGCGTTTACTTTTCCCGCAAGCGCGTGGAAAGCGGGATTTCATATGTATATTCAAGCCCCACGCGCATCGTCGCTGGCTTCATACAACGAGACACAGCATATCGACGCCAAGAGTCATTTTTCATTCCGCGTAAGTAACGAACTCCTTTCCGGGAATGTAAATTCCGAGGAAAAGAAGCGCGCGAGAGGATTACCCGGCGGCGTGTGGGAAAGATTTTCCCCGTCCCCGTGAATTGGAAAGCGCGTGCGCGTCCGCCGGGCTGTGTGTGTTTATATAATGCACGATACACACCGTAACATCTAATATACATTTGACGCGCGCGGACCAGGAATTGGATAAAAAGTGATTATATCTCCGGGTTTAAGGGGGTGGGGGTGCCCCGGGGGCTGGGTTTTTACATTACAACCGAAGGCGTCGGGGCAACGAAATGAAAATCCGCGCGACTACGAGGTGTACGCGGGGCTGAGCCCTTAATACCGGGGGGAGGGGGTGGGGCAAAGCTC
This sequence comes from Aphelinus atriplicis, assembly GCA_020882685.1. Taxonomy (NCBI): domain Eukaryota; kingdom Metazoa; phylum Arthropoda; class Insecta; order Hymenoptera; family Aphelinidae; genus Aphelinus; species Aphelinus atriplicis. The sequence goes on along the minus strand of CM037073.1, from coordinate 53,753,620 downwards.
GAGCGCACGAGTCGTACGTTATACATGTAAAGACTCGCGCGTGCATTATAAAGCGGGGGCGTAACGCGGCCAGATGCGCCCGCATTCGAGGCAATCACGCCGGACGATTACTTATTTACCATCGCGCCCGTTTCGTTATGTCTAGAGGGTTGGCTCTCGCGCGCGCGCCCGAGTTAACACCGACAGACACGCATCTGCCGTATATTACGACGTTTTCACGGGGGATATCATCAGTTTTTCGCGCTTCTTTTTTTCCGCGAGGACAGGTTTAACGTCGCGCGCGACGCCATTGTCAGCTGGCTCGCGGGGCCGGATATGCTGCATCGTGGATATAGCGAGGCTGCGCGCAATGTCTATTGCTCGCGCGCGCGGAGAGCAGCTCCTTTCATGCGCGCAGCTCCCCGTGCGATATGTATGTATATACGGCGCTTTGTTCGATACATCGATACCGCTGCGCCCCGTTAATTTTTCATTCTTCATTTCTAGGAAAGAATGTGAGCGCGAGCGAGCCGCAGCCCCGATTGTTTTCTTTTAATCATGTCACTCATTCGCGATGAATGAAGCCAATCGTTTTATTTGATCTGCGCCGTTCCCCCTGTCTGCGCTCGCGCGCGTTACGCCAGAAAATATTCTCCATTCTCTTTCGCCGCCGCCGCGATTCGCTAATCTCATATTCATATAAAGACAGACGTATCGGGAGTATCAATGGATACGTGTTTGAACAAATGATTATGGTATACATAAAATATCAATTTTCCCACATTCATTGTGCTTCGTTTGCCGAGTTAATCGCATAAGCATCAATTCCGTCCTGACAAGCTCCATCCGAGGAATTCCCCGCTGCTGCTGCTGCTGCTGCAGTCGCGAGCGATATATTTATATGTAATGCCTGCAGCAGGAGCCAATCACGGGAGTATTGAAATTTACACGGAAAATATCTCGTACAATGGGTGCTTTTAACACTTGGCGCGCACTGGAATAATCCAATTGCCGCTTGCTCGCTCGCTCGCTCGGTAGCCTCTCTCTGATCGCTCGTAAGTGCTTATTACAGATAAGCCTCCGACAGCGTGTATACAAATAAGTCACAAGCATTTAATTCCGTAAATCACCTTGGCGATAGGTGTACGTATACGTGTATATATAGATGCGCGCGCGCGGCGGATACTTTTTAACCGCGCGCGCAGCTCGTCTCTCGCGGCATGGGGTGTTGCTCGCGCGCACGATCGGCCGCGCGCGAAACATTATCCGGCCGTAATGAGCGATAACTCTGTCGGAGAGAGAGAGAGAGAGCTGCACATCTTTCCACGAATTTCCAGAGACGGGCCATACGCTCAATCTTGCCGCGCCGGTGCATTAAGGCAGTGTCGCGCGCGCTTGTTGTAGCCGGGCCTCGACGTATAATAAAGCGCGGGTTCGACAACACGGTACTCCTCGACGGGCGGCCTCACACCAGCGTGTATACGTATATATTCGGAGGAATAGGAGGGAAAGGCACTCGGAACAACGGACACGCAGCGCTTATCTCTCGACGAGGCATTAATTTCTTCGCGTGTGCGTGAGCTATCGAGCCGGCCCGCCCCGATACGCCATCTCGACACATCGCGAGCGCGACCGAATTCCTCTTTGGATCGTCGTTCGGATACCCCGATACAACACCACTCAAACTCGTATAAAATGTTCTCGGCGTCCGTCGCGTGTAACACACGTGAATATAGCCACGGGGATACCTCTAGTTTTCAGGAAGCGAACATTTTCTCCCACCCACCTCCCTCTGGTCTTATGTACCCGCGCACTGGTGCACGTGGAGCCTTTACGCGCTCGCGCGCATGTATGAAATTCGATTTATCGGCCCGCGGCGTTTTTCCCCAAAACGCAGAGCCGCGGGGGAAACGCAATGGCCGAAAGAGACCGAGAGAGAGAGAGAGCTCTCGCTTTCTGTATGCCGCACACACACATATATCCCTCGCAATTTCACGTTGCCTTTCTCTGTCTCCCCCGGTGAGCGAGCTCGAGTCGGGCATTTGTCATCGCGTCTCTCGCGGTCGCGTTTGCGTCACTGCGTCTCTTCCAGCTCGCCGCGACCGCGGCGGCGCGTTTTTACGCCGCACGCCAGATCAGCGCTCGAGTGTGTATGTATATATACGTATACCTATACAGTGCCGCGCGCTCTTTGTTGCCGCGCGCGCGCGGCTTTGCGCGGATTAGTATGACCGGCCGCTGCTGACTTATTCGTCCGATCATTATTCGAGAGAGAACGAGTGATTTTTATCTCGCTTTGCCGGCTCCAAGGCGAGCCGCGCGAGCTCAATCGGGCTTACGTGAGCTGCATAAAGTGTCGTCTCGCATAGTGGGCTGGGGAGGAGGATATAAAAAAAAATCAATACGTGTGCCATTTATCCCCCCCTGGCCCGGCTGGTACTTTCGGCAGTGGGTTTATACATATACGCGCTCGCGATATAATCGAATTAGATGAGCGTTGAAAGAGTCGGAATCAGTGCAATTACGCGATAAGCATCGATATGAGCTCCGCATTGATACGTGCGCCGCGTGTGTACGTGTGATTCATATACACCGCGGGCCGGCCGGCCGCCCGGCCGCCCGGCCGTGCGTTAAAAACCCAAATTAGCGCAATAGCCGCTTTATAAATTAGCCAGATTGCCATCTACAATACTTGTATTCGTATTTTCGAATGGCATTCGGCCGCGTATACTGCAGCGATAATGAGCGATATATTGGTTGGGGTATGCGCGCGCGGCGGGGAGCGAATCAAGGGAAAAAAATCAAGCTCTCGACTCAAGCGAGAAACAATGATATCCCAGCTGGGGCTTATCGGAAGAATGATTATTGGCCAACGCCGCGGGGGGGTTCGGGATAAAGTTGAGCAGCGGCTCTTGCGCGTATATGAAGGCGCGAACGGGCCGTTTATTGTCCGTTCATTATCTAATCTGGCTCGAGCTGCTGCTGCTGCTGCTGCTGGCGCTCGCTCGGCATTGCAATTTTCGCGGCGGCTCGCGAAAGAGAGAGAGCAGGTTCCCGCGGCCGAATGGCTCAATACACAATTTCCCATGGCCGATATGAGCTGCGTTCCGTTAGCGGCTCGAGCAGCGAATATAACGCCCGTTGCGACAATCGTCTGCTGGCTGGCGCTAATGGGGCCAGCCGGGGGAAATTGATGGCTTTCCCTGGGAGCCGCAACTCGCGGCAGCTATCGCGGATGGGGATCTGTTTCGCTCTCGCTGCTGCGGGGCCCAAGTGTGTGTGTGTGTGTGCATATACACGGGAGCCGTTCGCTCTCGATCCGCGAGCGAATTCACTTGTCAGCGACATGAGTTAGCCGGGAGATTTTCGCGCAGAAGGCCACGCGCGAGCTCGCCTCTCACTGCACGCCTCCCCATGCGCGCGCGGTATATAGTCTCTCGGGGCCGCCGCGCGCGCGATCTCTCCGAGCTGATCGATTTTCCGCCTGCAGTTTCTCCCGCTCGCTCTAGCTCCTATACGATTGTGTGTGTGTGTGTGTGTATGTATGTAGACACACACACACACACGCTCGCTAACCCGAAGTGCAGTCGGCGTCTCATACGCGTCTCGTCCGCGCTCTATAGCCTTTCTTCTTTTCCGCGGCTCTTTCTCGACACGTATATACCGTACGTATGTGTATACTTATACGCGGCTGGCTGATGGCGAGAAGAGAGAGAGAAGGAGACAGGGGCACCAGCCGACGTGTAGCACGCCGAGCTCATAATTTTTACGTGCTCCCCGCGCTTGCGAAACGCCCGCGCGCGATTGATTTGTTTGGCCGCGCGAGTGCGCGAGCGAGCGAGCCAGCGAGAGCGCCACAGAGATACTACTTTATCACGCCGCTAGCCCCGTATATATTGCTCCGCTGGAATTATACGCTAACGAGAGATATATATCCTGTCGATCGGCTCCTTACGTCACACACACACACACACACACATACGTGTATTGTACCTGCGGTGTGCTGCTGCTGCTGCTGCTGCCGCTCGCGCTCAGTAGCACACTGCTGGATCTGCCCGTGGATCGTTTGCGCTTTTAATTACTATATGGGCTTGGCGAGACAGCCAAGCTTTTTCCCGACCGAGAGCTCGATCTCGCGGGTGATGCACAATACCGCTCGACGATCGATTATTAATACATTATTGTGCTCCCGAACGGAGCTAGGCGATTTCGGCACGATAATGTTTTCCGCCGAAATAGCCTGGATGAGCGAGGTATATGTGACCTAACCCAATGTGGTTTCTCGCGAATTTGATTATAATATAATTGGAATTTCAAAATTCTGCAAACGGCATTTTGAAGACTAACTCAAGACCTATCAGAAGTCGTCGCGTTATAAAAATCTATTTGTCCATTCTCACCTTTTCAAAATCAGCCAATGAACCAAAGTCACTCAAATCGGGCACATTGGCTATACGTGCAGATAATATGGCACGTTTTCATAATCACCTGTTGCAGCCTCTGTACGCCTTCAGGGACGATCAAAAGTGGGTATTGGAATAAACTCAAAATCACGTTTCCATTGATATTTATTGAAAACGTCTGAAATCTCCAAAAATTCCAACATTTTTATAAAAACTTGACGTTCATCCCTGAAATGTTTACATTTAGTAGACTTATATATTTCATACGATAAAGCAAATTTTTAATGAGATAGAGAATAGTTTGGGCAAAAGAGACGTGACCAATCGGAAAATGAGATGTTTTTACATGAGATAAAGTTGTCACATGTAAAGAAATGAGAATAACTACACTTGATGATTGTGATTGAGTTGGCAGAGTAAAATAAGAAAAAGAGAGAAAAAAGCAGGTAATAAAAGTTCAAACTGTTTCAAAAGATTAGTTTTAAGGGCTAAATAAGCTAGGAAGCGAAAAGAAAATGTTCTTCTAACATGGTGCTATTGGTGCTCAGAGAGCACCGGAAATACGGAACCTAAGAAAAGTACACCACATTGGTTCCCTTCAACTTACTATTTTTCGGAACCCACGAGAAAAAAGAAGCGCGGATCTTTTTTCAAACGCCAGGAGGCAAGTGGTAGCACTTTGCCGGGGCGAAAATATAGATTGGGCTTTGTCGTTTTCGCGCAGCAAGAGCTCTTTCTCGTTTGCGCGCGGGCGCGACGATTAATTAGTCGCTCCCGAAACAGCGACCCCCTCGGCGAGATGCAGCCCGAGCAACGCTTGACCTGCCGATATACACGACAAGGGGCGCGCGGGCCGCTATACCCAGCTCTCTTTCTCTCTCGGTCGAATACTTAGCCGGCGGCTTCCCGAGGATTCGCGTCGCCTAGCCGTTCCACCCCAACGCCGATCGCGTGCGATATGGCGCCGCCGCGTTTTTTTCTCTTCTTCTTCGTGCTTTTTTCCCTCTTGTTTCCTTTATCAAGCTGCAGCCGCAGTCGAACGCGATTGCCGAGCGAGAGCGGGTTGCCAAAGCAACTACAAAGCGATGATTCACGTAATCGATTAACTTGTAGAAGCTAACAATCCCCCCCGTTACCCTCGTTCGACAATGCTCTCGCGAGCGCAGCATCTATATACCGCGCGAGCGCGCGAGCACACGTAATAGCCGGGGATTACGGCGCCTGAGTTATGGCACTTGTACAACTAGTTCTTGGCTAGGCCAACCGAGCCGAGCGCGCTGATTGATTCTTATTGATGATCCCGAGCTAATCCGAGTCCGAGATCGTCTGCTCCGCTCGCTCTCTCTCTTTCTCCCTGTGTGTGTGTGTGTGTGTGTGTGTGAAAACAGCCCGCGCCCGTGGCGGAGATTATAAGTAGCCGATAAAAGGATTCCACAACTGAAATAATCACGGCCATTCATATCCAGCAGCTATATTCCGCGCGCAGGCGAGTTATAACCGAGCTCGAGCAACGGAATCGCCGCGCGGCGAATAAAACACGTATACCCGCTCGCTCTTGTTCCCATGACTATTTTTTTTTTCATACCGGCCAGAGAGAGAGGGAAAAAAAAGAAACGGCAATTCCGAGCGATTCTACTTCAGGCCGTTTCAATCATCCATCGCTCATAATTAATGATCCAAGACGATGATCCCGTGGAACGTGACTCGTGTGCTCATTCCAGCTGTCTGTGCGCGCGCGCGCTTGCGAGTTTCCAAGATCACGAATTAATGAAAACCGCTCGGTCTCTCGAGCGGGATAGATCGCGACTGGTCGATAGGCGTGAAAAATTGCCGCAATTTACGTGTGATTTTCCAATGCTCGGTTGGTTCGCTTCACGACGTCGACTTTCACGCGTATACGTATGTATATGCGTGTATAATAATCGACGAAAAGCATATCGGCTCCGGTTAGCGAGAGGAAGATGCTTATCGATCTCTGCGCGCGGTGGTGTGTGCTCGTCCCGGGCCCCATCGAGACGACTATGAAAGCCTCTTTATCGGAGCATTACGAGTAATTCCGCGGAGGAAACGGCGGCGGCGATATGATTCGCCCCTACTCGAGCTTCTTCGACCTGATCGCGCGCGGCAGAGAGAATGTTTATCTGGCCGTATCGCTCGCGTGGGATACACGTAAGCCCGTCCCCGCGTGGCAGATATATAACATAATTAATTGAACGTCCTACCTCGCGGGCATCGGGCTGCGCGCGCCACAAAGTATACAAATCGGTTATGGCTTTCCGTGCGGCGCATGGTAGAATACACGAGGGCCAGTACAGGGAGAAAAAGGTTATCCGCTTTCTCTCTTTCTCTCTCGCGTGTTTATACATTTTTACGACTCTCTCTCTACTACCTCGAGGAACACACGGGCGCGCGGGCAGTAAAAAGCCGCACTTTTTTGTTTGATATCCACTGCGGCACGTCGTGGTCGTCGCGGCGCGCGTGTACGTGCGAGACCGGGTAAAGGCGAAATTCATCCGTATACACGGGGCTATCCATCTGCGAGCGCCATAAAACGGGACGGCGCGTGTCTATACATACATGCGTGTGTGTGTGTCTCGGCTGCGTAATGCCACGCGCTCGTGTTTTCGGCAATGAAATTCAAATCACGTATGGATGAAAACTCAACAAACACGCGGGATCTCGAGTATATACACGCGCGGGACAAGTGGAAGCGACCGGTGCGTTCGGGAGGGAGACACACACAATTATTATCTCGGGGAGGAATCTGCGCCGGACGACGGGCGATGGCCCCTCGATTTTTCCGAGTAGTAGCTGCAGGCGAGCGGGAATAGAAACGTCACACTCGCGCGGCATTAAAATAACAATGAGTCGCCCGAGGGGCTGCGGGGGTACGTGAGGCAATTTCCCAAACGCGCGACATTTAAAATCAGTTTGTTTTTCCCCTCTCGGCCCATCCGTCTCCGGACTAGACGGGGTATACACACAGTACAGTGCAGTGCGCGCGCATCACCGGAGAGTCCGATCCCGGGAGCCGATAAAGCCGCGGCTGTCGCATACATACCACGCTCGAGAGCTGGCCCTGGCGCTAGCGCGGCTGCTATGCGGGCCCTAATGAGTCGTTTTTTGCTCGCTGCCGGCCGGCCGGCTCGCCTTGCTCGCGTCTAATTTGGGAGGGAGCTGCGCGCAAAGGCCGAGGGCCGCTCGAGTTTCATGGGAATGCTCCTCTCTCTCTCTCTCTCCCTCCACCGTGAGCACCACGGCATTGAATATGATTCTTGCGCTCGTGAGTGCGTGTGTGTATACACGGGGCGGCCACATCGATACAGTTGAGCTCGCCCAGCCGCACAACCAGTTGGATTTTTGCTGGGCCTTTTGCTCCGAAGCCACCGTGTGTATGCGCGGCTGCTTGCTTCTCTCTTTCTCTCTTTCCGCTTTCCGACCCATTGTGCGCCAGCCCACTGCTGTTTCTCCTCTCTCTCGTTCGTTCGTTTTGTCAAGCTCGTCGTCGTCGTCGTCGTCGTCGTCGTCGACGAGGCTCGTCTCTTTTCACCGACTCCTTTTGGCCGGTCTCGCGCGAAGAATGCAGCTCTCCGGTGCGTGGCAACCAGCAGCAGCAGCAGCAGCAGCAGCGTTTCTGCACTCTCTCCTCCTCCTCTGCCTCGCGCGCTCCGTCGCTCATGTGCGCACTCCGCGAGAGGGAGAGAGATGGCTTCTCGGGGCCCCGAGTATACTTACTCTCGGAACGAGGCGCCGAGCGTATTGCGGTACTCGCGGCCGAGCAACCTCGAGCGCAGCTCGCAAAATATATAGCCCACAACCGCGGCTCTCTCCCGAGGCGCTTCTTTTTTTTTCGCACGCACGACTCTAACAACTCCGTAGCTGTTTCTCTGCGCCGACTCCAAAGATTATTTCGTGTCTAATGCCGCAACAGCCGCTTGATTGCTTTGTTGCGAGCGGCTAATGCGCGTCGCGAGCTCGCGGCGTTTTTATCTCTCATCCCGAGCGAGCGGCCCGAGAGAAAAAGCCTCGTTACCGCGCGCGCGCGCGCGCGCAGCCCAACGATGATTTAGCTGATTAATACAAATACGCGCTGGTATGTATATACCCCCGGGGCATATCTGCACCTAATCAACCCAAACACACCGCTACGGTCATTACGATTTACGCGCAAACCAACCGACGACGCACGCGGTGCCATTTATTTTCCGCCACGATGCAGTGTATGTTGGCTGGTTTTGATCGCTCAATGCTGGTCGACCTCGTTCCGGGTGTATAAGACGGTGAGAAAAAGAGACGAATCAGGGGAACGAGAGATGCAGCTTGAATAATTCAATCCGGGAACGGCGCGGCGCGCGAGCTAAGCAAGTCTAATTGCGTTGATAGAGGAGACATCACGCAGTAGGCCTTGGCTGCTCGACTAGGACGACGTGCAGCGAACGGGAGACACGAGAGAGAGACAAGTTTTGGAAGTTATCGCGCGTGTGTTGGCTCGTACGCGTATAGGAACGGGCGCATTACGCACAAAGCGGAAGGAGGAGCGCGCGGGCGCGGCGGAGGGATAAGCGGGCGGCATTAGCGAGCGACACACGCGCGAGTCTCTACCCCGGTGGGGGCGACTCCCGCGACAGATTTACGACGGATATCTTGCCGAATTACCGATGAATGCGAGCGTGAATTACTATGGCTTTGCTCCGCTTAATGCGCCTCGCGCGCGCATCCCCGGCTCCCCGGCTCCCCGGCTCCCCGGCTTCGTTACACCGCGGCAGTGTCGCTGCAGCGCGGCCTCCGACACCCATAAATACGCTTTTTTCCCCCGTTCCCTCGCCCGCCACCAGGGATTTTTTTGCGGCGCGTCGACTATATACGCCGAGCTCGAGCGGGCTAATGAAACCGGCCGATACGGGTCAGCGCATTTTTACGCGGCTCGCGCGCACGTGTGCGTGTACGTATGTGTATGTAGGTAAGGGAGAGCGAGAAGATCGCGGCTGAGATAAAACGGATGATTGAAATGGAAAAAGCCTGTCACCGTTGGCTGCGATATATATATATAGGTATACGTACGTACACGTACCCGTGTTGTGTGTATCGCGATATATATCGGACAATCGTAAGGCAGGACCGCCGTCGCTCTCTCGACAATAAATAATTTAATTTAATTATGAATTGTCAGCGGCCGACCGGCTGACGGACAATTTAATCGATTCTTGTAATTACTCGCGGGAGAGAGAGCGAGCGAGCGGTAGCGCAGGCGGCCAAACTCGATTGCAGATCTACGTGTGTGTGCAATAATAAGCGCGAGCTAATGAAAGCCCGGTGTACATAATGCGTTAATGCGAAAATACTTGTGTGTCTCTTGGAGCCGCGCACGGACCGATCGCGATATATGCTATATGTATATAAGTATGTATAAAAACGAAGGAGAGCCACGTGAGCCAGCTCGATCTCGAGCTGTGTGCAGCGGCAAATATATAGTTCGCGAAAGTAAAAGTAAATAATCCCGACTCTGCGTGGCTCTGCGAGCGATACACGCTCGGGGGGGTTTTGCAAGAAGCTTGCGTCAAGAAGCCAGCTCGTGTGTATGTATATGCACACTTACACATCGGAGCCATACTCACGATCGGAGATCGGCCGTTCGCACGAAATCTCTCGAACGCTCGTAGGCGATCTGTGAAAAAGCCCCCGCATTCCCCCGTGTATATGTATACACGGCTCATTGCTCTCGCACAGTCGGCCGTTCCGAATTAGCACCGGAGCGGCGGCGGCTCTCACAATCAAGAGCTCGAGAGCATTGTCGATTCGCGAGACCAAACGAGCCGACGCGCGCAATCGTCGCGACCCACTCTGCTGCAGCAGCGTGTATGCATACGCGATTTTGGACTAGCCCGCGCCCCGCGGCCATTCAGCCCGAGACCGCGACCAGACAAAGGGGGCATTTTTTTCTCCCCGATGTGTCCCCCCGCGCGCCTCCGATCAAACAAACGTACATACGTGCGCGCGCGAGCCTTCTTTGCCCCCTCCCCCTCTTGTACGTGTATGTATATACGCCCTCCCCGCGGGGACAAAACGCGCGCGCGCGACAAATCCAGTGCCTCCCATGCGCTGCAGCGATCGAACGGGTTTTCGACTTGGCTTCGGGCCCTCTCTCACTCTACGTAGCTATATACGTGTGTATACGGGCGACAGAGCTATATATCTATACATACCTGCTCGGATTAATTATTTCCTCAGCCGGGGGGGCCTCTCCGGCTCGACTCTCGAGTCGTCCCTCGCACGCACTCGCGCCATCGACCGATCGCCCCTCGCCCGCCGCGCCGCGTCTTTTTACTCTTCCTGTCTATACGGCTTTTCCTTTTCCACCTCTCTGCCTTTCCCTTTCCTCAGTCCTTATACCCTCTCCCGACTTTTCACGCACGCGTGTATGCCTCGCGGCCCGTTCCACTTATTGCCCGCCGAATCCCTTTCACGATCTTTCCCTCCGATATTATAATTACGAAGCGGCTGATGGATTTTTTGTGTTCCTTCGCGGTTGCCGTGCGCTTCGCTGAGCATCAATTTCTTTATCCGCGCAGTCGCTCGAATTTTATCTCGGGTCGATAACCTTGGCAACGCGCGTGAATGTTGGCCACGAGAGATCGGGACGGATAATATTAATAGCTTAATGGAAATTCTTATTAGCCCAATCGCAATTGCAATCTGTTTCGCAATTAAAAGAGTATAACAGTCCGCTTGCGTATACATATAGCACCGAACGCAATCGATATATGGATCAACTCGAGACCCGTTGGAATTGAAAGGAAAAATCAAAAAGTCCCGACGCGTTAGTCAAATTTGTCTCCGGTAAATTTGATTTTTTCATTGCCCCGAAAGGCGCGCGCGCGAATCGACGCTAATCAAATCTGGAGGTTTTATCAAGTTATGCGAACTTTTATCCACTGTGACCTAATTCGGTCTATCAAATGGAGACAACAATGCGAACAGCAACGAGAGAAGGGGAAAAACGAACGAACAAAAGGTGTGATAAAACCTCGTTTTTTTTCATCCTCTTTCATCCGACCGGATTCGCGCGCATCCAAGTTTATTTTGGTAATTTTAATGAAGTAGGTATATAGTCGCGCGAGTCAAGCTCGTCGAACTGAATTTAGCACGAAAAAGGAATTGAATTTAAACGGCAAACATTTGTTGCCGCGAATCAATCCTGTTTACGTTTCACAAATCACAATGAATTTTCTTTTTCCGTGTATACACGCGGCGCAACGGACACGCGCCAACGCTGAAATACTCGTGTAATCGTAATGGGTAATTTTCCAGTCGCTGTCGAAGAGCCATTCGTGCAAGACACATATAAACGAATGCTTAAATAATCGTGCATGTGTGTGAGTGTGTGTGTGTGTGTGTGGTTAATTGAATTAAGAAATTTCGTAGGGAGTCGCGGCGCGCGATAAGGATCTGCCAAAGTTCCCAAGGCATACCCATTGGGCATACACACACATATATGTATAAAAGAATGAATCGACAGTATATATATATATATGGAAGCTCGCTCACGTGTATACGTGGCGAGCAGCTCTCGAGCAAATAAATACACACGTGTATATCTCCTTTTGCGCTAGCTCGTTGTTCCCCGCGAAATGTACTTTCTCCGGGTATATCTCGGGCCGCTAATAATGTGCACACGCTCGCGCGCGCGCGAATGCAGCAAAGCACTCGAAGCGTTGCACTCAAAGAAATAATTCAGGTAATGGTAGAAACGGATGGGTAGACACTGCCAAAACAAACTTTATAAGACTTGTTTCTTTTGGTGTGTGGCGCGCGCGCAAGGCGAGAGAGGAATTTTGTGTTCTCCTGCAAGCGTACGTACACATATATATATACACACACGAGCGCTAACCCGAGGCAAATATTTCAAACGTGATGCTGTTAACTTGTTAAGTGCCCGTAATTGAAACTTTACCCTGGCGCTGGTTAGCGGCAATTTACGACGCTTTGTTTATCTAGCATTTTAATTAGCGTCTCTTCCATATATATATGTGTAATTTCCCCCAATTCACGGCTGAAGTTTTTGCTCTCTCCTCGCTCCTCCGCCCAACTGATCCGCGCTTTTTATCCCCCTTTTCGAGTGCGCGCGACTCGCGGGACACTACCCCCGTTATATCCGGAACTGCAACGCGTGCAGGGACCCGCAACACGGGAAAAGGCGAATCCGCAAAAAGGTGCTCGCTCTCGACCTAATGGAATATTCGTCATCCGTTAATGAGTTCGAGGGCGGGGATGGGCCGTTTGGGATTTTCTCGCGGAATTAGCCGACGAATTTTATAATCCCGCGCGGAGAAACAAAAGTGCGGGACGAGCTTATCTCGTAACGAGGATCAAAAAGATTCGGCTCTCGGAGGAGGAGGAGAGGGCTAATCTCCGTTAGCTCTCTCGCGCGCGCGGATCTCCTCACCTGCGCCCGATTAATTTCTCCTCGTTTTTCCTCGCGTGCGCCGCGCCATCGTTCTACTCACTCCCACACACACATACACACATACACACACACACACACACACACACACTCGGTCTACCGTGCGGCGTCCACACGAATATTCAGCCCATTCGATCGGTATTTCCTCAGCCTCGCGCGCGCGACTGATCTCATTCGATGCCACGCGCACTTGTACGCTCTCCTCCTCTACTATACTGCATATATATATATATATATATATATATATATATACATATATATATATATATATATATACACGCGCACTTTCTCCCGTTTCTCCTCTCGGTGGCCGCGTGATATGCCACTCGCGGCGGATATATGCATGCGGCCAAACGGTCACGTCTTCCTTCCCCCGGCCAGAGCAGCTCGCTCTCTCGCCGGCCCGGCATTTCCCCCGCATATTTACCGCGCGATTCAGCCGAAACTAGGAATGCCGCGCGCGCGCACCGATCTCTCCTGTGTTGCTTCCTCCCTCCCCCCCCCTGAATAAATCGGTCGGATTTCACTAATTCGATCGCGCGCGCGCAGCCTTTCGCTAGGTTCACGCGCCGCGACCGCATACTTGCCGCGCGACGTCCCCTATGTAATTGTAATTGTAATTGTAATATTTATTTAGCAGTATACACACACACACACACACACACACACACACACACCGAGCGGAGAAAGTTGCGCCGGGGATCGGCGTATATAGTGTCGTCGCGCGGAAATTAATTCGCGGGACCGCGTAAACAGAGTCCGGACGCTTCTCGGGGATATTCGACAATGCCCGTTTGCCCGCGCGTTTGCGTCGGTTCGGCCGACGGACTCTAATCACCGGATTGATATGAATAACGCGCGCGTATATCCGCGCCACAGGGCAGGGCTCGAAAATACGATTGGCCAAATGCTAATTCGTGGCGATGGAGGGGGCGAGCGGGCCTCTCGACGGAAATGGCACGCGTGCGATATCTGCCCACGCAGCTCCGCGTATTTTTTTCTCCCCTCGACCCCCCGTTCCGAGGGCTTTTCCGCGAGAGAGCTACACGGGCGCGCGCCGTCGTTTTGCGAAAATATGCGAAAATCGCTGCAACGCTGTGAGGGGCTGGCGCGCGGGGGCAAACACACTCAAATGAATATGAGTATATAAATTGCCCCCCGAGTGCACTGCGCTGCTGCGCGCTCATGTACACGAGCTCACACACACAGAACTCCTGTTTCCCTGCCATCAATCATGCAGGGTTAGCTGTTTTAAATTCCCGCGGCTCTCGACGAGGCTTTTTCTCTCCTGTTCAGTGGAAAACCGATCAATCCAGGCACGAGCGAGTGGTCCCAGCGCGTGTATATATACATATATATGCCTCTCCGAATTTCGTCTGGCCCAGAGCGAGAGGCGTGTTTGGTCTGTTGCTCCATTCTTACGCGCGCGCGGCCCATTCAGCCGAGCTCGAGAGACGCGAGGAGTAAATAATCGTGTATAGTGTAGGGGTCGCGGTGTGTTTGCGCAGGATCGCGGAGGATGAGCCGATCGGGCCCGGGCAAACACGCGGTCCAACGTAAGAATCGCCCAAATCGCGCGAGGTGGATATAACAGGTATATATACACAGGCACGCGCGCGTACGGGAGCAAGTCCGGAAAAAATAGATGCACGCGAGAGATACGCGACACAGGCGGCTCGAGCTGCGGGGATATATATCGCGGGGCGCGATCGCTCGGGGCCCCGCCAAACATTCGACAGCTGCGCGCAATCGTCCCCCCGCGAGCGGGCCCTGCGCATATGCCCTATACGTGTGATTCAGTGACGACGAGCACGCGACCCGACGCGCACCATCACCACCGGAGCAGCAAAGAGGGGGGTGTAACGCACAATGTCGCGGTGGCCCGCCGTCGCCACGGCGGCTCCATTACAACAGGTTACCATATTTCCACGCTGGTTGGCCGTGTGTGTGTGTACACACGCACGGGCGCGACAAACGCGACGGGGGCAAAATGAGGATTATGACTCTTGGGGGGAGACTCGAGTCCGAGGATTTATGTACATATACGGATCGAGCGAGTCCCTCCAGGAGTCGAGCCGCTCACTCCGCTGTGATGCTTTCTCGAAAATAAATTTACGCCCGTTTTATTGTGAAGGCGCGCGCCGTTCGTTTTGCGCGCGAGTAGGGCTTTTTTCTCTCTGCTCTCCCCCCGTTTTTCGAGCCGAGTGTGCATGCAGTACCCTGCAGTCGGGGGATAAAAGCCGGCGGCCGAGCTCGAGCGATTCCCTAAATCACCCGTTAGTTTTCGCCTTTATCAAATGAATTTAATTCAATTGAATCGCCGCGTGTACACCGCGCGCGGCGCACCGGGTCCTCCAAACTATCCCATAATTCATTTCTCGCGTGCCCCGTGTCTCTGCCCCTCTCGCTCTCGAGTGTTTTCGAGGCAGACAGAGAGATGGACAAAAAGTTTTTCGAATCGCGCGTACGCGTATTTATACCGCGCGCGGTTGATTCTGATTTATTAACGCGCCGCTTCTTTCTCTTTTTCTCTTGCCCCCTTTCCTCCCGCAGCCGAACGGAACAAAGTAAATCTTCTTCCGTTGCGCAGTGCAGTTATATACACGCGCGCGCGGGTCACTCGCGGAGGAGCGCGTATATAAATTCGGTGTTTCAACGGGCGGTAATTATGAGGAGGAGGAGGTGAAGGAGGGAAAAAAACAACCCGAATTCCGAATCGGAGAGCCGTAACACGAGACTCGCGAGCGCACGCGAGTGCACAGCCTAATGAGACCGGCGCGCGCGCGCGCGAGTGAAATAAAAAGCACCGCGTATGGGTATCGGCGTTTCATGCGCCCAGGTATACACGCGCACACACACAAACACACACTCGCGAGTCCCATAAACTAGCGATTCTAATGAGGGCCGCGTTTTTTCGGGCTAATAAGCCGTCTCGTACCAATAAACGAATCGGCCGCCCCGCCAACAGACGAACAGCACCAGCGGCGCAGTACACAATCGACGGGAAGTATAGGATTCGGGGTTGGGTCTCATTGTTTATTGTGTATTAGCCGGTGCGACCGCGCCGGTGTAATCGAGACCTTCTTCCAGACGTGTGATATCATACATACACGTTTCTTTTTCGTCCGTTGTCAACACTTCCGGCTGTTTTTTTTTTCGCCCCCCGGTTTTGAGGAAATGGACGACGGGAACAGGGCTCCCAGGACGACTCTGAGAGCTCGCGAGAGCTGGCAAAAAGCCGCGGCCTAGAACAAGCGGCCGTGTATACCTCGGTCGCGAGCTGCTCTGCTCCGCGGTCCGAGACGATTGGGAGCGAGAGATTCAGATTCAGATTCAGAATAATTTTATTGTCTGTACATTATGTTGTACAATTTACAAGATTTTTTAAAGAGAGAGAGAGAGAGAGAGAGAAACGGGAAAAGAGAGAGAGAGAAGAGCCTATCGAATGCTTTGAAATGTGACTAGACGAATCGGTAGTCCGTTTTCCCCATTGTTCGCCGCGCAGTCGTCACAGTCCATTGTCCCGTGGAAAAATTGAAAGAGAGCCCCGGCGTGGCGGCGGCGGTGGTGGTAGGTCGGATATGGCGCGAGCCGCAGTAGAGGCATCGTCGTATATAAGAAAAAAAAAGGAAAAAGCCAAGCGGAAAAAAGTAAGTAGCGCCGCCGACGAGAGATACAAGTACAAGACGCGCGCGGGGGCTAAAAAATGGGAGAAAGGAAGGAAAGGAGTGAGCGAGAGTGAGAGCTGCAGAGAGCAGCTCATCGTCGTTTTTGTGTCTGAGAGCTAGACGCACTATAACCGGGCCGAGAGAGCCGAGAGCCAAGTGTCTTTTCGACTCTGAAACGCCCGGGCTCTCGCCGCAACTTTTTCACGATTGAAAGACTACGCCAACTTAGCGACATGGCTCGCGCACGAGCCAAAGTGGATGAGGAAACTGGCGCTATTAAATACGGCTAGCCGCCGCCGCGAAAATACCATCCCCCCTCGTGTGTGATATCGCGCTGCTTCCTCCAGCCTAGACTCTTCTCCCCTACATACACACATCGATCCGCGAGCATGTCACTGCTCCGTTAGCTCGAACCGACAGAGACGTACACATTTTTAATTAAAACTCTCTCGAGGGAGCGAGTGCGAGTGTGCGCGTGTGTCTCTGCCACGGATGATAATGCTCGTGGCGATAAAAATAGATGGAGCGAAAATCCAATTTGTCGGGGGCTGCGGAATTTCCTCATTTGGGCCCCGGAAATTGAAGAGAAAGCATAGGCGAGAGGGTAAATAACACAGCAACAACAAGCGGCCCGGCGGACAAAGAAAATGAAGGAGCCGCGAGCTCAGCGTAGTGGCAAATATGCGTGGGCTACGATATACCACAGCAGGGACGTGTGTCTGTGTGTACATCGGGAAAACGCTAGAGAGGAACGAGCAGCGTCAAGGATTGTCCGGTGCGCGGCCGGAGAGTTAAACGTGTTTGCCCCAAATTTCACGGCGCTCCGACGCTCTCGGGCTGGTGTGCGCGAGAGCTCGACTTTGTCGGCCGATCCGAGAGCTGCGCTGTATATACCTATATGCTGCACACAACGCCCCAGCTACGCCCCGGATTTATATGCATTTTCTCTTTTCCACCCGGCGCTATTGTACCGAATTTCCCCGCCCCCCCCCCCCCGACCCGCGGCTACGCTCTCGCACGTGTTATTGTGCTCTCCGCTATACGTTCCGCCTCTCTTGCGCTTCTCTCGCGTCATTTTTCAGCGTGATGATCGGCTTTGCCATTTTGCCGATCGCGTTCGTTCCCCTCGCGCCCCATGGCCAATGTTCGCACGCGTGATTTTTCGAAAATTCATGAAAAAAAAATACACACGTAGATTTTTCGTAAATTTTGATTGTTTGTTTATTTTTTCTGTTGCAGGTGAGTTGAGAAACCGGGAGGGACATTTGGTGGGACGATCGTCCTTCCAAATTCACGTTGTGAGTAGAGTGTTTTTCAAATGCTGCTGTACAAATGATTTCCATAGATGCGGATATGCAGGAGAAACAATTTGTTGAGAGTGTTGCAGTAAGGAAAGTCGATTGTACTTGGAACAAGTTCAAAACAGCTGGATTTCCTTAGTTTTAGTAAATTTCATACTTGATGGCCATTGAAATTACTCAAACTTTACATTCGTACTGAAATTTAGTTATGCAAATTTCAGAAATAACTATTAAAGAACTCGAGTCAAACTGAAATTTGTTCCGTCCGAGACTAAATACATATTTTCACTCGAATCAAAAAATCATTTCTGCTGATAATTCGTTTTGAACGTTGACACTCCTGCCCGTATATGACATTCGCATCCCTCGTGAAAAATCTCTCAAAACAATTGCCTATCGAATTGGAACGGCGAATTTTTTCGCGCTTGATTCGCGAAGCGTCGAAGCTCGAGAGAAAAAAATCGAAAAATATCAGAGGACACTCTAGCAGGAATTGATCACGAGTCGTTCGCCGAGAAACGATTCACTCGCCCCCCCCCCCTTGCCCCGTTAAAACGTCGAATACCCGAAGGGACGTTTAATGCGCCGAATGAAAAATCGGCGAGTGTCTCGATGAACGTTACGAGTGCAGTGGCTAACATCTCCTCGAGACACCGGAGCTCCTCGATCCTGTCCGATGGTAATTATATCGAGAAGAAGAATCTCGAGTCGAGTCGAGTGGGAGAAAATATATAGCGCGCGCGCGAGCCCGAGACAAAGCGCACTCAAGACGGGAACTGTCTGCAGTCGGATGGGAAATGACGATACCGTGGGATTTTGAGGGAAAGGCTTGTCTTTCTCTCAGCTTTTTTTCGTCGCGTGTCAAAGCTGCGCGTCGACTCGTGGGGGCAGGGAATGTACTTTAAAAACCGCTTGATCCGCCTGCAGTTACGGGCCGCGCGCACTGACAAATGGGCGAAGAAGCAACGCAAGCGGGGGGGGGGGAGGAGAAAGAGGCTCGCGCTCGGGCAAAGTCAAAAGAGAGTACTGCAGAGCGCGGAAGCGAAGAAATGGAGCTCGTCGCTCTCAGCATTCAGTGCAGTTTCCCCGCGCGACGCGAGAGAGACTGCACAGCCAAGGAGGAGTGGGGGTGGGGGGGGGGGGGTGCCACAGCTACTTTGTAGCGCGCGCGCGAGCGCAGAGGTATCTTTTGTAGAAGAAGGATCGCGTCTTTGCGAGCTGTGAGCTATATACACGAGCCGTGGCGCGATGGAGAGCACACAATGCACTCGGTGCGTTGCAGCCCCGAAAACTCGATCGCTCGAGCTCGCTCGCTCGAGCTGCAGTTGCGTCCCGCGGATATATAGGGACTCGAGAGAGCATCGGAATTCGTCGGCCGCGCGCGGTGGTGCAGGGGCGGAGAGCGGAGGGGCATACCGGTTTCCGCCGCTCCCCTCCATCTGCTACGTATGCTGGGCCTCTCTCGCCGCCGCCGGCCATCGAGCGAGAGCCTCTCTCCCCGCCGCGCGCGCGCACACTGACCCATGGAAGCGCGCGCGCGCGCGCTAAGTGGCAGAATGCCATTGTGCGCGACACCTGGTCCAAAGACGGCCGCTGCCGCTTTCCGCCCCGCCACCGATGCTTCTCTCTCTTTGTATGGCACCCGCACGCTGCAGAGTCGACTCGCCCCGTAACGCGCGCCGGATATTTACAGAGCCGAGAAAAGCGAGCGCGTGTGTGTACTCCCGCCAGCGCGAGCGGCTAATTTCGGCCGCGCGCGGCTTTATTGCGACCCCGTAAAGTTCCATTGCGGATGTAGTCCCCGCGGCGCGTGTGCCACGGGCCCCCCCCCCTCCCCCCTCACATACTGTATACTATATACCGACGCACGCACGAACGGTTAATCCCGGATCAATTTCACGGGCCGGATTCTTTTTTTTATTGAATTATTCCCAAACTCCCAAAGGCTCGACCGAATTATTTCCCAGTTGCACCCAATTGCCACTCCGAGTGTTTGTGTGCGTGTGTATTTACGTATAGACACACTTATGGACCCACCCGTCGCACCTAAAATTCATTACGCTCAGCTAAGAGCAGCGAAACTTTGAACGCCTCCTCGTCTTGGCGCTGTATAACTCCAAGTGTTTTCGAATATACTACACTCGGCTTGGGCAGCGCTCAAAAGTTCGAGCCCTGGATATATACATCGGACCCGGCCAGTTTTTCCCATTTGACGTGTATCCACGGATCCGAGAGACTCGGTAAAAGGCATATGTATGTACGCGTAAATCGCGCGAATGTCAATCAACCCGCCCCCGGTCAATATAAATGAAATTATATAATTCTCGTTATTACGTATTCCCCCCGATGTCAAATAATAATACACGCTCTCGCGAATCGTCGTTCGCGACTGTCCGTCCGCAGCCGCGCATTGAGTATATAGACGCACGCGAAAACATTTATTTGTCGAGCTTTGTTCCGTACAGACACAAGCTCGGAGCGAGCTTTTGCCCGGCGGCCCGAGCGCTCGCCCAACTCGATACACAAACACACGCGCGCGGCATAATTCGAAACAACTGACAGTCGTTGGCGCGAGGCATTAAAATCACACGCGCGAGGCGGGCACTTCAATTCGTAAATTAGAATGCCGTGACGACACGCACACACACGGGGGGACCAGTTGGAATTTCAAATTACTCGGAGCTCTCCACCGCGGACTCGCGCATATGCAACGACGCGTGACCCAATAATTCTAATGCGCGCAGTGCGGCCCGTAATCATCGCGCGGGAACAAAGGCTTGTCAGCGGCGTCGGGTAATCCGGGCCGGGGGAAAAATTGATTGGCACCCAATAATGTTTGACAGGCCGAGCTCGCGCGCGAGAGAGGACGGATGGGCGAACAAAAAGTGTACTCTCTGGCAAAAAGAGTCCGTGGCCGAGTGATGAGAAAAAAAACAGTTGGAGGAGGAGGCAGACTCTCGCCGAATCAGATTGGAGCGAGATGATAAAGAGGGAAGGCGCGGCCAATTTCGTAAGAGACAATGGAATAACGGATCGCGCGCGTGCACACGCGAGTGAGAGGCTCGGGAGGCGCACAAGCACCGGAGAAAGAGACTCTCGGTGTGTGTCGGTGGGCAATGGTGGCCCCGCTCGCGAGCCCCGGGCTAATTTGTCGGAATGAGCTGAGTGTGCGCGGGTGTGCGAGCTGCTCCAGCGGTATATACACGTATGCGCGCGCGCCACTATAGTCGCGAGGTGCGATCTCGCGCGTCTATCGTAAATCAAACGGCATCGGCGGCCGCTATAAATCCAATCGCTACCGTCGCGCCCGCCCGACTCTCTTCTATATATCCGCGAAGCTGTATCCACTCTTATCCGGAGAGAAAATCGACAGCGCCACTTATATACATAGCTCGAATCTCCTGGTGGGCGATCGCTTTTCCCGATTCCTATCAATTTTCATTAGCCCGGCTGAGCTTTTTATTCGGCCGCCCCCGCCACTCGACGGAGGAATTATTCAAGGAGCCGACGGATTAACGGCCACGCTCGATTTTCTAAGGGTCTCGGCGCTTCGGCGATTAGCATTTCCGCGCCAACCGAGTGTTGATGAATTTCAAAGAGAGCCAAACGACAAGGGGGAGGAGGAGGAGGATTAATACGTACGCGACGTCTCTCGCCTCGGCGGTTATAAAGTCCGCACTGGATTGCCTCTCGCGGCATCTGGATTAAGTTAATTCAGTTTGCAGCGGCAGCAGTTTGTTTGGACCATATATATATATATATATATATATATATATATATATATATATATGCGCGGCCTATTTGCATGCCCGGGGCGTGTTTACCTGGGCGCACGTGTAATTGTACGTACGTGCGGGCGCGCGCGCGCACATGCTTGGCTATCCGCGATTCAGGAGACTCATTAGCATAAGGCGCGTCCGACCTCCCCTCGCTCCGGCTCTCTTTCGCGCGCGAGTTGGTTATAACGCGGCAGCCCCCCGTCGCCCTAAAAGCTGCGCCGCGAGGTGCGATAACCGAGCGAGCGATGTATATGCGCGCATCGCTATTCACCAACCCCCTTTTGCTTTCTCAAAGGGAAAGCTTTGTAATGGGGCAAAAATCGGCCCACCGAATCAGACCTCGGGACATCGATTTTCGTGATCTACGGGTCGAAAAACATGGAAATCCAAAAGTGTCTGTATGTATGTATGTGTGTGTGTGTGTGTGTGTGTGTGTGTGTATGTGTGTGTGTGTGTGCGTCCCGTTTTTTTTCGTCCACGATAACTCTCGAAGGAATGGTCCGATCGTCCTGAAATTTTGCACACAGGTTAATCGCGGCAAAATCTCGGGCGAGTTCAATTTTCAGCAAAATCCGTTGTTTATTTCTCTAGCAACCGTTGCTAAGGTGTAAAATTTTTTGTTTCTTTTGTCTAGGATAACTTTCGAAGGAATCGTCCGATCTAGCTGAAATTTTGCACACCGGTTAGTTGTGGCAAGATCTAGCCCGAGATCAATTTTCAGCAAAATCCGTTGGTTATTTCCCTAGCAACCGTTCCTAACGTGTTTTCTTACAAATCCTCATGAGTGCTCATTGAGGCAAGCCGGAAAATCAGTTTTAAGTCACACTCGATGGCCAAGGACACTGAATTGTCCCATAGCAACCGTTGTTTACCTCCCTAGCAACCGTTACGAATGTTGGAAATTATTAATTTATGACCCATTTCCGTCATTTTCGACGGAAAAGGACACAAAATCTTCCCAATTAGCTCCTTAGCAACCGTTGTTTACCGCCCTAGCAACCGTTGCTAAGGGAAAGAAAAATTCATGTAAGTTTCGTTTCCAATATTTTCAACATGCTAGAACCAAATGTGCAAGAAAATATTCCTGATAATAACGCAGAACTACCATTGAAGAAACATTTGTTTTTTAGATATTAACAATAAATAAAAAAGTTTAGAGTGATTGTAAGTTACACATTAATTATAAAATTATTTTAGATGTAAAAAATTTTTTTATCCCAAATTAGTGTTTAATCTAGAAAGAAATCCCCCGATAGACGTAAGTATAAGGATAAATAAATGTATCCAATGTATAAAAATTATTTTTCCTCTAAACAAATCAATTAAACGTATTCGATATTCGATTCGAGAAAAAGTATGTATAACGGTTATAATTGCTTTCTCAAAGGGAAAGCTTTGTAATGGGGCAAAAATCGACCCACCGAATCAGACCTCGGGACCTCGATTTTCGTGATCTACGGGTCGAAAAACATGGAAATCCAAAAGTGTCTGTATGTATGTATGTGTGTGTGTGTGTGTGTGTGTGTGTGCGTCCCGTTTTTTTTTCGTCCACGATAACTCTCGAAGGAATGGTCCGATCGTCCTGAAATTTTGCACACCGGTTAGTTGTGACAAGATCTAGCCCGAGTTAAATTTTCAGCAAAACCCGTTGGTTATTTCCCTAGCAACCATTCCTAACGTGTTTTCTCACAAATCCTTATGAGTGCTCATTGGGGCAAGCCGGAAAATCAGTTTTAAATCACACTCGATGGCCAAGGACACTGAATTGTTGTATTTGCTCCATAACAACGGTTGTTTACCTCCCGAGCAATAGTTACGAAGGTTGGAAATCTTTAATTTATGACCCATTTCCATCATTTTCGACGGCAAAGGACACAAAATCTTCCCAATTAGCTCCTTAGCAACCGTTGTTTACCGCCCTAGCAACCGTTGCTAATGGGGGAAAAAATTGATGTAAGTTTCGTTTCCAGTATTTTCAACGTAATTTAGAGAAAATTGAGAATTTGGTGTCTTTTGCCGATAAAAATAGATTTTGAATTGATCATTCCCAACCTCAGCCGTCGAAAATGATCAAAATGAGTCTTCAAGCGCGCTAAATACGGACTTAAGGGCAGGGCGGATCGATTTTGACCGCCATTAAACCGTATGACAGTCACAAGATGAATTGATCGAAAAATTATGCAGGTCCAAATGTCTCGCATCGTGTATAACCTAGAACCGTTTGCTTTGTTGCATTTGATCAAATAATAAGAGAGCCCGGGCAGACATCAACACTCGCAACATAGTTTGGTCAATTGAAAAAGAACGACACTTTACACAGTCACAAAGATACGAATTGAATTGATAAGATAATTTTTTTTTAATTTTTCAAAAATAAATGATAGTATCTACGGTAGTGGACAGGTGAAAATACAGGTTTGGGAAGCGTTTGTGGGTGATATTGAAGCCTCTTTGAGAAAGCATACTGCTAAGGCACTTGGCAGCGGTTTTTTCTTTGCCCCCGCCCCCGGCCTCTCGCGGTTTTCTACTAATGAGGCAACCACACACACTATTCGCCCCCTTTGTTCCTTTCAATTTTCGCCCCACTTGTTTCGAGCGAATACCTCGCGGCGGCAGCCCGCACTGCGCACCAGTCCTCCCGATATACGTACGATCGCTCGAACGTTCCTCCCACTTGTGCAGCGCGCAGTAAGTATATGCCCGTCCCGCTGTCCTCTAATGATCCGCCGTATATACATATATACGTACGATCGAGAGCTGTGACGCGCTCGTTACGCCTCTCTCGCTGCGTGTGGATATGTACGCGCGGTGCTCGAGAGTCCGTTACACCCGATCGACCCTCGGATTTTTCATATTAATTTCGACGATGCGGCAGCAGCAGCTTTGCGGGCCGTATATATGTATTATACAATCAGCGGGACGCGTTGTCACGTAGGAGCGGCATGAAAAATCCGCCGGATATACATGATGTATACTTGCATGATTGCCGATGGGACATCGAGAGATGGTTATCCCCGGCCCTCGACGCGCCCCACATACGAATTGGGCAAACAACCGAAAATTCATAGCGTAATATAAGGTCGTTCGTACGTACGCGTCGCGTGTACCCATTCGTCTTTGAGTGGCCCGATAAGCACGAAAGTGAAAGAGGCATCGCTGAAGGAGGGAGGATCCGAGATGAAAGAAAAAAATACGCGCGTCCAACGCACTTATCTGCGTAATGTATACTCTCAGTTGAACTATCCAGTATATATCCACGGAAGCTTGGCCGTTCTTCCCCGATACATACCCCGGCCGGCAGCCATCCACCCGATTTCGCTCATTTTGTTTCTATGCATACATTACTCGCGCGACCGACCGGCCGGCGCACTTACTCCCCAGCTCTGCCCTCGATACACACACACACACACACACACACACACACACACACACACACACACACACACGAGAGCAGTTGATTCTTTTTTTCCTTCACCTCCAGCCGCGCGCGCGTTTCTAAGCCTTTACTTTTCTCGCTCGGACACACACGCGCTAGTTTTGTGCCTTCCTCTCCTTCCTTTTTTTCTTTATTCAGCTTCTCTCTCTCTCTTCCTCCTCTCTGCTTTTCGTGTTTTTTCGTGCCCGGCGCCCGCCCATTTGCATGCGAGCGAGCGCCCGCGCGAGCGGCGGATTAACATATAAACATGCTCGGCCGCGTTTCCGAGGTGCATATACATTTTTTTTCCTTCCCCCCCCCCTCCCCGCGCTTCCCTCCCTCGTAGCGACGATCTGGAAGTATAAGCGGATGGAAAACACACGGAGGCATCGTCTCACTACAGAGGGATCGCCCCGGGATTAAGCTCGGGCGGCGATATCGGACGCGCGCGCGCGCATTATTCAAATACGTCCCTCTCGGCCCTGTGTTAATTGCCAGATGCGCCAAGCCACACACGTACATGTATATATGCGCATTTTCGGAATCGTCCAGTGAAAAGACTCGAACGGACGGGTGCCTTTGTCCACTCGGCCCGTGTGATCAATCGGGGGGGCAATAAAATGATCTGTCTCCGCGGAAGCTTTCGGACGGTCGTGTGCCGGGTGCGCGCGCGCGTGCGTGCGTAAGTATATATAATACGAGAGAGCGGCGGCGGCGGCAATTAGGCGCGTCTGGGCCGCAACGAGGAAACTTCCACTCGAGTTGATCGGGCGCGCGCGCGCTAAGGGAGCCGAAATCGATCCGCCGCCGCCGGCTGCGCGCCCGCTCCTAACGGAGACACGGACAATGCGTGTGTCGTCGCTTAAAAGGTCACAATTACTCGGGGGAAAAAAATCCGGGGCCGATTTTCCTCGCCCTCGACGCGCGTACTGCACCGAAGCTATAAAAAAAAGAAGAGAAAATCACGAGCGGAAAACTCTTCTCGGAAAATTCCACGAGTCGAATACGCACGTGTATAGAGAATAGAAGGCGATCGAGCTCGAGGCATTAATCTTGTTCGATGGCTGCCTCGAGTTTGAGAGGATGGCGGCGGCGGTCAAAACGGTTAATCGCGCGGCCAGTTGCGGGATTGAGAAATCAGCGCGAGTGAGCTCGGTGTGGTGCGGTGGCACGCTGGGCGCGCGTCCGCTGCTCTCGAGCTCCGGCCAGCTCTATCGCTCGGCTACATTAGCCTTTGTAGATAGTGCTAAGTGCCCCCGGATATTTCAGTCCCCGGACACTGATCATCTCCCTCTCTCTCAATCTCTCTCCTTTCTCTCCGAGCTCTCCCCGCGCGTATACGTACGTACGGTGTGCTCAGCCACAGAGACAATCTCGCACGTACGGATGGACGCGCATACCCGCCTCGGGACAAACGAATAATAATAAAAGGGGGAGAGCGAGTGTGGATATATATATATATATATATATATATATATATATATATATATATATATATATATATATATATGTATGTATATGTGGGGAGCGCGACTGACACGATCCCGCGCACCGCTCGTCTTTTCTCTCCTCTATTTATCTCTTCCCTTTCGGCACGCGTGACTTTGGTCAAAGAGTCGCGAGCCTGTTTCCTGCTGCACATCCATTCACCAGAGCAGCAGCAGCAGCGGATGAAGAAGATGCACGCGCGGCTATGGGCCTACCCGCGCGCACTTTAGCGTCAGCTGCGTATTTTTTTCTCTCTCTCTCGCTCCATCTCTTCTCGGCTGCTGCTGCTGCTTGTGTTTCTTCCTTCTTTTTCCCTCGCCGTTCGTTTCGCTCGTGTCTTGTGCGCACCTCGACACTTTTCGCCACGACGACGACGACGACGACGACGACGACTCGCAAAAGCCCAGAGGATGCGGCTCGCGCGTGCATTATTCCCCCCCGGGCCCCCCCCTTTGTTGCTCGTTTTATTCCGAACGCTCATTCCGGCTCACGTCCCGTTCGGAATTCATGCGCGAGCGTGCCCAAAATTTCCGGAGCCACGTCGAATTCCTCCGCGAGCCCGACTAAATTTTTCCTTCCCTCCTCGCCCCCTCACCGACTCACCTATATCGCGTTTTATTTCGTAGCCGCGCGAGATCGAAGCCACGCGGCCGCTGTTTCGTTCGAATCGATAATGGATTACAAACCGACGGCGTGATACCTTTTTTTTCGCGATCGGAATCGACGTGTGGGAAACGGCCGGCCCGCTCGCGGGTATGCGTACGTACGCGTAGGCGAATTTGTGCAGGAGTGCCGGGCTATATACGGGGCGAAGTGGGGGAGGAGGAGGCGAGAAAGGGCTTTTAGCGCGCGCGGGAGGCAAAAATCGCGCGCGCCAAATTGCCAAACGCTCCCGGCCGCGAATATTATTCTCCTCGAAAATTCGTATATACACGCGGCCCGGGCTCGTCTCTCTCGCGGAGGGGGGGGGGCGACGCGGCGGGGCCGTGTTTATATGATCCGATTTATCGCTACGCCGGCCGCTATTGTTATCGATTTCCGCCGAGGATTACTCGCGATTCCATATCCCGCGACTCTTTCTCTCTCCAACTTTTTTGTTTCGCTTTGTTCCCGCGACTTTTTCTCTCGCTCTCGCTCGCTCGCTCGCTCTTTCCCCGGGAAAAACGAGGAAATATCGCGATTGAAAATATTGATGAGTTTTTTACTCGATGAAACGCAGCGCGCGGCTTTTCACCGGCGCCCGGCCGCTCGCTCGTGCGCGAATATGTGTTTTCCTCTTATACGCGCCAATTTTTCTCATTCTCCCCGGCTGGCTTTTCAAAATCATTTCATGATCTATTAGCGAGAGCCCCAGCGACGTTGGCTTTTACCCACGACTCTCCCCCGTGTACGCGCACTGCTCGTCGCTATTTTGTCCGCGTATCGAGCGAGTGTCTGCTCCCCCCCCCCTGCCCCGCTTGTGCGTGCGTATACGCGCTGCGCCGATACTTGTTTGCCATTCAAACGTATTAGCATGAAAATTGTGTGCGCGAGCACGCGGGGCCGCTTCATTATTTTTTTGATGTTTATAAAGCACGTCGACGCGAGAGCGCCACCCCCCGGACAATGTGTATCGCGGTTCAATACCGAATATACAGCTCGCGCGCGTGTAATATCCGAGTGCTTTGCCCCCGGTGAACGGGTGCGAGATACACGTGTATATATATACACTCGTGAGAGAACTCGCTGTGGGACCGTAGATCCGCGGCGAAATCTTTCGAACGAGCATTGGAAAGTCGGTGCCCCGTTCGCCGAGTAAAATCGTTTCACCTATATATACCTCCTCTCCCCCTGTATACCGAAAAACTTTTCAAAATTACTTCTCGACCTCATTCTCGATAGGCTATTCCATCCGTATGTACGTACTTGTTGCCATCTTCGATTGCAAAATTCGCCGGGGGTGTAGAGAGAGAGAAAATGGAATTGAATATACGCGCGCCTATTCTCGGTGCGCACATACTCTCAGCGAACTCTGACATGCGCGTTATTGATTCGATGTGTTCTCCTTTTCTGTTGCAGGTGAGTTGAAAGAACTGGGATAATTCAACGGAGCTTGGCTCTCCGGTCACGCAGAGTAAGACACACTTTGCATTTTTAGCGGAATCGATTTTACACACACACACACACACACATACAATGATTTTCGCTCGATTCAATTTCTTGTTCGCGCGATCGCCGTTCAATTGAATCGGGCGCCGATAATCGATTTGTCGTGTCGCAAGGGCCGCAAATCCAACGAGGAGGGAAAAAAGGGGGTAACCTCCTCGAGAGAGAGCTCACGCTGAGCAAATATAGATTACCCGGCCCCTGCCAGCTCTTTCTAGGGTAAAACGTTGTCCTTACGAGACGCGCGGCGGTGGTTTTGAACATTTTCGAATCAATTGTCGGCCAATCGAGTTAAAAGGCGCGCAATTCCTCTTTACCTTAACGCGGCACTTTGGTGCAATTGCGCCGAGCCAGTCTAACCACATAATACTCGCGCGGGGAGAAAGAGTAAGAGAGTGGCAGCACGGCTCAATTTTCTCGGTCGATTCGCTCTCGCTCGCACGAGCTACTTATACAAGTTGCTCGGCCGCGCGCGCGGCCGTAAAAATGGTAACGAGAGTAGTAGGTGGCAATTTTGACAATTAGACTGGATGGCTCCAAAGTACAAAGTAGCCCCGGAGTGTGGAAGTTGGGGGTGGGGACGAGCAGCTGCCATTAGCTTTTCCCAGCTCGTGAAATCAGCGCGCGGCTCTCTTCAAGGTGCGCTCGCCCAAGTTTGCCGTATAAATAAACAAACAGCAGCAAACAAAGCTCGTTACGTGCAGCCTATTTGCATCGGCCCGAAGGAAAACAGAGCCAGCAGCGGCAGCAGTGGCAGGACTAAGAAATGAGGGCACGCGGAGAGTGATGCGCGTAATGCGCTTAACTCATCGAAGTAAATACGCATTAGCGCACACGCGGGCCCGCACTTTTCGCCGCTGGGGGGGGGGGCCCGGGGCACGCGCGAGCAAATATTAAATTCACTTTAATTTCAAACGCAATATGGGCCGCCGCCGCCGCCGGGCAACCAAACATCATTTATCGGCAATCGCATTATGTGCCAATATTTGACCGTCACGCGCGCTCGGCCCGCCGCTAAATTACCCTGTATGGCCCGCCGCGCGCGCGAGCGGCTATTGTGTTACGCGCGTACCCTGTGTTTTTTACGCGATACGCCGGGCGACTTTGCGCGTATCGGATTCTATGTGTGCGTGGCTGCGTCGGAGCCAATGCGCGAGTATATAGAGGCTTTTTATCGCGGCCAATGATAATAATCACGCTGGGCGCCTCGGTTGGAATAATAAACCGGGGGTTGGACTGTTTGCGGGCGGCGGCGCAGTAATCTTCATTAGCGCGCGACGTTTGATACGGGGCGCGGGAGACGAGATCCGCCCCGCCGGGGATTCGGCAGCGGCGTACGTTCGACGCGGCGGCCTAAAGAAGCGCGAATATAAAAATAATTGAAAAGTTGGCGTGCGCGGGTGTGTGTGTATAAAAGTCCCGAGACGTCATCTCGTTTCCCGTCTCCGGTTTGTTTTCACGGCAGCGCGAGATTAAAGAACCGAGGCGCAACACGCGCGCGACACATCGAAAATAAACACACAGGGCCCGGGGGCTACGTCTTTCTCCTCCTCCGTTCTCTCTTTGCCACCGCGTTCGCGTAGCCAGGGAAATTCAAGAGTTCACCAGCAGCAGCAGCAGCAGCAGCAGCCGCATCCTCGTATACATAAAAGTCTCGGCTTCTTCCCCGTGTGCCTCCTCTCGCGCCGAATTTTTTCTCTTCTTTTTTCCTTCGTTTGCAGTCGTCTAGTCCCTTGTGTCGCGCACCTGCTTCATACCTGCTTCATGTCGCCCTAATGGCTATATGCGTATAGCACCGACCAAATTAAATAGTCGTCTCGCGCGACGACGCGTTATTTAACGCATCGGATACTCGGATATATATTTTTGCCCGGGCCATCGTTCCGGGACGTGGAAATAAAATTTGATACTTCTCGGGTCCCCGAAATAAACCGCGGCGTACACGTCGCGCGCGTTTCCCCCGCGCCTCCGTTAATCCGGTGATTTTACAAGTGGTATACCAGTTTGGCAATGAGCTCGCGCGAGCCTGTGAAAAAGTGGCCCTCTCGCGCGTTGCCGCGAAAATAAACGCGCCGACGCTAATGAAGTTCGGCGCTCCTCGCCGACGTGTTTACGACACACACGCGCGAGTGTGTTGGCCGCGCCGCGGGCACAATGGGACGTCCGGGCTCGCGGATCAGCGGACAGATAGGGATCGCTCGTTTCTCTCAGTGCGCGCGGGGCGCAGATCGCATATCGGTCAGTTGTACAACATTAATAAGCGCATATACGAGAGCGAACGAGCTGAGACGAGAGATGGGAGAAGGAGTATTTGGAAGCGACGCTGGGGATTCCAGCCATTCCGCGTTAAACACGAGTGGACCACCGGCTCTTTGCAATTGCGATTACTTACGTTTAATAGCTTCTCCCCGAGAGAGCCGCTGCTGCTGCTGCCGGGCTCGAGTGAGCAAGCGAGCAAGCGAGCGGGGAAACATTCGCGATAAACCTGTCGGGAGTTTGGACGTGGCAACATTGTCGCCTCCTCCTCCTCTTCCTCCTCCTCTTGCTCCTTCTCCTCCTCTCCTCCGCGCTGCAGCCCGCGTGTGTGTGTGTGTGTTTTTATGCGCCGTCCAGAAGAAGAAGAGATCATCGCGTCCTCGTGTGTGTGTGTGTGCAGTGTGCAACGAACGCGCCGCGATCGATCCATACTCTTTATAGACGCGCTTGAGTTTTTGGCAATCGCCGCCGCTGTCGTGTATTACCTCGAGGGAAAAAAGCCCGGCCGGCCGCAGCGCCGCGAACCGGTCGTCGTTTGCTGCGCGCGATCCTCCTCTCTATCATTTCTCACATCGGACCGCGCGATCGTTTATCCGGGCGTGTATTAATATTCAACGACGCCTCGCGACCCGTCGGCAAAAACGCCAGATATCGGCCCTTGTTTGGCGGATATACCCGCGCGGTTGAGTTTCGTGCTCGCGCATCCACGCGAGACTCGAGCTCGCCGTTGTTTGACAACTCAATAGGTGGTGGTTTTTCCCAGGCACCACGTAACACGGAGCGACAGGTTGCTTTCCTCCTGCCGCCGCCGCCGCCGCCGCTGCTGTCGTCCCTGGCGCACACACACCAACTGATTTCACTCCGTGCCAGAAGAATCGCGCACGATCTCTCTATCGCTTTCGTGAGCTCCTCGAGCCAACGAAAGCGATAGTTTCGGGCCACACGCTCGAGCTCTGCCCCCGCCAGAGCCATTTGCATGCCCCGCGCGAGCTCCATTATATATATATAAGCGAGGGAGGAAGTGCCAGGCTGGCCGAGAGAAGTAAAACGCGCCCGATTTGTCGTACTTTCATGTTTTCTCGCGCGCTCGCGCGCGGTTACGTGTGCATAACCCGGGCCGCGATGCATATTCGATGTGTTACGAGTTTTCTCGCGCTCTCGAGCTCTGGCTGTGCCAAAGCACTCGCCGAGATGAGAATCCATCGATAAATACTCGATATTCGAGCGTTCTCAAAGCCGCGCGCGCGCGCAACCAACCAAGCGCATTCTTTTCGCTTCCTCTTTTTGCCTTTCATAACTTTTCGCCGCCGCCGCGGCTCCTCGTCTGCTCGGCTGCTGCTGCTTGGTGCGCAGATATTTAAATCGGAGCCGCGAGCGAGCGAGCGAAACCGCCAGCCAAAGTAAATGTTTTCGAGTCTAACCTACACACGTATACAGGGGGCCCCCTCACACTCTCCACACACCATTCAATATTTCGCGTTATATAACTGTGATCTTGTTGAGTCAGCCTTCTCTTTCTTTCTCTCAAACGCTCGAATGTCGAATTTCAACGAGTTTTCCAAACACTGTTTCTGCATTGCTTTGCCGCAGCTGCACTCCATACCCGGAAAAAGAAATGTATGTTTTGCCCCGCGTAGTATATACACCGCGCGCTCGTATTCGATTTTATTATACGCCAGCGACTGTTTAGCTTGCGAATCAATTCGCCGCATTGTGAGCTCGCTCGCGACGCTCAATTATTGCGCATAATTACATATATGTATAGGGTGATGCAGAAGCCTTCGATATGTGACGGAATGCTAATGAGGCGAATTTTCGTACCTTCGCGTATATACGCAAAATGTACGCGCGTCTGTTTCCTCTATACTCTCTCGATGAATAATCGATGCGCCCGTCGGTCAATACACATTTCGAACAGTATATTAAAGATTTCGAGTTTTATCAGAGATACAAGATTGATGGCTCGACACTACTCGAACGATGGACTTTACACGATCCGAGACATCGGTCGAACGGGACGGAATATTTTTGGATGTCACACAGCAGAGAGACACGGTTTTCGAATTTTACCTTTTCAATTTTCATCGGGATTGAACATGCACCCAGCGGTTGATTCTCCAATGAGATTATCGAGCAACCGCCCCGGAACGTATCGAAAGGAGATCAACTTGTTTTATAAATGAATTGTTTGCCGTTTCCACTCGCGATGCTCGATTGAAAAGCGACGTACCCTTTGACGCACATCAATTTAGCGATTGTCTCGTCGAGCTGTCGTCCAGCCCGTAACGCGATTATCGCCGCTCTGCAAAATGCACAATGATTTTTGCCAAATGATCGAAAATACACTCGAGGCTCGCGGGTATTGCGTTGGCCGCACGTATACACGGGGCCGGCGAAACTTTGTTTTCCACCTCGCTTTTATGTCGTATCGAATTTTCCTCACGTAATTTTTCCCGCGACTGGTCGAAATTTCATTTCACCCGCTCGCGCGCCCGTGTGTTCAGCTCGTCGGAGTCCATTGAATACTGCAGGAGGGGGGAAAGCTGCAGCGGCGGCGGCGGCGAAGAGAGAATTTTCCCGTCGTTTTCATATTCGAACGAATTTAACGAGTACGCGAGCTGCTGCAAATATTTTTCTCTGGGAAAATTCGTGCGGGGGACGGCGCGGCTGGATAATTAAGCCCATTAGCGGGGTAAATATCACGCATCTGCTCGGGGTTATGAGATATTTCGAGTGCAGCGCGCGAGCGAACTCGAGGCTGAGGAGCGAAGAAAGGAGCGAGCGCGCGAGTGAAGGGCCGGCGTCGAGCTTTGACTCGCGCGCGCGCGCGGGCAAAGTTCGCGCGCGCTTTATTTTTCCTTAATTAAAAATTCGGCTTTCCTGTACGGCGGGAGTTTCTGGTCTGGCTCCTGGGCACAATTAATTATCGCGCCTCGGCCCTTCATTGTCGGCGCGATTCCGGCTGCAGGCGCGCACGCCTCTTCTCCTTTTGCCTTCCGCCCCCCCCTCCGCGCCCCCGTGTATATATACATACACGCGGGCTTTCAGGCCAGGGCACCTATTAAAAGCAGTTTGCTCAAACGCGGATTATATCTGGAGGAAAAGGCGAGAGGAGCTGTGCATAGACCCGCGGAGGGGAGCTGGAGAAACGACCGATCCCCGTGGGATTATCGAAAAAGCTTTCGGCACAACGGCCGTGTGTGTATATATACACTCGCGCCCCCGTCGCGGAGTGAGCCGGAGAAAGCAGTGCGCGCGCGCGACGCAAATAAAAAGAAGACATATCCCGCAGCTGGCCGACTCGCGTAACGACCCCCTTTTCACCCGTCACGCTCGTCCAATTAATTTCCACCGGAGATGACAATTGCCGTGCGCCTATATCGAGTCGTCATTACAGGCTTTTCGCGATTTTCGCAGGTAGTTTGGAATAGGCATCCTCACGTGTGTAGACTTTTCTCAAATTTCGGCCGTTCTGCATTCCAACGGGGGGAATAGCTCGGCTCGTATTTTACTCGCGGCTCTTTGGGTTAATTTATATCGTTGGTTCCCGCGCGCGCGCGTCCCTTATCAGCAGCCTATCTACATTGGTGATTGGGCCGTTGTCGGGCACACACTGGCACGCACTGGCACGCGTATACGTGTACGACGTGTATCGGAAGCGCGAGATCGCGGACTGGTACGTGCGAGAAAGCGGCAAAGAAAGTCGACGGAGCTCGTGGTTTTTTAGGCCCGGGCAATAACTCGGCGAACGACAGAATAATGGCGTAGTTATATACGCGCAGCCGCCGCGCCGGCCCGTCGACTCATTCGCGCTCTCGCGCGCGCAGTTTTCTTCCTAAGATATTGAGCGATAAATTGTTTGCTTTGCCTCCTCTCTCTCGCTGCTCCTCCGTATATACCGCGCGACTATATGAGCGCAGCCCGAGCTTTATTGCCCGAACGATTCTAAACATACGCTCCCGATTTCCGAGGCCGTATTTTTGTCTCCCTGTCTCTTTCTCCAAAGGCCGCCATCGCGTCTTGCTCGCTACCAAATCCTGGCTTTTTGTAAACTCCTGCTGCTGCTGCTGCTGCTTTTGCTGGTCGGCCATGCATCCGCGGCATTTTTCGTGAGGAAACGTGAGTTACGAGCTCTCGTAACTTTTAACTCTGTCATAAAACCCCCTGCCGTCCCCTACTTTTACTCGTCGATTTTCGTCACACGCAGCCCCGATACACACTTTTTCCCCCAACTCGCATCCATAAGAGATTCGACTCTGCTTCTCCCCGTCGAAATACCTTCGAGCGATCACAATAAGCAATTTACATAGAAATTCCTAGAGATACGTCCTCGTCTCATAAATTTCTCAAAGCTGCAGCTTCTTAAAACGTATAACTTGTAAGTATGTCACCAAATGAGCTGTTTATGAGTAACTTGCAGTCCAGAAATAAGTTTCACAATATAATACGATAGAGGCGCTCCTCGCCCCGTTTCCCTGACATTTCGTATTTCGGGTGCTTCTGGGTATTGGTACCAGTAAAGCCCGGGTTATGTTGATAGTATTAAAACAAAGTTTCCACTCGCGCTGCACCGGTCATCTGCACTTAAAACCACTATTTCACAACAGTTTTAACTTTCATTACCTCCTTTTCTTAGGGTTCCATCACTTTGCTAGCTAAACTGCAATGAAGAGGTTTCATTGGTGAGGTTAGTTTTCTTCAAACTATTTTATATCATACTCAAAATCTTCTTTTTAGTATGCAATAAAAGTGAGTGGCCAATGTGTCTCATATGGCTAATAATATATGGAAAACCTCTGAAATATCTAAAATGTTCGAAATCCATGAATAAGTATTGTGAATATGTGGATGAAAATATAAGTTAATTTTTCACATTTGTCAGATAGTGAAAATATCTGAATCTATAAAAGTGAGCCATGCTAGGATATGTTGAGAGGATTGAATTATAAATGAGCTTAGTTATACTGAAATTTGCGTAAACCCCTTGGATTACAAGGGGGAGTGCATCAGGTGTACCCTTACCTTAATTAACAATTCACATATCCTAGTCTTGATCTGGGAAAATACAAAATTGAGTTTTACTAGTAAAAATCAAGGTATACGAGAGGGTCGCCTGTGCCGCATGACTCGAATGAAGCTTTTCCAATCGATCAATCTGCCCCGCACTCGTATATCCGACGGACGAGCCGTTTGCAATTACAGCAGCTGCCAACCACTGTCCACGACGAAGGATACGCTCGCACGCGGGGATGTTCCGTGTTGCGCGATATCGCATGCGCACGTATGGTCGACCGGGGCGCGTACGAATAACGACGAGCAGTGCAGCACGTACCGCGAGGTATAGGGTGGCCGAGAGAGCGAGAGATAAGCTCGATTATGCGCGAATGGCGTGCATATAATGCGCCCGATTGCCACGTACACGCTTCTTCGCTGTGGAGCTGCTGCTCGGCCGAGTTGGAGAAAAAAAAAGTCATCGATAAACTTATCGTTCGGCGAAATTGTGCGTTTCTCGGTAAATCCGCGCGTGGCGTGTGCGGCACAAATCATCCGGGCTTACAAGCGGAGTCTGCTTGGATTCTATGTTTAGTGTCGAGCCACGCGCTGCTCTGGCCCAACGTGTTTATTATACGTACGGCCGACGTGAGTCGAAGGCGATCCGCGCGCAACTAATTGAGCCGTCGACTCGCGGGAATCCGAGAGAGCTTTTACAAGGAGGAATTTCTCGCGGCTTGCTCGAGCTTTTGTTGCCGACTCATTAATTGACGGGCTGGTGCGCGTTATGCTTGCAGTTTAGCCGCTCGTCCCGGGCCAGGAGTATAATATCCGAGTCTCGCGGACAAAGGGGTTGATCAATTGGAGGGCGACCGGCTAAATCGGAGGGGATAAAACTGCTCTTACACAAAGTTCCTTGGACCGCAAAGTAATTGAAGAGCCCCGACAAAAGCGCGAGCAACACGGAGCAGCGCCAACGAGACAGCGAGAGAGAGGAAACTCGGCGGCGGTGGCTCGAGTCAAAAGTCTTGATAGAAAGGCCATTTGTCGGGTGGAATGGCGAGGAGGAGGCGGAGGCTCGAAAAGAGAGCTGCTCCTCGCGCGAGCGCCAGATGATATAAAAGTCAAAGGAGAATCATCCGAGGGGCCGAGCTGGAAATTTGCCGGCAATTTCCCGCGGCACAGACCCGACAGAGCACGGTGGAAAAAAAAGAACGCTCGGGGGGGGGGGCTAAAGAAAACGAGAAAGAAAGAGAAAAAGTGGAACGGCGGGCCGAGCGGTCGGGTACACGCATAATGGGCCGGGGGCTTTGTGCGGTGGGCCCGTGTATACGCCTGCGGACGAAGGTCGCTGTGTGTGTGTGTGTGTGTGGTGTATATAGAGGTCGCGGCGCGAGCGAGCCGGCCCGTTACGCGGCTGCGCTGCATTGTTGGTGCGCGCAGCATTAGCGGGACCGCGTATGATTAAGCGGCAGCTTCTTTCTCCGAGCCGTAATTCGCGCCAGTCGAATCTTCCAGCTCGACGGCCGCGCGCGTGTCTGTGCCTATCCATACATTGCAGTAGGGGGGCGTCGCGACGGGATCGAGTGCGCAGACCACTTGTGCTGCGGGCGGAGGAGTGGCTGCAGCAGGGGATCGGTTCATTATCGGCGCGTCGGCTTATCTCGGCGAAGGCCCCCGGCATCGGCTGGCGCGACCACTCGAGTCATCGCAGCCGCGCGTGTGTCTCTATTACCCACCTGACTCGCGCGCGCGCGCGCGCGTTGGGCGGCGGCCAGACGAATTAGGAAAGCGCGAGGGACGCGCTGCACGAGAGAGTGAAAGGAACGCGCGGCCCGAGACGCGACGTGGGCGCACTGCAGGCTCTCCGCTCCGCGCGAGGGGCTGAAAACGAAAGTGAAACTACGCGCGAGGCTCTCCGTGTCGCCGTCGCGCCGCGCGCACCAGATCCAAGATAACGCGCCACGCGTATGTACGCGCGAGAGCAGAGGAAAAGCCCGCACTTTCTCACGCGCCATCGATCCTGCAGTGCGTGCCGATGCATTTCGCAAAGTCGTCGTTATGTCACACCCGAGCCAACGAGTCCGCGCGCAGATATTATGGAAAACGCGATGCCGAGAGCGGAGGAGGAGAAGAGTATGTATAGCCCTCCGCGATGGAGCCAACTCTCGCGGTCTGATGCCGCGTGCCCGCGCGCGGCTTATTGATGATTCCTATTGTTCGCCCGCACGTATACTCGCGCGCGCGCGCGCGCGCATAGAATACATCTACCTCGGGCCGGCTTTTTACTTCTTAATTGTATGCAGATTCTATATCTGAGCTCGAGCCCCATTCAAAAGCAGTCTCATTAGACCTCTAAAGCATCCGCGAGTCCCTCCCCCTCCCACCAACACTTTTTACGAGATTACACTTTTACGGCAAAAGGCCGCGTCACGCGCCGGGCGCGTAAAAATCGATAAATCCGTAACAATGACGGTATTTTTATCTCGAGTCCCATTGGTCACAATGAACTGTCCACCTTTTTTTCCCCTTCTTCCTTGCCCCGCGTTACGTCGCGCGCGCGAGCTACACGGCTCGACGTGCCATATTTGTTGTGCGCGCAGCGTAATATATACGTATATACATATGAACCGCGCGGATCGCTTCCTACCCGAGCGATTTCCTTTGTAGATATTCTCGCTTGTGCAAGCCCTTACGTAACGATGTACACAGACACATCTGGTACTATCAATTTCTCCGCGAGCGTAGCCCAAAGTATCAGATGAAACTGAAATTATACTAATTTGCGCGGTAACTCTGTCGGGCTGCTGCCGCGTGTCGGGAATTCGCGCCGAGTGATTTGCGAGAGCCGCTCGTTTTCATAGCCATTTGCCCCGCGGCTCTCGCGGGCTGTTTAAATTCACCCGGGTGTCCTCGCCCGCGAGCTCATTAGCGCCTGCGCAAACACGCTTGTTAAAAATTGCTTTTCCACGATTATGATAATTAACTTACGAGACACACACGAGCCGGCGCGGGATTATTAAATGACGCGGGAGTGCGCGCGCGATTTGAACCGAGCGTATCGGAGCTTGTGTATACCGTCGCGCGACGGGAAAATATTTATCGCGAAAACTTTGATGCAGGGCCGGGGGGGGGGTATATTTGCCGCGGGGGAACATTCGGCTGCAATCGATTCCCCGAGAGCGTTTGCGCGGTAATTAAACCGGGGGGTGGGTGTGGAGCGCGCGCGCGGCAATACGAGGCGCGGCCGAGAAAAAAAACATTCGACGTTTAAAAATACGAATTTCGCGTGCACACGTTGAAACTCTTCTTTTTCTTTTTTTTTCCCTCAACCTCCTGGCCAACCCAACCTCCTCCCCTCCCCCCCCTCCACCTATATACGCTCTACTCGCGCGCCCGAGTAAATCCTATTAAATTCTGTCGGAGCTTTTTCGCTTAGGATTACACGGGATTGCAGATTTAAAAAATAAAGGAGGATGGAAATATAAGCAGCGCAGGCCGCTCGCGCGCGTGTGCGTATACGCCGCGAGACGTGTCGGGGGAGAAAAAAAGCCGTAATCGTGTGTATATATATACACCGGCAAATAAAGCGTATATAGCGATTCTTTAAAAGGCTCCACGGGAATTCCAACAGACGCGCGGCCTGTGTGTAAACGGTTTCGAATGCTCTCGCGGTTGGATTTTCGCTCGAGCCCGCCCAGATGCGTCAACTATTAATGGAGTATTTGCGTATACGCGCGAAATTTCTTTCCCCCCGAAGTTTCGCCGCGGCCGACACGCTCTTTTGTAAACAACGCAACGGTTTATTCCGGCCGGTAAGCGGAATTTCGTGGGCTCGCTAAATTCCCCCGATCGACGCGCTAAACCTTCGTCGCTTCGCTCGTTCGGCCCATGTCATACATATATACATTTTTAATCCAACCTATACACACGTTTTGGATACACTCAAAGATTGAACGCGCGAGTATGTATATCCGGGTGGGCCGTCGGATGTGGATAAATCAGAATAAATGAGAAGTTGTCGCGTGATCCATCAGTCTCGCGGCGCAATATAGAGATGAAACCGAAAAGAGGGGCGAGTGTGTATCGGAAAACGCGCGCAGACGCTCAAGCAAGAGAGAGAGCGGTGTAACTTTTCGATTTGTCGGGCCGGGCGCATTTGGGGGACGGCACATATTGCTCGGTCTGGCGGAGCGTTTAATTTCGGATTTCCCATCGATGTATCGTGTACTTGTGGGCTGCGAGACCGGGACAAAACGGTATATACACACACAGAGAGTCGAGGCGCGGCAGACAGGCTCGAGATTCTCGACGTTTTTGGGATTCGGCAGCGACTAATTGATTTTCGCGGAGGCAGCAGCAGCGAGCTGGCCAGGGAGGGGGGGGGGGGCGGGGGAGCACAGCCGGCATCGATTTTCGTCCGACGATTGACTGGCTGGGCGAGTTGCTCCGGTGGGAGAGAGCTCGCGAGGGAAAAAAGAGCCGCGGCGGAGAGAGAGGAGTCGGTTGCGCGCAGGTAGACAAGGACGGGGGAGCGCAGATAACGGTACAGCGCGATAAAACGGAATGTGGAAGGAGAGTCGTGCGCGCGCGAGCGAGCGTGGGCAAAGCTCCCGCAAGAAAAACAAAGAGCCGAGCGCGCGAGGGGGAACACAGCCCCGCCGACGCATACTCTGACTGCCGCGCGCGCGCGAGCGCTGCAACCGGTTAAATAATGTCTGCAGCCGCGTGTCTGATGAAGCGTAATGCACGATGAGCTCGCGCGCGCACGTCGAGGGCAAAAAAACACGCGCGCGCGGACAAAACCGAAAAGCGAGCGAGCGAGCCCTAGATCGATCACGCAATTATCGGCCGCCGAGTCCCCGGCGCCACTCTCGTGCGCGCTGTATAACGAAAACGAGAAAAAAAAGGAGAAACGCTACAGGGGGGAATGGCAGCTCGCCCCCGCGCGAGCTATATATATATATATATATATATTCGCCTCTCGACAAATGCGGAAAAAATTTTAATTACTCCGAGAGACCTCCTCGGTATCACCGAAAGTGGGGGGTCGGACGACGGATATTGCTCGGTATCGAAATTAATAAACCCCTCGCTGATTTCCGATGATGAATCAGCAGCTCTGACCCGCACGGTAAGCTGATTCGAGCTCGCGCGTGCGGCGATATATGGAATAATCACCGATATCCTTTTGTTATATATCGGCTACCGAGAAATATCTCCCGGCGCCGCCCCGATAGTCCTTCGTGTGATTTTCCGCCAGGAAGCGCATTATCAACGTTGATCGTGTTACAGCTGCATCCGCGAGTTTATTTATATAGAAGGTAACTGCAGCCAATGTGCCGCATCTCCTGAGGATTGATTTCACGAGGATCTGTCTGCAATGAAATTGGAATTTGACGAATGTGATCGCTATAACAATTATTCGTCCATTGCAAATGTAAAATACAGGTCACTCAACTCAGGCTTTGAACAATTTGAGTGACCTCATAATTCAACCCTCCCGCATGGCTCACTTTCATCAATTCAGATATTCTCACTATCTGAAAAGTGTGGAAAATCGACTCGATATTTTCTTTCATACTACCGATTGAGCCCGACCTCTACTGGTACCCGAAAAGCACCGGAAATACGGAATATCAATTGCAAAGAAGAGCACATTAGCTGTACTCGCCTCACTCGCGTATCATGATCAATAAAAATGAGTCTCCGTACATTGTAACGGGACAAACTGATACTTACTTTATATAGAAAAATTTGTGTTAGCGGCATGAATGGCCTGCTCGTCGGGAATATGATCGAGAAACGATATGCTCGGAGATATATTAAAAATGCCTCGAATGAATAATGTCGAAATACAAATCGCTATCATTCACGCGTTCCCGTTTGTACATATATATACACACACACACACACACACACACACACGTGTGATTGATTGATTCGAGGGCTTTTCTCTCAAGACATTCCATCATGAAAATTTGCCGAGTCATCCGGTACTACATAGGAATATATATATAACGCGAATCGACTTGTTATAATGCAATCATTATCGTGATTCATTAACCGACACGTCAATACACGGTTAACCCGGCCGTAACGAATGCCACTTGGCATTTGTTAATTTTGCACGCGCCGCGCGGATGAATAGCAAGTAAACTGGTATTCATTGGCGTAATTCATAATAGCCGAGCTTTGCGCAGTTAGATATATAGCCGGTGCGCGATATATTCATTCGAATCTATCCCGTAATGATCAACTAACGATGTAATATTCCCGTTCCTCCCGTACAGTCGAGCCATTGTACGCGCGGCCAGTAATGCACACACATGCACGCGCGCTCGTCGCTCTTAATGTTCTCGCTCTATCTCGAAAATTCGGGATAAAATAACGTTGCTCCACCCCACTCCTGCCTCCTTCGCTCCTCGTTATCGCTAATACACTTTGACGAGCGCATTACCCCCGGACGGCTCTCGCGCGTATCCGAGATCAAACGCGTTTAATATATAATGATCGCTGCAAATGCGAGCGCCCGACGAATTTCGCGAGACGCGCGTGTATATAAATCAATCATAATTTGTCCTCGTTCACCGCGATCACGTCGAGCAGCTCGAGCAGCTTGGCCTGGGACGAAGGAAAGAAGAAGAAAAAAGACGAGAAGCAAAAAAATCGGTGGAAAAAGCGTTGTTCTTCATCCCCGCCGCGGCGTGGTGGTGTTGAATAAAGCGCTGATATATACTAGTTGTAAGTCGGCGGGAACGGAACATTAGTAGACGGAGGCGCGACGACGAGAGCAGAGGCGTGATGCAAGAGCACTGATTAATAGCACGGCGGGGTCCATTGGAAAGGAGAAAAAAAACGACGAGTAAGTAGTGCGTCGAAGATGGAGAGCACGTGCGCGAGAGACGCGATTAGGACTCTGGAACTCCCGGCTAATCTTATCGCACATGTCGTCTTAAAAAAGAAACACGACGAGGAAGGGAAGGGGGGGTCTATAATCCCGACGGCACTCCGAGGGTGAGAGAAATAAATGGAAAAAGATTCGTCCACGTACGTGGCAAAGGGGGGCTCGAGCCATGTGTGTCGACATTCATCGATGATCTCGACGACTCGAGGCGAATGAGAAAGTTGCGCGCGGAGAGTCGTCGAGCCCAGCAGAAGGGTCGCGCGCGTTATCTGTGGCTCGGGCGCGCGCGCGCGCGCGGCCAAGGGACCGAGAGCTCGTGCGGGATGCTTGTCAATCTTCATTAGACGGGGCCGGCCCCGAGCGAAAGAAGCTTTCTCTCTTTGCCCCCGCGAGTGTCTGTGTGTATATATACGTGAGTCGGCGAGAGGGATGCACTTGTACGCGTCCGGGAAAGAGCCCTTGTAATGGCCAATATCCTGGAAAGCGCTGATGCGCGCGAGCGAGCGAGCGAGCGATGGCTCGAGTGGCCGATCTGTTTTGACACTGCCACGCTGGTTCTCGGGGGGGGGGGGGGGGAAGATCGACCAGATATAGAGACAGCCCTCATTATAACGCCGAATTGAGAAATATGAAGATTGATATTCCCCCGGCTCACCCGACTAATGCCGAGAGATGATTTTCAATCCCGCGTCGTAGCTCTACACACACACACACACACACACACACACACACACACACACTCACACACACACACACACACATACACACACACACACACACACACACAGCGTACTCCATTAACCCCGTTGTGTGCGTGTGGCATTGGTATTTTCAAAAGTAATATCTAACGCGGGCCGCGCGAGCTTAATTGGAAATTGTGCGTGTGTCGAGGAAGAGATTTGTCCACTCGAATCATCCTTCCGTTCGTGGGTAAAGTTCTCATGCAATTATACGCCGCGCACCGGCGCTCGAGAGACGTCACAACTACTTATTATGGCGACTCGCTCTTTCTCTCTCTCTATATATATATATCTCGCTTTCGGCATTACTATCGCATCGTTTAGCTTCCTTGCCAAGCGGCCGAGGGGAGTCGTCGTCGAAGAGAAACGAAGAGAAACGGCCGAGTTAAAAATCTGATGTGGCTACAGGCGGAAATTGCTTTGAAAGTCACTGGCTGCGGCAATTAAGGTGGAAATTCCGTGACTACCTGACTCAAATTAGCATCTAAATTTTTTTCATTCCAAATCATCATTATTCATACTTAAAATCGTTTCTAAATTATTATCACGATTTTTTGTCATGGTCGAACCTTGTTTGAAAGTAAATATTGAAGAATCGAAAGATTCACCGGTCACTATTTTGACTAGTTTTTTCTGGCAGTAGGCTGGCGGACATAAACACAACAACACTGTAAAAATCTGTTGCAGTCAACCTCTACTCATTTTATCGACTGTACTCCTACGTTACCGATATATTTACATGTTGGTCAGTTGAGCGCGGTACACAGTGTTGCCAGATTTTCCCAAGTGCACAACGAACATGGTGGACACTCTCGTTCGCAGGGTAAAAAATATATTGTAACAGATGTAGCGTTACAATGAGTTCGGGTTGCTACA
The DNA here is from genome assembly GCA_020882685.1 of Aphelinus atriplicis. Classification (NCBI taxonomy): domain Eukaryota; kingdom Metazoa; phylum Arthropoda; class Insecta; order Hymenoptera; family Aphelinidae; genus Aphelinus; species Aphelinus atriplicis. The sequence continues at coordinate 53,709,210 of CM037073.1, read as the reverse complement.
TATATTTCACCGGTAACGGATTCTACAAATTTCAAAGTTTCTTTTCATATATTTTTTTCCAAGGCATTGATTTATTAGATCATTCAATTTTATCAGAGATTGTCTGTGCTCCATGTAGGTTACAATAGCTACATGTTAAAGTTCGCGACTTCGAATGCAAATAACTTTGTTAGGAGCACGGATACCGCTGTTTTTTTTTCGTTTCATTCAAAAGAGCGAATTGAGAACTATTATATATTTCAACGTGAGCAACAGTTTGAGTTGAAGAGGGTGACGGAATTTCCACCTTAAACTCTCTCTCCTTCCTCCCATAACACGCATTATTGTTTCTCAAACGCATGACTGAAATTTATCTATCTCTCTCCCCTCTCCTCCCTCTGAATCCCCTTGATTATCACTCGTTCGCGCGCGCGGCGCCGCCGCCGCGTTCGGAAAAATAAACACTCGCCCCGTAGGCCGTGTATAATCGGGTGTGGGGGGACACTCAATATAATATCGAGTCGGGATCGTTTTTCAACGAGCCGGGGCGCGAGAGGAGGAACGAGTCGGCGCGACGACGTTCGGGGGAATTCGGAGCACTTTTGTACACGCCAGCCGAATGATATACGTCAGCCAATTAATTACCGAGCTCGTCTAAACGCGCCAGCAAATCATTCGCTACGGAAATAAACGCGTCGGCGAGCGTGGAAAAATGTCATGCCCCCGGAAAACTGGCGCTCGCGTATATACGAGCGTCGCGACCCGAAATACATCCCAATAACTCCGATCGGCGCTTCAACGCCACGGCGTTATATATACATACACGTTGCACCGCGCGGCAACCGCCGTCTGCAGCCGCACTGCAGCCCTTTGAGCGTCATTAAGAATCCATTAACACTTTTCCAAAGCCCGTAAAACTAAATATATACAACACGAGCGTGTGTGTGTGTGTGTCGAGGGCGACACAAAGACACTCGCGCGGCGCTGCAACCGGTGCACCGTCGCACCATCCCAGAGAGGCATTGTTTAGAAGGAGGCCCCGCGCGTATCATTTACTGTATAACAGAGGGAGAGATCGCGTTCGTCAACAATTTCGCTCCGGTTCTCGTGTGTGCATTGTGCGCGCGAGCTGCGCTGCAGCTCCCCCGTCCCTCCCGACAAAGAGATACGTATATACAGACGAGCAGAGCTCTGCGGCCGCGACGCTCGTTAAGGACGATTCACATTTGCCAATTTGACTCACTCGCCCCGGCGCTAATGCTATGCAGGTCATCCGCGCCGCTAATTCGCCAAGCTCTCGCTGCAGTTGTGATTCCCTGATTCGCTCGTCGCACATCCCCCCCGCGCGACTATTCAATATTTCGATGCATGCTCTGTACGCACTCCCAAGCTCGCGCGAGCTTTGACTTATCAACCTGCAATTTGCACCATTATCACCGAGTGCTCTCGTTAATGGACGCGCACCGAGAGAGGCTGCCTCTTTGAATAGATAAGGTTTCGCGCTGCAAGAGTTAGACTATACGAGGGGATTTTTACCCGCAATCAGCATGTATCTCATTGTGCATAATGTGTGCTGAATGCTGTTGCTCTAAAAGTCCTTTCATGTCGAGGTGACCAACTTGTGCAACTCTCTGTAGGTCCCCGCGACCAACTGAAACTCCGTCTCTTCGCTCACCTGTTAACCCTTACTTGACCTTCAACAGGCGCAACTGTGCGATTCAGTTCTACTCTTACTTTTTGACTACTCGTAACACTATATACAAATCTATGTTTTTACTACTTGCTCACTTTATCATAGGAGAAATGGATAAAATTCAGTTGAGTTTCATACAGCGTACATGGAATAAATTTATTCCGAATCTGAGAATTTCGTCACCTCCGCGACGAATCTCGCTCACGGGCGAGATATCCTTTTTTGAATATCCCCATCCGCGGCTCGTTAGCCCATCAGCCCGGTTTGAATTTTTGCAAAAGTCCTTCTTGATAACGTTACGCGCGCGTCGCGCACACACATCGGGTTGGAAATATTCACGCGCTCGACGTATCGTATTTTCCCCGGAGGGTGATGCGTCTCCGCTTGTGGCGCGCGGGAGCATCTGCTTACGGGGCAGCGCCATAACTTATTCATAAGTTATTCGTCAGAGTCAAATTTCCATTTTAATTGAGAACGATATACGGTACACGCGCGCGTGCGCGTTCTACCCGAAAATACAGAATTATCAGTTTAAAATTCCTGTTCGGCTCGAGAGCTCACCCGACTATTATACACTTTGCCAAATCATCGAGGTTCCGTCGAGAGAGCAACATGAACGGCTTTCAATTCGAATATTATGATTACGCATCCGAGGATACGGGCCGCCTGCCGCGGCCTTGCGTAAAAACACGGGAGGAAGGAAACGAGAAAAAAAGACGCGCGTGGGCTATTGGAGTTTCGCAAAACCTCGAGAGAAGAGCTGCGCTCGGAATACGCGGAAAAAATTAATCTCTCTCTCTCTACGCGGCTCGGCGCGAAAAATGTGGGTAGGCAAAGAAAAAAAGGGAAAAAAGCGAGTGGTGCACTTTATATTAATACTCGGGGCCCACTCTGCATATCCTTGGGAGAGCCCGTGTGCGTGCGTGTGTGTGTGTGTGTGTGTGTGTGTGTGTTTTGAAAGAACTCGAGAGCTCGGACAGCCAGCCAGTCTGCCAAATCCCCCGGACAAATGACTGCAATTAGTCGGGCGGTTGCGCTCACTCGAGAGATTCGGCGAAGGCCGATATTACGTGCGCGCATAGGCGCAAAAGCGAAATCAGCGAGAAGCCGAGAGTAGGCCGTGGTTATACATACACATATAAGGAGGAGCCGGCTTCTTCTCTCGAGCGCGCAAGAAGAAGGAATATGAGCGAGCGAGCGTGTGTATGCGGGACGGAGCGTCCTTTACATTCCAGAAAAGTTGGAGAGCACTTCGGCGGCAAGGTCACGGCTGGCGTGCATGCGCGCGCGCCCGCGAGAGAGAACAAGGAGTAGCGCGAGCTGAAATGAGAAACGAGTGGCCGCTATATATACGGGGCAAACGGGAGAACGAGGGAGGAGCAGGCGGAGAAAGGGAGAGAGACGCGTATGCGTCGGCCCATGAGAGCGTTTTGATCATTCGAATCGTACCTGACGTTAATGACCATTATTCCGCGCGCGAGCACCGGGTCGAGCTGTTCTCTGCCGCCGACAGGAAGCGAGCGGCCCGGCCGGGGGGAGCGAGCCGCTCTGAAATAATGCGCGCGCGGATAATAAGCTCGCTCTCCGGGGCCGCCGCCGCGCTCGAGTTCAGCCGGACAATTCAACGCGAGCAAAAAAAAAGCAGTTGTAACAGGTAGCCCTGCGGGCCGCCGCCTCTCTATTCCGCGCGCGCGCGCGCAAGTGGCTAGCTTTCCCCGCGAGAGCGTCAGGTGCGCGCACACACGCGCGCCAAACTTGACCTCACCTACGAGCCCGGGAGAAAGCGATTTTGTATATACACCCGGTTCGCCACGCTTTTCCCCAGATCAGATTCGCGTATTAGCTCGTTAGCCGTGTACTGGATTATCGCCGCATTGTCTCGTACCTTTGTTTTTCTCCTCGAGTCATGGAAAAAAGCACTCGAGCGAATTAGCGTTTCCCGAAAAATTTTTTCCCGCCACCAATACGCACGCGTGTATATTCACCCCGCGGGCGGGTATTCACGCGCGCGGAACCGACGCGAGCGCCCGTGTATATACACTCCAATTAGCGCGCGCGGGTATATTAACAGGTAATTCTGGGCATTTGTTCTTTTCAACTGGCGCGCGAGTTAAGCGCTCGCGAGCGCGAGTCAAAAAGCCTATTCACCGAATGATCGGCCCTATAAAGAGCTGCAAACGCGCGTCCTTTTTTCCCTCCCGCGCAACAATGACTCCTCGCGCTGCTGCTGCTGCTGCTGGCTCGCTTGCCAACTCATTGTACACCTCGTCATATATTAACAAGGGCCATTTAGCAGCTGTCACGTTTCTCGTGCGCGCGGCACTCCACAAAAGAGCCTCTTTTTTTTCTTCTTCTTTACCCCATTCGAATGTTCGTCGCTCAAACTTATTTACTCCGGCGTTGTATGTATCCGCGAGAGCGAACAAATGCCAAACAAACCTAATGCCTGCTGGCCCCGTACAGGGGTGTACGGTCGTGGACCACGGGAATTAGCGCAGCATGCAGATCGCGAATGAAAAAAGAACGATGTGCTATCCTAGAGGGCGTTTGATCACAACACTAATCTCTTACGAGTGGCTAATGGATGAATAAAGGGGGCCACGACGCGACTCTATTGACTCGGATAAAGTGGTCATGATATAGAGAGCGAGAGAGAGGCATAGCGCGGTGGTGACGGCTCATTCAAAACCGGATCAAAAGAGCAAAACAAAACGGGAAACGACTGCGCGCACCAGGCCGATGGGCAGGGGCGCGCGCGTAACAAAGTGCGCGTGTGTCTGCCGGCGGTGGACAAAAGCCGCGTAGTAGCCGAGAAAAAAGGAAACGCAGGCTCCGGTGCGGGTCAGCTCTAATGAACGGTTACCCGTTAATGGGGTGATTCCCCCCCGTTGAATTGCGATATAGAGGGTCGCGCGCGGGCGGGCGGAAACCCCATGCTGTCTTGGCTTCCTCTGGGACGCGCGCGCACCGGTCCCCAGAAAAACACTGCTATGCGCATACACGAGAGTTAGAAAGAATCAGCCCTCGGGGGAGACGTTATGGAGCGCGTCCCCGCGCATATGTCGAGCCCGTTGCTCTCTGACAAAGAGGCGCTGCGCGATGGGCCCGGATTAGCAAGACGCCGCGCGGCCGATGATAAGCCGCCTGTGTGTCCCGCGCGCGCGCTCGTTAATTCCCCGAGTGTCGAGCTCGAGCCGGGCGCGAATGAATCTCTCCCCCTCCCCCGCCTGGGCTTCTTCTTTTTCGGCTGATGTTCCTCGCGCGACGAGCTTTTCTTCCCCCCGTCGGCCTTTGTCGGGTCCAACCCCCCGCGCGACACGACGTTGACGTTGTTGATTCATCGCCCCGGGAGAGAGGCTGCAAACTTCTCCGCGAGCAGTTGGGGCAGTCGCGCTTTTCTGACTTTTCTCCCTCTGCTTTGCTTCTCTTTGCTTATCTCGGCCACTTAGGATTTCGGATCCTTCTTTTTTCGGCTGCTCGACGCTGAGCCGTCTGTCTTGTGCGATTTCCTCCCCCGAAAGACGACTTGGCGCGGCCCGGGCCGCATTTGACTTACTCTCACGCGCCGGACTTGGCCCGGACAAAGGTGCCCCTTTACGAATGGATATGCCGACTGCCGGCTCTCTCTACTCGCTGTTATGTATATATCTATGCTAGGCAAGCACCGACTATGCCCCGACCTCGACAATTAACTCCCGTGAATACTTACACACACATTTCGTATTCATGCCTGCTGCGCGACACTTTTGCCAATCAGTTCTCCCGCGGACAGACGACTCGAGGGAGAAACGTCGCCGAGACTTTTCGCCATGTATATTTGTTACATATATATCGGGACGAAACCCATGTAGCGAGTATCGATATACAATTGTAATATTTAACCTAACGAGTTTGCCTTCTTTGTTTCAGGTAAGCCGCATTTACTTTGCTGAATCCGTCGTATAAGTCAAAGTTGGGCGTGCGGACGTTGGTGGGGAGCCGCGGTAAGTAGAATAAAAGATCAGCCGTGCGGCGCTGGGAAAGATTTAGATTAGATTAGATTAGATTTCCATTTATTGACATAAGACTGGGGAGTCTTTTGAGCCACATCATAATACAAAGAAGTTGTGGGTGCAGCACAAACTTCAGCATAAAAATCATACAATCAAACTGTCACGCAGGGACGGGTAAGGTTACTTAAAACCAAGGTACAATAAAATACATTAAAAATAAAAATAAAAAAAAAGATAAAAATAAAAATAAAGATCAAACATAATAAAAAGCAAACATCGAGAATATAGAGTTTACGGGCTGTTCCAACGTTAAGAATAAAAAAAGGAAAAACAAAAAATGGCTTACAAAAAAATAAATGACATAAAAAAAAAAGCCACGCAGATAGAAAATACAATTAGGTTCAAGAACAGTTAGAGTACGTGACGCTCTGGTAATGATAAGTGCTACGATACCCGATTAAGATTGAAAACCGCGGTGGAGTTTTCGACTCCCAGAGACAGCATAAATTCGCGCAGTTTATGTTTAAAACACGGCGAGCGGTAGTGCGATCGCAGTTCGGCAGGGAGGTCGTTCCATTGCCGTGGTCCGAAGACAGTGAAGGCGCACTGAAGGCTTTTGGTCCGTGCTCCGTGCACAAAGAGGTCCAGTTCTGGTCTGCGCTCTATTCTGCGGTTGACTGTAGAGTTAAAAATAAGGCCATTGCTGAGGTAGACCGACTGGCCCGTTTGCAGCACGCTCGCCAAGAGTTTAAGCAAAACATATCTGTTACGCGCCGAATACGTCAGAATACCTTGCTCGACATAGTGAGGGGACAAGTGTGCTCGACAGAGAGGTCGGTGAAGAGCCCCGCGCAGTAGTCGAACAAGGGAAAAACTAGGGCCTGAACAAGACTCAACCTGACAGTCCGTGGAAGGAAGTAACCATTCTTCCTGATTTTGGCGAGTGCTGCAACGCTCTTCTTGGCAGTAATGATAGTTTGGGGTCTCCAGGAGAGGGTGCTGTCAAGCGTAACTCCGAGAATTTTAATATCCGCGGTAGTATTGATGATGGCGCCGTCGATGCGGATCTCTGGCAAGGGCGAGTCGCGAAGGCGGCTTATGTAGCCCGGTGAGCCAAACCACGTCGCTTGGGTTTTATTGGCGTTGATTTTAATACAATTATCGCTCGCCCATCTGGAGATCCGCTCCAAGTTTTTGTTTGCCGTCTCGATTATCGCGAGCCTGGACATGAAACTATCGCATATACACATGTGGTAATCGTCAGCGTAAATGTGATGTTCTGCGTCGATGAGAACTACTGGCAAATCATTGATAAAGAGTATAAACAAGGTTGGTCCGAGGTGGCTCCCTTGGATCACGCCTATTCTACGCACGATCGGGCGACTGCGCTTTACTCCAAGGAAAGAGAGAGAGAGAGAGAGAGAGAGAGAGAGAGAGAGAGAGAGAGAGAGCGAGAGTCTATAACGAGTAGCAATGAAAGTATATTTATTCAGAAAGTTCAGCCCCGCCGGGTCGCGTCGGGCAGCCCGAGCTTCGAGGCGGGACGGGCAAAAGGGGGAAAAAATAAATAGAAAATATTTTGCCTAGGATAAAGCTAATCGCTTAATGTCCTTTGTCTCTTTCTCGCCCGCCGCCCGCCCGCGCGCGCATATACATAACTCAGCAGAGCCGGGGGAAAAACAAAGTTCGCGCGCGCGCGCGAGATGAAGCTATCCATCGTCTCTGCTTTCCTTCTCGCGCTCATGCGTATATACACGCGCGGCAAAGCTGCAGCCGCTCGGACCAAATCCCGAATCCCCATTTAATTCGAGTCGGGAGGGGGGGAGGCAGACGCGGCGGCCGTCAAATGAGATATTCATGGTAATGCGCGCGGCGGCCGCGCGTGCTGGAATTCCGCGCAATAGTTTTTGATAGAGCCGGAAAGCCGAGAGCGAGAAAGAGAGAGTGGATATAGCGTCGTGCGGCAAAAAGCGGCAGCCGCACGTGTGTTATATATACGTACACGAGTGCGTGCGTGCGTGCGCGGATAAGCCGGAAACGTTCGCGCGAGAGAGATAGAGCCGCTGGAGAGAGAGAGAGAGAGAGCATCGTACGGGGCTTTTGTCCCGCGCTGCTATAAGGATATATATATATACGCGCGGGCGCAGGATTTCCCAAGGCCCCGGGGCTAGTGTACACGACAGGGCTGCTCGCTCGACCGAGGGGCGGGCAAAAATTTATTGTGGGATCCTCCGGAGAGTGCACCCTCGGATGCTGCGCTCGCTCTCTCGCTCCGATATATACACACGCATCTATAAATCGTGGGCGGGATGAGGAAGTTTTTGCGCGCGCCAAACGCCCCGAATGTGCCGCCTTTGTGTAATCCGCTATCGCTCCTTCCGTTTCTTGGGAGCTCCGCAGTAGCGGCGGCAGGAGGAGGAGGAGAAAAAATCTCACCCCTGCACCGATATACAGTTTTGTCCGCCCGTACGTCTATCCCTCTCTTTCTCCCGCGGTAAACATTAGGCGCAGCGCGCCCGGCTCGAGATGTTGAGTCAAGTTGGGCGTGACGAGGGTATATATATGTACGAGCTGGGATCCTCTCTTTTTCCCAAAGTACACGTGAATAACAAGTTGCCGCGCAAGCGGAGGAGGGAGCCTATTATGAGGATGTTTCTTCCCCTTCTGCAGCCGCGCGTCTCTATCGACGTTCACTTTTTCCACGTATATCACGCGTTCCCCTCTCTCGTGTGCGTCCGCGTGTTTGTGTGCGATACGTACGCCCAGAAAAACCAACCGATCACCAAAACGTCCTCAATTATTCACGACTTAACGGCCCGCCGCGGCAACGGACGCGAAAAAAAACACAACCCGTGAACGCGCTCGCTCTCGCGGATGGACATCTCACCGCGTATATATGCGCGAGCCGCATGTCATTCGAGCCATCGACTCATCGGGCCAGACGCTTTTTTTCCCCCGTGCCCGGCGATCCTAATGACCATTAATTGCTTGTCGATTATTCCCCCGACCGCGCGGCTGTGGGAATCGCGAGATCCAACTCGCTCTCGTGTAAGTCGACGCGCGGACAGAGAGAGAGAGATGAAAAAGACGACACAACGCGCGTTCCGGGAAATATGAAATGCGTATATAGCAGCTGGATAAATCGCGAACGTTGTAACGGACAATCTTCGTATGGATTAAGTGCTGGGTGCAGGCGCGCGTGCTACAAAAAACACGGTATAACCCATTTTTTTTACTCCTCCTCCTCCTCCTCCTCCTCCTCCTCCTTCTCTCCCGGTCTAAGCGCGTAATTTTTTGCCCTCATCAAAGTTTATCGCCGCGTATCCCGCTGCATCGCGGCAAGACTCGCTCGGGAGAGAGAGAGAGAAAGAGACGGAGAAACGGTAGCGGGGCTGTTACCTTGGCACGAGCAAGAAGAACTCGTATATATATATATATATATATATATAAAGTGCAGAGCCCCCTTCGGTCGCTCGGCTCCGAGTTATACGAGCGCGTCTCGCGAAATCTACCGGGCAGCAGCAGCGGCGGTGGCTCGGCCGCGAGTAAATATCCGAGGATGAGAAAATAAAGGAGCCGGCGGGGGATGGGATGGGAGAAAACGCGTGTATATTTAGGTAGGCCGCGTATGGTCGTCGTAATTTTGAGCGATAGAGCGACGGGGCTGAGAATGCAGGCATTTACCGCGCGTTTCTCCCTCCAGCCCAGCAGCTGGTGAATTATAGGGCTAGCGACGCGTGCGTACGTGGGTGTGGGCAGAGGCGGCCAATGTGCCGTATGCATCAGTGTCTCCGCGCGCGGCCCGAGGCGCGAACAACGAGGAGCTTATCGTCGAGATTAGGGACGTATAAATTAGCCGCGAGTGCGCCCGGAGCTCGAGCACGCTCACTTGCTCCTGCCCCCCCCCCCCGACGACGACGACGACACACGGCCCCGCAGCCGCGGCTAATGGCAATACTATGATTTCGGAACACGTGACGCCCCAACAATGCGCTCAGGAATGCGGCGCACGGATTTTTCATGCGCCCCCCCCCCCGCCAGACACTGTAACGAGAAAGCACTTCCATTCCGAGAGCTTCTCTTTCTCTCCCGCTCGGCGCATTCCCCCGTATCCTCTCGCTTCCCCTGCTACTCCTTTTTTCTCTTTTTCTCTTTTGCTTCCATCCCATTTGGCCGGCAATCGCAGATATACGTTGCAAAAGTTTATGTTCATACTTGCATTGATAGCCTGTGAAATCGATACATTTTTCTCCGAGCCACGCGCCCTGTCTTTTATATTTCGATCCGATCGCGCGCACGTTTCGTATCTCGCTCTCGACCATCACGTCCAAACCAAATAGCTCCCGATTATCCCTTGATACTCTCCCGACGCGCGCGCGCGGACTCTCTCTCCCGGGACGCGGTTCAACCATTATTCGCTTTTATATTCATTTTCAGCGAGGCTCGCCAGTCTCGATCGCAGCAACTTTGACGAAACTTTTGCCAATCTTCCCGAGATTATTACTCGACAATTGGAACAAACGGCGACATCTCGTCATTTGCGAGTCCGTTACCGCGCGGCATGATAAATAGAAACGAATTCGAGTTTTACCTTTTTTTTCCTCGATTAATAAGGGCTCGGTTTACAATGTCCCGCCATTATCGCGATCGATGAGACGGTTCATCAGCAGCTACGCATAGTGGCCGGGGGAGACGGGAATAAAATCTGGCGTGCCAATTATTTTAAATAATTTGGTCGTTCCGGCGGGCCACGGGGATGAGTAACGAGCCGGGCGATCGTCGCCGAGAAAAAGGAGACGAGGCGTCTCGGGGGAGAAAAAGCAACAGAGGCAGTGGGCAACGATTTGCGCGAAACGCTCCCCAACAAACTCGCGTACGTATTAATAATAAGAGTGAGGAAATTAACCGACGGCTGAGATTGCGCTCGTCTATGTCGCGCGCGCGGCCGCTTAGTTAGCTTCAAAACAGGACGTCTGGAGAACCCGAGAGCCCTGCAGTTATGTCGTCGTGAGATTTTACGATTTCGCATCGAAATTCAAGAGATAATGACATTCACTGTTATGAATATCATTATCGAATATGTGCGCGTGAGTGAAACGCATGCCACAATGTTTTTGCAGTAATTTGAAGTAATCACCTGGAATTTGACGAGTGAAATATCGATTATGGTATATATGGACAAGTTTAATGAATTTCGGAAATTTGTTCATTGAAAATACATCGAGTTCCAAATAATCCTCAACAGGATTGATAATTACAAAACAATCGCACGAAGTGGTATTAAATCAGGTATACGAATCAAAACAAGACCAATGGAAAAAGTGAATAATCGCTAGGAGCTGGCGTATCATTTCGCGTCACCCGAGTCCGCGGCTGCACGCTTGAAGCTCGCTCGAGCGCTCGTCGCGCAGGCAGCTCGAGGTGTCAGAATGCGCGAAGTTTGCGCGAGCCTCTGGCACGGAGGAAACGGGGGGGCGCGAGCGTGTCTCCGCCCGGCTCGTTACGCGCGGGCCGCGTCATCGTCGCGCACGCGATTCCCCGGGTTCGCGCGGCCGGTGCGTCGCTCGCCGAGATTAACGAGCGCGTGTATTTTTAAGCTCTCCCGGGGCGAGGAAGCGAGTCTCGCGTGACCGATCGCGCGCGATGCGTACACCCCCCGGCCATTAGGCTATCGGGCGCGTCTGCAGGGGCCGGCGACACCGCGGCCGATAACGCGCGTCTCGAGACAGCGAGAGAAAAACGAGGCCAGTAGCCCGCCGCCGCTGCTGTGGGTATCGCGTGCCGCAAGACGGATAAACTCGCTGCTGCTCGCTCCATCACTTTCCTTCCTTCCTTCCTTCCTTCCGCCTTTCGGATAGAGTCGCGAGCGAGCGAGCGAGCGAGCGAATCCGCGATTGCCTGGGCGCGAGGTGGACCGGCGCGACGGCTAAAAATTGCACCCACTTCTTTCCTCGCGCGCTCCAGAGCGACAATCCCACTTTATACGTTCGCTCGCTCGCTCGCTCGCTCGCGCGAGAGCCCGGAATTGCCATGCAAATTTCCCACGCGTTTCCCGCCGCCGCCAACCCTCCGCCCGCACGATATACGGCCGCGATTACGCGCTTTTATTGGCCCGCGGAGCGACGCTTTTTTACCTCTTCCCCTACCGTACACCAGCCGTGCGCCATTTTTTGCCAGCTCGCAGCCTGCGTGATTCACTCGCGGCTCGAGTGCGCATGTGTACGTTCCACCGGCGCTTTTAAGCGCTTGATTTATACCAGATGATTTTTGAAGAGCTCGCCCGAGCCCTCCAAATTTACACGTACTACTGCTGCTCTCTCGTGTGCGTGCACGCGTATATGCGTTATTAGCTTTTAGGCAGATCGCTCGAGCACCAGCCGCCCCCGTCGCGTCGTTCGCGCTTTCACGCGGCCCCGTATACTTCTGTCCTTTATTTTTCCCGCTCCGGCGTTTTATCCTCTCTGCAGCTCGAACCGACGGTGCGATGACGCAATTTTTCAACCGAGCGAATATTGAATCGGCCGCTGAGGCAATCTGAGATATACCAGCGAGAGACACGCGCGACAGAAGCGCCCGGCTGTGTGTGTGCTTTTGAACGCGGGATGATTGATCGCGAGAGAGCTGGGGGGGGGGGGACCGACGCGCGACACACACACGGATAATTTGCATACAATCTCCTCGGACCCATAGCGTTTGTGGATATTATACAAGCAAATTCCCCCGTCACGTATACGTGGGTCTCGCGCGCGCGCGACTTTTGATAAAAATATTTCCAAGCCCGTGTCGTTCTTATCCGAGACGGCGTTATCTCACTGGGGCGTTTTTCGCATAATCTAGCCTGCCTGCCTGCCGCACAAACCAAATATCCGCAGCCCTGAATATTCAAATAAACAACCGGCAAAACTGATTCTCGTGTAAAACCCGCGCGGGTATACACACTCGAAACGACTAACCCATGGCAAATTGCCCCGGCTCGCGGTTATAAATCCGCTCGCGCGCGCCTATACTTTTAACGACTAGTCGACGAAACATAACGTTTATCTTCGCGCGCGTTAAACACGCCCTGGGAATTCACAAGTTGACATACTAATTTCCATCCGCGAACACGAAGGATATTATATGCACTTGTTCGACTCGTATTTGTCGCGACTGTTGTCTTGGAACGTTTAGTTTCACACGATAAAAACGAAATTCGTTGAATTTCAAGGTTGTGTACTCAAGAATCAGCCAATTCGACAATAAACTGCCGTGACCAAACTAGTGCCGAAGCGTAGAGTAGCGTAAATGTCTTCATCGCTTGGATTCCAGCCGCGACGATGTCTCTTTTCTGTTGAAAAATTTGTATTTATTTTTAATCGTATTCCTTCCAAGGCGTGTTTTGCAATAGTTTCATATCCTCGTGTTTAAATACGATCCAACTCGAGTCAACGTACCCTAAATTCTGCAATCATCGTTGATTTTCCGAGAGAGAGAGAGAGAGTGAGAGTATGTCTCGTATACTTACGGTTTACCGCAAGGAAGAAGAAGTTTCGAAAAACACTTTCGAAACTGCATCTGGCTGTCACCTGCCGCGCGAGCGCGCGGCTGCTAATTTACGTAATAGTAATGATCTCGTAGAGTAAAGCTCTCTCTCTCTCTGGTCGGGGGGCGCAGAGTATACACGATCCATCATGCGTTGGATGTGATAACGCAATTTGCGAAAACAAACACGCGATCGCGGATTGAGTTGAGCAACGTTCTTAAACGAGCTCGAGCGAAGCCTACGCTTTCTCTCGCTAGTTGCGGTTGCGCGGAAAGGGAGACAAGGAATCATCAGATGTATGTGTGTGTGCCACGCAGTCGAGTCGGAAAGAACTCGCGAGAGAGAGAGAGAGAGAGTGAGAGAGAGAGAGAGAGAGAGAGAGAGAGAGAGAGAGAGAGAGAGAGAGAGCGGACAAGTGCGCGCAAAGTGCGAAGAATAAGAAAGGTTGATTGACACAAGGGGGAGGAGGATCGAGGACTACTAAAACAAACTGCAGAACCGACAAAGTATGCGCGGCGCGTGCGATGTGTGTCCGGCTCGGCGCGAGCAGCACAATCTATCGAGTCATCCTCTCGGCGTCTGTCAGGTCGCTCGCTCGCGCGAGGCAGTAAAAATAAAGTGGGCAAACTCGAGGTGCAAGCGCGAAAGGCTCTCGCGCGCGACTCGACCTCCAAAAAACGGGCGCCGTTCTGCAAATCATCCTCGTCTATTGCAATAATTCAGCGCTGGCTGGTGCGTGTGTGTGTGCGTTCCACCGGACGGACGGACGGACGGACACTGGGAGAAGCTCGCGCACGAGAAAGCAGTCGGTTCGGTTCTGTCGGCGGCTGAGACACCTGCTATACGGAGCGAGGCGCGCGCGCGCGCGAGCCAAGAGAGATCGCAACCGACTGACAGGCGTTATATACGTAGCGCGCGGAGCGCAGTCCGCGGAGCCGCGCCTTTTTTGGGAAAAAACCCGAGGGCCACGTGCGCCGCGCATCCCTCTTTGGCCATATACGCCGGATAGCAGCGTCTCGTGCTGCAGTGCGCGCGCGTCCTTGTCGGCGCACGGCCAAGGCCAGCCCCGCGATGACGATGCCTATCTCTCCCAGCTCCGCAGCCGCGTTTGTCATTTTTCGCCGGCCGCTAATCTGCCTCTGACAAATCGCCCCGAGCGCGAGCTGACCATCGGGACCTACGAGAGAGACAGTGCGCGCTTTGATATACCGTGCCGGGGTTCCTTCGGTCCGCGATGACGCTGCCGAGCGAGATCGAGGAAAAAAATTAACCTCCGCAGACTGATTGATATGCCCATCTCCGGCCCGCGAGAGAGACAGAGAGTTGTATATTTTTGTAGCGCAGCCACAGAAGAATCCAAGAGAGCCACGAGGATAATGTAAATTTCGCGCGCGCGCGCGCGAATTTGTCAGCCGGCGAAACTGCGCTCACGTATGTGTATAGTGATCGCTCACGTTTTTTCCTCTTCTCCCACGATATGTGTTTTCGGCGATTTCGCGCAGTGTATCAATTATATATATACACACACACACACACACACACACACACACACACACACACACACACACACACACACACACACACACACACACACACACACACACATATACATTTATGTATGCGTTGACGTAATCAATTGGCTTTTGCGCGGCTCCGGTCGTCGTTCCACGTCATAAACGGGCGAAACGCCCAAGGCGGAAATAATCGGTCGGTGGGAACGATAGGGTTTCTCTCTCTCTTTCGCTCGCTCGCTCGCTCGCTCGAGTCAAAGAGAACTGCGCGAAACGAGCGCGCCGGTGGATTGCGACGTGAAAGCTCGCGCGCGGCCGCTTTAATCTTTCTTACGTCGTCGTCGGGCGCGCGCGCGCAAGTCTCATTGTTCGCCGAGATTAGTATATAGTAGAGAAGGATTCGCTTTTGAGCAATGCGCGCGCGCGAGACACGAGCTCGAGCCCGTACGTGTGCGTGTTTTATCGGGGGAGGGTCGCTGGGCATAGCGAGTTTGTGCGCGAGCTTTGTTTTCTAAAAGACTGTAAGAGAGAGGGACGTAATCTGCGGAGAACAAGAGCACACGCGTATATACAGGGTAGAGCGGCCTCGAGGAAAAGAAGCCGCGGCCAGATAAAAAAACGGGCAAAAACGAGGAGCGAACACATTGAAAGGCCGCGGCGAAGAAGGCCGACAGCGGGAAAAAGGAGTTTGTTACCTATAGCGTACGTGCGTATGTGTGTGTGTGTGTGTGTGTGTACCACCCGGAGAAAATTAGAAATGGCCGCTTTAGGATCGCGGAGCTCGCGTAACTCCGCGGGGCCTACGCTGCTCCTTTGCCAGCTCCTCTCGGGCTATATAGCTCGCGCTTGGCGAATCGATCTTCTCTCCGCTCGCTCGCGAATACGAAGCCTTGTACGAGCAGACGGCAAGACGAGGATATAACGCAGTCGCTCGCTCACTCTGGCTCACTCTCTCTGGAGTGTGTAAGTGTGTGCGCGAGAGAGAGACTCGCCAATCCGGCCGAGACTAGCTCTCGTGAGAAGAACCGAGGAAACTGCTGCAACAGCTCGCGTGTGCAGTATATACACACACTCGCAGCGGCGGCGGCTACCTCCAAGACAAATAGCTTCGTAATCCCGCCGTTCAGGTTTTATTGCCCATTAAATTTTTGAGCATTCCTTTGTTTTACAATGGCCAAACTCCCCCCGGCCCCCACTGCCACCCGCGTATTAGCGCTCTGATTGATTTTCACTCCCGCTCGCGCAAGCGGGCGCAATCGTTACGAGCTACGAGCTTATCCGCATGCGTGTATACGGGTGTGTGTGTGTGTGTGTGTGTGTGTGTGTGTGTGTGTGTGTGTGTGTGTGTGTGTGTGTGTGTGTGTGTATATACGAGAGAGCTTAATTGATTCCCGATTGAAAGTCTAATTAACAATTTTGTCATACTTGACATGATTCGATTCTCGCTCGAAAATTCCCCGGCTGCTGCTGCTGCTGCTTTATTTATTTAATCGGAAACTCGTATACGTTTCACTTTAGCTCCGCGGAGTATGCAGTGGCGCGAGCGAGCGACTCGAGTGATTTAGTGCATAACGCAAAACCAGTAGAATTTTACGCTTGATTGGCCGCTTGATACGTGGATATACCCGGGCTGAATTATGCTCGCGCGCGCGCGAGCGCGTGTATTGGAATAACGCATTTGTTGCCGGGCCGTATGGTTGTCGCTGATCGATAAGAGGGGAAAACGCTGGCTAATGGAGCCGGTATACGGTGTGGTCTCGCGCGTCGGGCCCGGGAAAAAAACAAATAAGCTTTTAATTGAGAATCGGGAGAGACGCAAGGCACCACCTGCTTCCGACAAAGATAAAGGACATAGCCGTGCGTGGGCCGTCCGCAAAGTTGCGAGCGATTCGTCGTCGACGTCGTCGAGGGGAAGCTGGACCCGATCGGTTATGGAATATTTCGTTGGATCGATTGCGTAACCTACGTCATATACGCACACACGTACTAAGAAGCGTTGGTAGCGGCTGGGGCCTCTCGAGCACCGAGTGAGCAGTCGCGGGATAAACTTATCCAATTAGAATGTATATATATCCCGAGATATATACACACACGAGCTTGTCGGTGCCGGTGTATGGGTGCGCGCGAGTGCGGCAAAAGGCTCGCGGGCGCGTTTCGCTCCGAGGCTACGTGCATTACTTTCACCCGAGGCGAGTAGGGAGGAATGGCGTTCTCGTTACGAAACACACATACACACACGAGATAGAACGGCCCGCCGCCGCCGCCGCCGGCCAACTACGCTCGCGACAGCGTTATATATCCTTTCGAATGCACGAGCTCTCGAGCCGGGCGATACGCGGGCAAATTGATTCGGGAGGATGGCGCAGGTGAGCGATGTGGACATATACGCGCACGGGGAGCCACGTGGTCGCACGTGCATTACGCTCTCTTTTTAATTACGCTCGTTGGCTGGCTGGCTGCAGCTCGCGCCGGAGGGTTGGAGCGCGAGTGCGAATCAGGCCGAATTTCACAGCAGCGAGACGTCACGAAGAAAAAAAATCCCATTAGTCGCCGGCTCTCGCTCACCGCTGCTTTATTCTCATTGTCTCGTTCTCTTTCTACCCCCTTTCAGCCCCTCGGCCGGCGTCTACGTCTCCCGCGCGCACACACACACCCGCCCGGTCTAGTATGTGTATGTATGTGTGTAGGTACGGTCTTATAGCGCGCGCTCGGCTCAACGAATTCGGAATAAAGAGGAAGGGATGAGGACCCTTGTGAAAGGAGAGAAGAGCTGCATTCTGAATTCAAAAGCTTGTGTTTTAAATTCGTGCTGCGCTCGCGCTCGCGCCATCCAGCTCCCTACTAGCGCCTAAGCTATGTAAGAGCGCCCGGCTCTATGTATATACATGCGTGTATACGGCTGCAGCCAGCCGCCCCTCCTCCTCCCGCCCGTACGCGCATATATACAACTGGAACAGCTCGAGCTGTGTGTGCATCAGTCGCCGTCGCCGTCTTCTTCGGAGCTGTACACGCGTGTATTAATCTCGCCGCCCAACTGCGGAACTCGAATCGAAATTCGGATATTTTTTTCGATCCTTCTACCCCCTGCCCCCCCCCCCTCCGTTGTACGCGTGCGAATCGGGCCACCGCTTGACAGGAGCGCCCTCTTATACCAAACGCCGCCTCCTCGCGGTCCTTTTGTTCCGGGCTCGATCTGTACACACGGATGCTTGAATCCGGGGCCCCGGCAAAGCCCACGGCGGCCGTGAAATAAACCCGCGCTTGGCCGACTCGCGGCGGCTCTTAAATTTAGCGGCAACAGACGGAACAGCTCGAGCTACCGCGAGTGCCGCCCCCCAACACTGCAGCCGAGAGCGAAACAGACGGATAGTATAAACTTGGCCGCGGCCGAGAATCTGTCTGCGTCTCTGTCTGGATGTATATACGGGAGCTGCAGGAAGGAAGGAAGGAAGTGCAGCCCCAGCTCCGGGAAAATATCACGCCGATGTATAGAGGCAGCGGATGATCGAATGCGAATTTCACAGAGTCGTGTCGCGGCTGATTCACAACGGCGACACGAGCCTCTCCTCTCGGGTATAACGCGCGAGAAGAGCGAAGGGTCCAGGGAGGAGCTATTTCCGAATGGACCGCGTCGCTGGCACACTCTCTCGCGCGCCCGCAGCTCGTAAAATACATTAGGCGTGAGCGGGCGAGAGGTTTTTTCCCCGGCCCCGACCGACCGCGGAACGACATGTGAAATTCAACGAGGCAAATTGTTACAAGCTCGCACGCGCCGCCGCCACGGGAAGCTTTGCTCCAAAGCGCTGACGTCGGCTGCCCCCCTACCCAACTCGAAAACTCTACCCTCCCCCGGCCCTCTCTACCTACCTACCACAGGGTAACTTTTATCCCGCGCTCGGAGGAATATATGATGAAAAATACCCGCGCCCACGCACATGCTGATACGCAGCCAGCAGCCGGCACTTCTCTCTCTCAATTTTTCCGATTCGAAATACGCCGACAATACGTGCCAGCCTCTAACGGTTTATCCCAAGTTTGGCCACTCTCTTGAAAGCTCACAGGGAAGAATCGCTGTGTGAGAGTGAAAAATTACTGTGAAAACGTGGATGAATTACTGCAGTGAATTTTCACATTATTTTCCCATAAGTTTCGATGGTAAACATTTGCTGCGTAGTTTATGTAAAAAAAATTTCCTATCAAAACTCATGAAGCTAAAGTGAAAATTCACTTTTAATACACAAACAATTCACTGCAGTTCCACTCAATAATTCTACCTCCTATATCAATAACATTCATTTATTCGTTTTAACCCATTCGAAAGTGTTCAAATTGGTCATTGCAAAATTCGTGTTGTCAATGCATCGAAAGACGCGATGTTTTTACACAAGACGGACATGCAAAGTGAAATAAGAATGATCCCACTAGATTATTGTAATATAGTCTGCAGCGAGAAAAATAAGAAAAGCAGAAAAAGGGCAGAGAGATTAAAAGTTGAAATTGTTGCAGTGGTTTCACGGGCTGAATGCGAGCGAGGAAGCGAGGGAAAATTTTTCTTTAATACCAGCTAGTAGTATAACGGCCGAGTGCGAGTGGTGGCCAGAAAGTAGCGGAAAACGAGATGTCAGGGGAGTGCCGCGTTGGCCGCACTCACCTTATACGTATACGCTTTCGCGGACGACTCTCGGGCGCTCGCTCGCGCCGGCAGAGAAAGTGAATACATTTTTTCGCTCTCGCGAGCCGCGCGCGCGTATAATAAATTGCCTCGTAAACTAGCGTCGGAGGTTCGGCTCGATTTTTCGGGCTGCTCCTTGTTCGCGTTAAAACTGCGTGCTCGGCGCTCGTACGCGAGACAAAGCATGGCCGAAAAGAAGAAAAAGTGTGCGATCGGGGAAGGGGGGGGGGCCTTTGCCCGCTGAAGATGCGCCGCCGCGAGGCATCATCCTGCTCGCGCTTGCCGAAATCGCGAGCGGCTTATCAGACGTCGGGGCTCCTCTGTTGTTTGGCCGCGCGCGGCCCTCGAGACAATCGCTAGCCGGCAGCTTTTCCTTTGGCCTTCTCACTCGAGCTCGGGTGGCGGCTGGGGGTCGGGGGCTCTCTTTTTTCGGGGATTTGAAGGGAGCTGCAAGCGCCAGCTGAGGACATGGTAAATTTTGGAGGCGGCCACTCGAGCTGGTGTGCGCGACAGAGAACTCGGCGCGCGAGTTTGCCGGGCAGAGCGCGTGTCGGCCTCAGTGAAGCCCGGGTCTTTGGCCGCTGTAGAACGCTGTACAGCGGCTGCTGCTGCTGTGTCTATACTATATATTTCGCCACTCTACAATTCCGTGCTCGGGCTCGGTGTTCTGCGCGCGCCAGAGAGAGCGGGGCACCCCCTCGCTCGCGCGCACTCCTCTTCCGACTGGTTCATCGCCCCTGCACTTGCTGCACTGTGTGTGTGTGTGAGCGGGCGGCCCGTGTCTTGGGTGGCGACACGCAACGCGCGCAGCTGCTGCAACGCACACTGCAGGATTCGCAGATAAGCGCGTATTGATCCCGCCGCCAGCGCGAGCTCTACACCCCCGCTCTCACTTTCCCTCCCTCCCGGTGCCACTGCTGCTGCTGTCCCTTTCTTCGGTGGCGCGCCGGCGGCGGCGACGGCGGCCAACCCCAAACTTCGGCTGCCGCCGCGCTTTGTTTCTCCATCTATGGTAGCGCGAGCTCGAGCGACTCTTAGCGTAATCACTGGCCGAGCCAGGAGAGAGGCACTATTATCGTGAATTTCCAGAGCGGGTAATGCAGCAAAAAGCCCCCGCCCGCCGAGAGGTGGCCTTGCCCTTGGAACTCGTGTGTGTGTGTGTGTGTGTGTGTGTGTGTGTGTGTGTGTGTATGTCTGACTACGCGGCGGGAGCAGCCCTTCGGACGCACGCTTTTCACCTAATTATGCAGCCGACGCTACGTGAGCGGACTTTAATCATCTCTCCACTCGCGGATGTGCGTGCGCTTATGTATTTATGTATGAGAGCACACACACACGCGTGTATATACCTCCCGCGGAGGGTTGGATGTATGACGCACGGCGGAGCTCCTGTTTATCCACATCCCTCATTACGCTCTCTCCGATAGTAGTTTGCTCCTCCTCTCGTACGTCTCTCGCTCGCTGTCTTTATTAATGCCACACGCGAGTCGCGGACGAGAGTGACTCTCGCGCGGACACCCAAGAAGCCCGGCTAGCGTAATCGAATTTGCGCCGCGATAGTGCCGGCCGGCTGGCACAGGGCCGGACGTCCGAGAGCCGCTAATGAAATTCGCCTCGGAGCTTGCGAGACGAGCTTGCGGCTCGCTCTCAAACGGATGTACATATATATATACG
The DNA here is from genome assembly GCA_020882685.1 of Aphelinus atriplicis. Taxonomy (NCBI): domain Eukaryota; kingdom Metazoa; phylum Arthropoda; class Insecta; order Hymenoptera; family Aphelinidae; genus Aphelinus; species Aphelinus atriplicis. The sequence continues at coordinate 53,688,167 of CM037073.1, read as the reverse complement.
GGCTAGCTCGGTTCCGCGCACACGCCGCGCGCGATGCAATTTCTTCGGGTTCGCGGGCAAACACGAGCCGGCCCGGATTATCCGCGCATTTTTCACATCCGACCCTCCCGAATCTCGCCGCGGCTGCTCCTTCGCGTTTGTTTGCCGGTGCGCGCCCGGCGAAATTAAATTTCCCCACCGCCGGTGCTGCCGCTGCGGAAAAGCTATCCGTATTGCCGTCTGTACGCCGCCCGCCGATTATACACGCGACTCCTCCGCCTCCGACCATTCGAATTATTAACATTTTTCAGATTCCTCCAGCTGCTCGAGCTGGAATTTTCCCTTTGAAGTGGAATATTTAATATACTCGTCGCGCGGCGCCCCCCATCCCTCCTCCTCCGCGCGTGTCGCGTGTGACGGATTTTCATTAAAACACGCGGAATAACTATTCGGAGCCGGCTGCTGTTTGTTCCCGCGCATTAGCTACATGCGGGGGCGTACGGGTAACGAAGTGATCCACCGAGCAACTGGGTCACATGGGCGGCCATCATCCTCTAATCACTCTCGAATGATCGATCCGGCGTATACATACAAGAACAGCGAACGATAAATATATTGGTTTATTAGCGCGATAAAACGAAGAAGATTTAGTACCGCTAATCATAAATAATCCGCTGCTCGCGCAGACGCACACGTACGTGGCACTCGAGTTGGTATAGATATCGGGGGGGGGGGGAATAGCGGCGGCCGCGGGGGGCTTTACGAGGCCAACTCTGAGGAAACAACAATAAATACACGCGGACAAGCGCGGGGGGAGAGAGAGAAATTAGAGTTTAAAGGATCGTCGTGGGGGTATACGTGTCGTAAAACGTCTGCGGAAATTCCAGGACGCGGCGGCGCGGCGGTGGTCGATCGGGGAGGGGGGCAAGTGCAATAAAAATTGATCGATAGCCATCGTGTGTTATCCATAAATCCGTGTAGCCGAGCGCTCGGAGTCGTAGTTATACGAGAGACGCATAAACGTCGGATTCGCGCGCGCAAAATCGTTTCTATGGACTACTGTCGGTAGGCGCGCGGCACTTTGCGATCGACACACGCCCGGCGTCGCGGGCCGCCCGCCAATAAATACACTTTTTCGATACATATATGCACACACGCACACACGGCTATACCCACACGGCTGCGAGAGAGAGCAGAGTTGGCCTCGAGCTCACTCGCGGTCGGGGGCGGGATCAGAGCGAAATCCGCCGCTTGCAAGGAGATGATAAAAGCGCCCAGACGGCAATACGCATTACCTACTACTCGCCCGCCGCCGCCGCCGCCGCCGCCGCCGCCGCTCACAAAACGGATTTGTCCGAATCGGCGTTTTCAATTACTTTGAAGTGCGCGAGAGAGCGGATCCCGCGCGTATTATTGGCTTCGCAGAAATTCACGTATATATATAGACGAACGGTATACGTATATATACAGCTGGAGGGAGAGCCGATCCCGCAGAGCAGGAAATGCCGAGGAAAAGTTGAGGGGGGGGGTGGGATATTCAGGGGGCTTTTACGATGCTCCTGCTGCTGTCCATCTGTGCGTTCGAATACGTATACGTATCTATAGATGTATATGTATAAAGCGTTTCTGGTTTGGTGCGGCTGGATCGGCTATGATCGCTCGGTAACGACTAGTACGAGCGCCGAGTCATCGGTGGCGCGTAAACAGGTGCCCAAAGCTCACTGCGCGTGCTCGCAGGGGCGCTTTGTTTAACGCGAGCCGCACCGGCGCTTGGCTCGTTCCCCGAGAGCCGCCCATCTGTGTGCGGCTATATATATACACGCATGCACGCACGGAGCCGTCGATGCCGGCCGATTCGAGCTCTTCATTGTGCCCGTGACAGGGGATGAGCCGCACGTCATTTCTCATACTTCCTCCTCGGCTCGCGCGCGGCTATTCGGATGCGTTCCCTGCTCAACGGCCGTGGGGCAAAAGTTCAGACGCGTTTTCTCATTCACTCGCGATGCGCCTGTGGGAACTTTTTCCCTCGAGAGAAAAAGAGCCGAGGAAAGTTGCGGAAGGGGGAGAGCAAATTCGCTCATCCGCGCGTTCGAACGTCGCGGTATAATTTTGGCAATTAAGCGAAACTGTCGACGAGTGTTGTTGGTTGTGCGCAGCGCGCCACGAACCCGTGTATCGTCGCGATGGATTATAATTGGAGGGCCTAGTTACCCGGGCCACTTGGAGCGAGCGCGACGCTCGAATAATAAGCGCAAGCGGGGGCTCAATATGACGTTTCGCGGGATAATTTCACGGCGCTCGAAGCCCGCGAGAGAGAGGGGGTCTGGGAAATTTTTCGGCAGTCGACTTTTTCTTCCTCGCGAAACCGCCACTCTCGCTCTGTCGAGGCTCTCGAGCCGGCTGCGGCGCGACGAAAGGGGCACACACCTACGCGCGTATTGTGCGCAGTCACACAATTTCCTCGCTCTCGCCCGGCCTCGCAATGCCGCGCAAAAATCCACTCGCTCGAGCAGTTAAATGGAAGGTGGCTTTGTGCCGCGCACGGCGGGAGGAAAATCCTACGGGGAAATATCGAGGGGCCGCGCGTGTATTTATATATAAATCTCATCAGCGTGATTGAGTGCATTAAGCCAAGGTTGAAAGGGCTCTCGCGGTACCCTATGCTCGATGAATTTTTATTTGGCTCGCGGGCGCCCCGGAAAGACGGATCCTGGGGTCCCCGGGGGTCGTCTGCTCGCGGAGCCGTAAGCAGCCTGGGCAGCAGCAGACAGGTGCGCCGCCGGGATGCATCTGGTTAAATTTAATCCGCCTTCCGTCGGCCGCTTTATCTCTCGCGGCTTCTTTGTCGGCCGTGTGCTGGTGGTAGCGCCACGCAAAAGCAGCTCTCGGCAGCTGCTCGCCCCCGCGCGATTTTCCCGGAGTGCCGACGCTTACGAGTGGCGCAGGCGACCCCCGCGATAGAGACGCCGGATTTTTCGGGTGAAAGTAAAAAAGCTCGAGAGAGAGAGAGAGAGAGAGAGAGAGAGAGAGAGAGAGAGAGAGAGGCGGAGCTGAGAAAAAGCACTCTCGGTGCCGCGCGCGCAACAGCGAGAGCGAGTCCGCGCTCGCGAGCGGTAAAAAGGGATCTCTCGAGCAAAGTCCTTGAAGTCCTCGGCCATTGCCGAGGCGCGCGCCGCCACCGCAGTTCTCTCTCTCTCTCTCTCTCTCTCCCACCGATACCTATATACAGCATCTACTCTCTTACACTCCGCTCCCGGACTTGTTCTCTTTTCTCTCCGTCTCTCTAGCCCGCGCGCGGCCTCTCTCTCGCGGCTCCTTCCTTCCTTCCTTCCTTTCGCGTGCGCGCGGCCTCTCGTGCGGACTCGCTGAGTGTCTCGCGAATGAATGCCCGTGCAATCGTCAGAAATCCACCGGCTCGACGCGATGCCGAGGCCCTTATTTGCTTGCTCGAGAACATCACCTCGCGGCGGCCGAAGCTACGTCTCGCTCGCGGGCGCGAGCTTTCACAGCCGCGGGCCGAATCCCCTTTAATAAGGGACAGACAGACAGACGCGCGCCCAAAGAATCTCCTCTCAGCGTCCGCGCGCGCGCATTCAAAGCCGATTCTCCTCTAGTGGATAGCTATCGTATTATATTTCGCCCTCATTAGAGATTCTCTTAATTACTTTCAGGTATCGCTCGACTCTCCGCCAAACCTCAGATGTCTTTGTTCGCCGCGTTCCGACCCAAACAAAATCCCAGATCCTACACTTGACTTTTCATTTGTCAGACCGACGCGCGCCGGTGGATCCCGCCTCATTACACTCTCGCTATTCCCGACTCTTCAGTTGCGCCATGAGAAACAGAGAGAGATTCAGATTCAGATTCAGAATAATTTTATTGCCTGTACATTATGTTGTACAAAATACAAGATTACTAAAAAGTATAAATTATGATTTAACTTATTTAAAGTTGGCTAATTAAACAATATTCTTAAGCGATAATAAAATAGGTTGTACATAATTGGTTTATCCATGTTGGAGTAGGTAAGAGTAGAGCTGGATTTTGAATGATTGGTATGAGGGGGCGTCAGTGATGATTGAAGGGAGCGAGTTCCAGAGCTGAGCTGATGAGATATGAAATGATTTTTCGAATGACTTGGTGCGGGAAGCCGGAATGACCAGTGGCGCGCGACGACCACCCCTCACTGGACGAGTAGACGTGTTCTCATAAAATAGGTCCGCGAGGTACTCTGGTCTGCCAGATCTGAGGATCTTGCAGAGCAGAGTAGCTTTGAAATAATCACGTCTCAAGTCAGTGGTGAGCCAACCGAGTTCTCGTCTGTAAGGGGTGATGTGCTCATTCCTCCTTACACCATAGACGTATCTTATACCAGTGTTGACAAGCCGCTGTAGGATAAGATTCTGCTCATTTGAGAGATCGCAGTATACCAAGGAGCAGTAGTCAATAAGTGGAAAAAGGAGTGCTTTGATGAGGTGTTTCCTGAGGGCCAAATTCGCACAACCGCGGAACCTATGGAGCCTATACATCAGGGCGTTGGCTTTTTTGCACACCGACAACACATGCTCCTTCCAGGAGAGAATCGAGTCAAGAGTGACCCCAAGACTGACTACCGAGGATTCAAGGTGAATGGTGGAACCATCGAGGTTCAGTACCTGATCAGCCTGCTCACAGATACCACTCACGTAGTATCTACTGCCAAAGACTATCGCTTTCGTTTTGGATGCGTTTAGCTTGAGGCCATTGGCAGCAGCCCAAGCTGAGATTGCAGCAGCATTTCGGTTGAGTTTAAGTAGCGTCGGTATCAAGTCTTCAGGTGAACAGTAAATGTAAATCTGTAGATCGTCTGCGTAGAGTAAGTAGTGTACGTCAAGGTCAAGCCACCGCCCCACATCTCCAATGTACAGAGCAAAGAGCAGCGGGCCAAGGACTGATCCCTGCGGAACGCCTCTATTCAGTGGCAGAAAATTAGTGAAAGATCCATCATCTCTTTTAACACACTGCTCTCTGTCTGTCAGGTATGACGCTATCCAGCGAATAACCTGCATGGAAAAGCCAAGTTTGTGAAGCTTGCGAAGTAGGGCAGAATGCGAGACAGTGTCAAAGGCCTTGCTGAAGTCAAATAGAAGTAGTGCCGTAAGTTTTTTCGCGTCTCGAGCCGTACGTATGTCTTCAGTGAGCTTCAGCAGAGCCGTTTGCGTACTATGTCCTCGTCTGAAACCTGTCTGACGCCCATCCAAGAGACCGTTAGTTTCCACATAGTTGCTGATCTGGTTAAAGACCAGTCTCTCAAGGACTTTTGAGAGAAAATTAAGTAAGGAGATTGGTCGAAAATCACCAGGGGTTAGGGGGTGCGGTGTTTTGTTAAGGGCGAGGACGGCTGCTTGTTTCCATGCAGTAGGGAAATGAGCTTGTTGCAAGGATGTGTTGAAGATTTTACATAGGATGGGAAGGAGGGAAGGGAGTGCTGATACAAAGAATCTCTGCGGGAGGCCATCAACTCCCACCGCCTGAGTACTGGATTGTTGGATGGCCACCTTGATCACTTCAGGAGTGATCTCTGAAAATTGGAAACCAGGTTCCATCGAGGTCTGCTCAAGCTCCTGAAGAATTGAGGCCAAAGGAAGGGCAGAGTGATCAGTTGCGATTTCAGTGAAGTGGGAGTTCAGTTCCTCCGCAGAGATATTTCCATGAGTGTTAGTAGATTTCGGTACTAACCCAAGGTTTCTAAGTTCCCGCCAGATCTCCTTACTGTCAGTCAGGCCCTCCAATCGACATTTATAATAGTCCAATTTAGCATTCTGTAAGTGCTCAAAAGCAAGGTCACGCGCCCTTCTATATGCCAACAGGTCGTGTTGACGTCGAGTTCTTTGAAAGTGTCTGTAAAGCTTGTTTCTGTTTGCGATCAAATCGTCCGTATGTTGTGTATGCCAGGGGTCTCTCTTTTTACTATTTTTGAATGTTTTGAGTGGTGCGAATCGGTCTATAGCCGATTGGAGGTTAGTGTAAAGGCAGTCAATGTCATTCTCCACGCTACGGTCAGGGCCATCAATCACGGACCAATCGCAGCCGGCAATGTAGGCACAGAGGGCTTCTGCATCAATATTTTTAAAGTTCCTATAGCTGAACGAGCGTGCCTCAGGCCTAATCACCGCAACGTTGACCGATGCCGCGATGACATCATGACCGTCGATAAAGGGAGCCTCAGATTTCCAGTAATCAGTCACTGTGTCAAGGGCGTCTACGAGGCAGAGGTCGAGCCAAGTATCTGCATAACCTCTGTGAAACGTCGCGCCGTAGGGGATGGAATAAAGCGATAGTTGGTCAATTAGTTCACGGACAAATTTGGCATCAGCTGAGTCTGACAGCTGATTGGCATTGAAATCCCCCATTAGTATTTTTGTACTGTAGTCATTCAGAAAAGTATTGAGGTCACTCACGAAGTCGGAACCATCCACGAAAGGAGCATGCGGAGGACGATATACAACGCCAATGAAAACAGACTCACCAGGAATCCGCAGCTCGCAGAATAGGTACTCCGGAAAACCAGGCTGCCCAGTCCACGTCGTGGAAGTGGCACATAGTTTAGTAAACGTGAGTGAATTATGAATGTATAGAGCCACGCCACCACCTGAGGTGCTGCGGTCACTCCTGAGCAGAATATATCCATCAAGCGCAATCATAGGATCATTATCCTTGATATCAGAGCTCAGCTTAGTCTCAGATACGCATATTACGTGGAACAAGGGATGAGAGGCCACGAAGTGTCTGATTTCTCCAATGTGAGCCCGAATGGAGTTCGCATTGAAGTGACAGACCCTGAGATCATCCAACTTACCTAGCCGAGTCCTAGCTGAACATGATGGAGTGAATGAGTGTGAGTTAGGTGGAATGTATGAGAGTTTACGGTGGGAGAGGAAACTGGGGTTATGGGAATCTGTAGAGTCGTGTTGAATCACTGCGCCGTTAAAAAATGCTCGAGCTCTTCTTCCGATCCAATGCAGACCGCCGCTTCGCCTCTTCTTCTTACAAAGATCTGTCCACTCTGGACGTAGGTGACCGGGCGAGGATTCAGGTCCCGGGTTCTGGTACGTACCAGACGATGCAGTCTGAACGTCTCACCAGGCAGGAACTCGTTCACATTGAGGAGCGAAGCCATCAATGCTGGAGGTGACTGCAGTCCAGCCTCGATGAGTAGTTGAGGGTTGATTGAGGAAGTGTGCACCTTGCCCTTCTTTATTTTGCTCCGAATGACCATGGATACAAGGGCTGGTGAGGCAAGGGTCACAACAATCGAGATCCGAGAGGGCGTGTTCATTGTGACACGCGGAATTGCTCCATTTGATTGGTGAGATTGAGCCGTTAGTGCCGTTTGAGCAACAGCCGTTTCCACACTAGCAGGCGCGCGCGGTCTGAGAATGCGAGCCGAGATAACATCACGCAGCTCAAGTTCTCCGTAAATAGCCCTGAGGCCGGCAAATGCAAGTCTGCGAATGTCACTCACCCCCTCTGTAGTAAGGCCAGAGATGACTAGGTCAGATGACACAGCAGCAGCAGCCGCAATGGCAGACACACGTGAGGAGATGGCAGCTTGCATAGTTGCTCGTAGTTGCCTTACTTCCTCGGTAGCAGACGCCGATGAGTCGCCAGAACAGGTACGAATGTGCTCGTCGAGTTGAGCTCCGAGCTGAGCTTGGCCTTGTGTTAGTGTGTTCTGTTGCTGTTGAAAGACATCCATCTTACTCTCAACTTTTTCAAGCCGGTTGAAAAGATCGGGCAGCTGCTTCAGCACTTCGAGATTCTTGGACAGATCATCAAGCTTGGATGTAATAGTCTTCGTAATTTGTGATGTTATGGTCTGCTCGAGTTTCAATATCCTCGATTCAAAGTCAGCTCCAGAGAGAGTGTTTCTCAAACCGCTCTCAGATGACAAAGAAAAGAGAGAGTCTGCCTGACTGTGCTGAGATGCGGCAGAGTCCGGACGACTACGAGCCGCTTCAGATTGCAGTGTGCTGTCTAGGGTTGAGTTGATGTCAGCATTTCCTTGTTGTTGCTGTATCACGGAAGAGGGCTGCGGTACCAGGCAGACGTAGCAGACTCGTCTCAATGCTCCCTTTTCATCCTGCATATCAAATATATTCTGAATGCCACCACATGTATTATGGTACCGACCGCCGCATTTCATGCATTCCTGGTGCACAGTTTTTGCCCTAGGAAGTTTTCCACATCTTCCACAAAGCGAGCTATCACGTTGGGTAGGCATAGTAGGGCAAAAAGTGTGAAAAAGTCAGTTAGTGGAAAATACTCGAGTGAGACACCAGGCGATGCAGAGTGGGCCTAAGGTGCGTCCACGAAAATCAGCGCGCAGCACGGTCCAATGCAGGATAGGCCTAAGGCGCGTGGAGCGGGCGCGCGCGCGCGCCTAGCGAGTATGCGCGCGGCGAGGCAATTGATGCGCGTGAGAGTGAGAGAGAGGGAGAGAGCGCGCGAGTGAGACAGCAGATTATCAGCTGATACTGCTGTATATGCTGACTCACCTATGAAGTAATTATTTAAAATAATTACTGTAATGCTCCCGAGAGAGTCCACTGCAAAACAGAAATGCACTGCACTCTAACTCCCTATATGCGATTCACTGCTCGTTAATACAGTAGTTATGTTATGTATTAACACAGTACACTGTGTGGAATATAGCACTGTCTGTGTAAAATATAGCACGCTGTAGCCTCACTATCACACACTCTCACTCACTCACTGTTTACAATAGTCTTTAACAGTAGAATGTTTTTACGAAGTAGTCCAGTATGATGAATAAGCGGCGGGAAAACAGGGCAACAGGTGTAAGATTGCAGGTGTTCTAACCTCAAACACACGGTTCACAATCCACGCCGGTTCAACAACAATAACAACACGCCGGTGTCGTTATTTATACTTATCGGACAAGCTGTACGGTACTTGACGCGACAGAACTCTTTTAGAATTTTTCTCTCTCTCTTTAATCACAGAAAATCCGAGAGAGAGAAAGAGAGAGAGAGAGACAGTCGATGCGAACGAGGCTACATACAAATCTCTGCAGTACTCGTGTGTTGTCGTAGGGATTTTTAGGCGACTCCGAATAATTATTCGGTAATGATACAGACGTTCCCGAGCTTGTCGCCCACGCGTCTTTCTCCCACAATAACAGCAATACACAAATGATTCTTCGATTCGAGTACACGTTGCAACTTGATCAAAGACAAATTAAGTAAAATTTGCTCGATTTGAGCTGACATATATCCGGCCCACACAGTCTCTCATTGTGAACCAATGCCAGACTTTTTCATTTAAACTCAAAAAGTCTTGCAATACATGACAGACTTCGTATGGGGAAGATATTCTTAGCTGGGAGCTCCGCGTATAACTGGTGAAAGTGGCTGGGCACCGAGTTATCCAATCGGTCTGCTCTTGTTCCGCATCGTTGGTGAACCAGATGATCTCTGCAAATTAAAATATAAATTCACACAAAGTATCGCCTCGTAGGTTATATAAAATTATTTTTGTGGACGGTTTAATAATTACACTTATCTGATGTATCGGTGTTGTTCAGAGTCTCACCATAACAATCGTATATTTATTATTCTTTTACTTCATACTTCATTTTTCTTTACTTGAAACAATTTATCGATGCTGGTCGATATTGATACTGCGAGACCAACTGAATGTAATAATTCTGGAGTCTAGAGTTAAGCTAACTTCACGTTGTATAGTTGGTCCTGTATAGTAACAATAACAACGAACCTCGCTAATTTTTTTTTAATTGCGATAAAAATAATATAAAAAAGTTAACATTGAAAGATATGCACACCAGACAAATGAGAACGTTGAATAATTATCAAACTGTCCATACTAATAATATTATAACCTGGTGATATGATACTCTGTGTAAATTTATATTCTCATTTCCAGATATTGTCAGCTTGGTCGATTATTCAGAAGAAGAGCAGACCGATAAATGATTCGAATTCGGAATCAATCCACCCGGAAATCCCATTGCCCCGTCAGCCAATTCTGACTGGTACATACGACGAGATATGGCCGCATAAGAAATTTGATATCCGCCCAGTTGCGAGTGATATATGAGTACAACAATGTTTATCGTCGCTCGGCGTAAAAAGTAATGAAGTTAGCTGGGCGGCTTGATGCGAAAATATTCCGCGCGCGCGCGTTTAACGCTTGATTAACAGAACTCGGGAAGAGGCGTTAAATTTTTTAATATACAAGATCACAGAGTAATGGACGTCTGATGGTTGACGGGGGGACGGGGGGAAGGGGGGTGGATATACATATATATACGTGTACGTTTATATATTGTTATTGGTACCGAGTACGTACTCGGAGCCGCGGGTTATCGCGTTGAATTTTCATTCGGTCGTAAGCAGTCGCACACGAGCCCATTATCACGGCGTGATAAAGCAAAATGGCCAATAAAGAAGTCCTCCGGTGCGTTGCACCCTTATGAACTTTCTTATAGCGACTCTCTCTCTCTCGCGGCGCGATTGCCATAACGCACGTACGGGCCGGACGAAAGCGTATGTGTGCGCGCAGCCCTACGAGGCATCGGCCGCTAATAAAGCACGCGAATATGCGCGCACTCGGCTCGATTGTGTGTTGTTCGTGCCGCATCTGATTAGGCTTTAGAGACTGTTAACTCGCGCGCTATTGATCTTTCGCGAATTGATATCCTATCCCCCCTACCCTGTAGGGTACGTTTGATGTATCTTTTACTGGCGCTCCGGGGCGGCGGGGGGAAAAAATGAGGTCTCGCGGCGCGCCGGCGATTTTACTCGCGGCAATAGCGACCAAACAATTACACCAAATGACTCATAACAAAAGAGCTTTGGCCACGCGCGCGCGCGCGCGTTCGCTCTTTGTCATCGCGCGCACTTTGTTGGCCATGCCGAGTAATTTTCCTCTTGTGACAATAGCCCATATACGGTTTCATATTGCGATCTCAATTCTTTCAACGCTCTCTTCTCCACTTGATATTATGAAATTGAGAAGATAGTGCGCCCGCGCGCATTATCTCGGCCATTCGCGGCTGAGTAATTCATCTACTGCAATTACTCAGCCGCGCTTGACGCGCGCGCACGCGCGCCGTATAGTAGAGACAACGTAATAACTTATTCAACTAAGAGCTACTCAACAAATTGGGTCAACCGTTCGACCATATTTTACTATTTTACTATTCGTCTGTTTGCCATTTTTATGTTTACTCGCAATCCATTCGAATTGATTCATCTTCAATTCCACAGTGTGTGTCCCAACGAGAAACAAAATAATTTCAAGAGTAGCGACTATTTTTGGAGGATTGAGTCATTCGATCGAATGACTGTACATGCTTATTTGGCTGGTGGGAAAGAAACCTCGAATGATTCTGCGCCAACCTAGTTGAGGTCTTCTCGCGCTACGGCATCAAAAGGTCTCTCGAGAAGTATCTCCGAGAGTAGTGTGTCGTGGGGGGATAATAAGAAATATTTGCAAATGCCTCGAGAGGTGGAACACGAGCGTACGAATCCATGGGTCGTCGCATTAAAAAATAGCGTGAAATCGTGTCGGAGAGATAGAGTGCGTCTGTCTCGCGTTTAGAGAGAAGACGCGGGGAGATGTGCGTGGCTGTGAAAGAGGGCTGAAACGAGTAAAAGCGGTAAAAGTCACTCGACGACTATGACGACGACTATGCGACGACGAGTACGAGGGTATTTGTGCTAATGCATTTTTTGTTGCTTGTGTGATTTCAGAAAGGGGAGGCAGCCTCGGTTGAAGCAGGCTGGCTGGCGAGGCGAGGCGGGCGCTGCCGAGGCCTAGGAGGCGGCCGGCGAGGCAGCAGGTGTCGGGGCCGCTTGGTTCGCCCCCGGCGATGCTGCCCGCGGCGCTACAGCCGCAGCCCTCGCTCCACTAGGAGTAGCTCGGCCCCTCCCCACCTCCTCCTCCTCCTCCTCCTCCTCCCCGTGTCCCCGCCGCCCCCGCCGCCCCCGCCGCCACCCCCGCCTCTCCATCCGCGGCCAACAGGATGACGAGCGGCCGGCGACACTGACACCCGAGAGACACACCATCTCCGAGAAACGCCCTGGACATGGCCCGCCTACAGCTGCTGCTAGCGGCCCTGCTCTCGGCCCTCGGCACCGCCCGGCCCGAACAAGGTAAGTTCCAACACATCTCGCCCTTCTTCATCGATATACACATCGTCGACTTTCTTTCATTATCTCCGCCGCTCGAGCCTCTCTCGCCCGGCCTGCACACATACCCAGTTTTTTCTCAACCGACCAACGAGTCCCACTTGCGCGCTGTAGCTTATTGGCTCCTGCCAAATTGACAATTGCCCTTCCAATTCTTCCTCCAATTACCCGCAAACTAATCGTCCTCTCGGCCAGATTGAGATTTTTCAATTTCGATCCCAGCGCGCCACAATCAGTCTGCTGCTCCGCTTGTTCATTTGAAATCTCGTGTTTATATAGCACGTGCTCGCGGCCAATTGATTCCTCGGATATATACCCCGAGATGGGGGAAGACACTCGAGCAGCTCCAATTGCACACACAATCTCAACCCGTCGTTTCTCCCAAGATTGAAACGACTAAAGTATATATATACAGATGGGTCACTTCATTCATACTGTGCGAGTGAAAATTTTTTTTCAACATCTTTTCCGGACAATCTGTCGATAGTGTTCTCCGTAGCAATTCTGATGTTCAGACCTTTTTACAGATTTTTCGGATTATAGTACGTACTAATCTGTAGACCGCGAAAATTGGTTACGGTAAAAAAAAAATGTGCGAAATGACTCATATATATATATATATATATGTGTACTTCTAAGAAATGCCCGTTTTCACGAAACCTAGTGAGTCGGTCTATTCATTCGAAGGAGGAAAAAAAACGAGGAACTATGCTGACTAGTGAAAGTGTGAAAAGATCAGGTGCTTTGTGGAGTCGCCAGTCTCGTTCTGGATACGCATGCATACAAAAGACCGGCGCGCCCCCCATAATTAGAACACATCGAAGTTGCAACATGCGTATAAGCCCCATTATAATATACGTCCAGCTCTCGAGAAAATAGGTGAATATGCGCGAGGATATAGCCGTACCTACGTGAAATTGGTAATGATCGAGTAATTAAGTGAGGTGGGAGGGGGGATAAGGGGAAAAAAAACTCAGGAACCGAGAGCAAGCGCGAAATTGCCAACTGACACGAACTCTCGCATCTCCCTCGTTCGCAGCTTCGCTCCTGTCCCATTAGCCTCTCTCTCTCTCTCTCTCTCGGACATGGTGGGTCCGCGCACACCAAGGCCAGCCGTCGATCGAGCCACCGCCGTTGCTCCTCTTTTCCATAATTCGAAAAACGAGAGCCGCTGCGAGTTTGGGAGCTGGCCGGAGGAAGAGGAGGCGAGGAAAGGGCCTGTACGCGCATATCGCCCGGGGCTGTGCAAATCGCGCAATCTTCGCCGCGGATAGAGCCGAATCGCTGTGTACAGGCGAAAACAAGAAGATCCGCCGGAATTCGCGATCGCACGCGTGCTCGTATACACACACACACACACACACACACACACGTGAGGGAATTATGCAAAAGCGCGTGCGCGATGCCGCAAGAGCCGGCCGACATTATGTATCAACGGGAGCCGTGCAATTTCCCATTAAATTATACACTTTCTCATTTACTCGCGCGTCGTTTTATAGAGACGCGCGGCAATTTGGCCGAGCCGAGACGCTAGAGAGAGCTACTCGCCGCAGATAATAATAATAGAAAAAGCCGGCGCTCGCTTTTTAAGTTTGCCGCGAGATAAAAATCGCCGAGGGGGATAATGGTTTATGGGGTCTCGAGTCCCGGTGTATTATTTTACTCTTAACTCGCAAGGCAAGGGAGAAAAATACTCCGGTGCCATTCGCCGGGTTTATTCGGACGTATACGTGTGTCCTGCACCGCGCCGCGATGTTATGGAACACTTCAGTAGGAAGTCTGACGATTGCGGCTATTAGCGTGGGCGGATATAGAGAACCTGTGATAAACAAGGATTAACTGGGACCGGGAGTGATTATTTTTAGATATCAACTTTTGCAGCTGATTTCGTTCGATCTATCCAAAATCGCACAAGTACGGAGCAATTTCGCGTGGAATTAGCTTCGCCTGTCCACGTGTACAATAGCGTGTATTACGTATATAACGAGGGGGGCCTCTGGCTCTTGCAATTATTGAATTGGCCAAACGGAAAATGCCAATGTTGCTGGACGTTGATCGATGCGATGGCAAACACAAGGAGCGGCAGGTGTAATTTTTGCCGATCGAGATGAAACAGGTGAGTGGGGGCAAATTGAAATGGCCGGGGGGGGAGGTATTACGAGCGAGGCGTATTCGGTAAGTTTTAATGGGAACGCGCGCGCGCGAGCGCGATACCTTTCTCCCGTAAATAGAACTTTGAACCTGGAAGCTGGAGCGCCACCGTAGCGCGAGAGAGAGAGAGAGTGGCCACGTTCTGCCCATAATAAGACTTGCAATTAACAGACAGAGAGAGAGAGAGAGAGAGAGAGAGAGAGAGAGAGAGAGTGGGGCTGGGGGGATAGCTCGATCCAAGACGAGAGAGAGGAAATGAGTGTAGTTTTTTCCTCTCGCTGCCCGAGACGACCGAGTCGCACTCTATATACCCAGCACCGGCACTCGTCGTCCGCACTTTCTTCTAAATAAATTGGCCCGTCACATGGGACGGTAGGTGGGTGGGTACGCTCTCTCTCTCTCTCTCTCTCTCTCTCTCTCTCTCTCTCTTGAGAGCAGCGCGGGACTGGCAAGTGAATAAACTGGAAATTGACGAAAATGCGGGCCGCCTAAGGAGGAGGAAGACGTTGACCGTAGGGCCGTGTGTATCGCGAGCCAAGATAATAGAAATTCTCTTTGGCGGCGGGGCGGCGGGGAGGGGAAAGTTATTTAACGAAATCGAGCGAGCCGGGCGAGGCGTAATTCGATTAACCGTTAGAGCCCCTCGCGCAACTTTTGTGCTCTCTCGCGCGCGGGCGCGGGCGAGAAAGACAGAGAGAGACACATATATATATATATATATATATATATATATATATATATATATATATATATATATATATATATATATATATATATATATATATATATATATATATATATATATACGAGAGGTGTAGTTCGCGAGAGAGAGAAAGAGGGAGTCGAGGGCAGGATGCCGAGTCGTCTGGCTCATTCTCTCTTTCGCCGCGTTACTCCTGGGGCCTTGGCCGGTCGCGAGCGCGCAATATATATACACGTAACGCACTTAACGGAACTCGCGGAGGATCCGATCCCCGGAGAGCGGCTGAGCGCGCGCGAGAGGAGTAACTCGATTTCTCCGTCTCTCCCTCGTTATCTTTCCCTTCTCTCTCTCTCTCTCTCTCTCTGGCTCAGCTCGCCCAGCAACTCCCACATCGCGCGGCTCTCTTTCTTCCTCCGATGAGCGTTCGCCGATCCTCGGGCGCGCACACACACGAGCTCGCGACTTGTCAAAATAACCCGGCGGTGCAGCGCGCCGAGCCCAAATTGAATCGGATTCTTCCCCGCCGCGCGCGCGCGTACACATTCCACCTCGATACGCTCGCTGTACAAGGGCAGTTTGATTACGCCCGTAGCTCTCTCTCTCTCGGCCGTTTAACCGGCTCTAGCTCGTATACACACACACACATGTGGTAGCAGCCGTATTGCAGCTCGCGAGCAACGATACGAATCTCGGTGCGCGCAAGCGGCCACAGAGCGACGATTCGCTCGGCGAGATAGCTGCACAGCGCGAGCCCAGCACGTGAAAGCAGCCCGAGCCAATGTGTATGTACCTATACGCCCAGGGTATAAAGCGCGAGGAGCGTTTTTCAAAAGCCCGCAGTTCTATATACCAGCCATTATCTCCGACTCGAGACTCGTTCGTAGATATAGCCGACGGGAAAAATGCCGTCCAGTCTCGAATGACAGTTGCATCGCTCGGCCGTGTGTGACCTGGACACGGTCGATTTTGGTCGGTAGCTATTCTCGATCGAGTTGAGCTGCAGCAGCTCGTGCGTATACAGCGCAGGAGTCGGAGCTGCAGCACACACACGGTATACGCGAGCCGAGGAGCGAGCTGAGGATCGAGACAGAGAGCGAGAGAGAAGCGGCAACGCCGCAGGAATGCCCGAGCGAGTGGCGGCGGCGGCCCACCGCTGCCGCGCGCTGCATACCTGCGCCTCGGCGGCCTACTACTCGGGCCAGGTCCACGGCTTCGGCCCCTCCGGCAGCATCCCATCGTCGCCCCTTCCCTCCTCTCTTGCGCTCACTGCACCAGCAGCAGCAGCAGCAGCAGCGAACGGCTCTCGGCTCTCATCTGCGCATTGTACCAACGCTGCAGTCGAGCTGCAGCAGCGCGTACACCTCGCGTATAGGTATATAACGTATAGCTGTGTGTGTATATATATAGATAGCCGCCGCTGCTGGCATGCGTGGCCCGCACCACCTGTTTGCGCACACGCACGCGCAAAAACCGAGAGCCAGCTCAAACAGAGCTGCAGCTCGCGCGAGCTCGTCCGACGACCGGAGAAAGGGAGAGAGAGAGAGAGAGAGAGAGAGAGAGAGAGATGAGGATTTCGCGCGAATGTAGGCCGAGCTGCTGCTGCGATCCTTTTTATCCTCCTTCGCTCGCGAGCGAGCCAGCTAACCCCCCGGCCGATGCTGCGCACCAAATCAAATCAAACCCGATTATTATTGCGTGTACTTATGCAAAGCGACGGCCGGCAGTAATTTTTCGCGTTTAACGTGATGCGCCGCACGCGCCCACCTTCCCGCTCTCGTTGTTACGACCAATTTCAGCCCCGTTCGTCGCTTATATCGGTCTTATTGTCGTTGCGGCCGCGGCTCTGCACCGCCTCTGTTCGATGTTGTTCTTCGGGGCTGCTGCTGCTGCTGACTGGGCGGTCCCGCGTCCCCTTGCCACTGCAGCCCCCCCGTTCGAATTAAAATGTTCGATCGCTGGCCCCCACGCGCAGCCTTTTCGTACGTGTATTTATGCGGTAGCGGCTCTCTTCCCGTTTGCGGCCGGTGAATTATCGCGGCCCGAGACCGAGCAGGTAAAAAACAAAGCCGCATTACATTGATTTTTCGCGAATTATTACGGAGAAGCTGGTGTTTCATCATACTTACGTGTATATACACGCGGACGACTCGGCCGAGTCGGCGGATACTCTCCGAATATAAAATCCCACTGCAGTCGATCTGGCGAATCGCTAAATGAAAATCTTACTCGGAACTGAGATATTGCGGCTCGGGATTCGATTCGATCCCGTGAATCAGCCGGCTTTAACCCATATATACACCGCGGGACCCGAGCGTATCGGTTATTGCAGATATGGATGTATACATCGTACGGAGGCCGCAGAGCCAGAAAGATGTTAATTCCGACAGAGGAGCCGGGTGATGTTTTCCTGGGAAGCGATAAGCAAACGTAATTGTTGAATTACGAGAGAGGGGCCGAATTGAAAATACGTATACACACGGGAGAGAATATGGGTTTTTGGGTTCGTGAACCCACGGTGCTCTCGGCTGTTTCCTTCCGTTCGACTTATCCCGGGAGCATTGGTTCTTGCCCCGCCGGCGAGCTCGACTCGCTTCTCGCGGCACGTCGCGTTGTTCCACGTTATTAAAGAGCCCCCCGGTAGTGGAAAATAACGCGAGCGCGGGGGGAAGGGGGACCAGATATATAAAGATCGATCCAGTCGTCGACGGTAATTATTATGAAAGTAGCCGCCGTTATGTGGCTCGCGCAAAAAGCCAAAATGTTACGGCGCGGGCGAACAAAGCGACGGCCCCGCGAGTTTCCCAGCCGCGCGGCAAATGACTCGCGCGGCCTCGTTCGCGTCTACCGTACGTACACGCGCAGCTACTAATAATAATATTGCCGCGGAAGCGACGAACCGCGGGTGATTTTTGCCCCGTCGCAAAAACCCAGCACCGCTATATATTATATATACACACGAAGGAGCCCGTGTGTACGAATATTACACACACGCGGCTGCAGCTCGACCGAGCGAATTAGATATATCACGCGGGAGTATTATGTGTGTCGGCCGGCGACCCGGTACACACGTTCTCGCGTCGATGGGCGCGAGCCGTTGCTTAATTTCGCGCTTTTTCCGGCGTAAGATGGGAAAACGCGCGTGTGCAGCGAGTCGCGAGTGACTGCGAGCATATAATCGCGAGCCTCGGGAGGTGCTTTGTGACGAGCGGGCTTTATCTGCCGCCGCCATTAGTCCCGAGAGCGCGTCGCTGCCGTGTAGTCTCTCCCGTCCATATATATATATATATATATATATATATATATATATATATATATATATATATATATATATATATATATATATATATATATATATATATATATATATATATATATATATATATAATATATATGTTTCGAATGCGTATACTTATATACGTGTGGGCTCGAGCCTGCAGACGTTATAAACTCTGTCGAGTGCACTCGCGCGCTGCCTTTTTCACCTCTCGCGGCTGCGGCTGGTCTTTTTTTCCTCCCGCTCATTCGTATATACCAATTATGCATGCGCGCTCGCCTACTCGCGTTGTTCCGCTTCTGTCTGTCAGTCTCCGATGCCGATCCTCGCGTGCCCCGGCGGCCGGCTTAATGAAGATACACGCGCGTACGTCGATACGCGTGTGTTATTTAAAAAATTACACCGGACTGGATAGTAGTCGGGGCGTTTTTTCCCTGCTGCCGCACCCGAGTGTGTGTATATACGTACGTTATTACAGTCGACGAGCGTCCCGAGACAATCGCTAATGCGCCTAATTATGTTTACCGCGGGCGACATTGTTCGCGGGCCGCGATTGACTGGAGAAAAGAAAGAGGGAGACGGGAGAATCGCGGCTCATAACGGTTAATCGGGAGGACGGTACATGCGCCGAGCGAGCGCGCGTTTTAATTACACCCGCGGCTTTCTTTCTCTCCCGTGGATCGTTATGTCAATGCGCGCATATACGAGCACACCGGAGCAGCGAGTGATAAAGACTCGAGAGTCATAACGTTGAAGCGACGACCGTCGATATATAAACTGCTGCACTCGGATTAATTAGCAAAACGAAAGTGTGCGTAGCCGGGGTGAATGGGCTGGCGCATTCTCTCCCCAGAGAGAGAGAGAGAGAGAGACGTGTTAGCTCCCGGTCGCCTTTGCATCGAGTGCGTTCTCGCATTCGCGCCGATAAACGGACAAAGGCTCTCTCTCTCTCGGGTAGGAGCTGCCCGGGACAATCGCGCCCCGGCGCAAATGTCTCAATAAACAACGCGCACTGCGGCGCAAGCTTGTCGCGCTCGATATACATTCAATAAAGTGCGCGGACACGCACCGCGCGCTGCATTTAAGCCACGAAACCACGTGCACGCCTCGTGGGATGCAGTGTGCTGCTGCTGTGCCGACCCTAGCCCCCCCCCCTCCCGCAGCGCGCGAATGCCTACTTTTACTTTTCCCATTTCAAAGTAAACCGGACCGCTGCAGCGCGCAACGCTGCACTTTTGCCTGCGTCTCTCCCTCTACTACTGTACCAATCCTGCAGCCACCTTCGAGCGACGTTTGTTTCTCCAGCTTTTATCATTTGATAAAAGTGAGTGGATCGCTATACGAGAAATACCACCGCTGAGATACCGGTAGCTTTAGCGGGATATTCCTTCATCTCAACATGCAGCACCAATGCGACAGCACAGTTCTTATATTATTTCTAATGTATTTAACTCAGCTGTATATTCGAGAATCGAATCCAGCTCCAATTACTTCTTTTGTAAAATTTAAAGTTTAAATGTAATACTCGTGTATTTTTATTGTCAGGATCGGGCAGGGTTATACCCCCGAGATCCCAATAACTCTATTCCTTCCTATCTCGCCCGTTGCTGCTGCTGTTGATCAACGAGGCCTCCTGTCACTCGGCAAACCACTGGGGCTGTTGATCAAACTCGTATTGGCCGCGTTGCTTTCCATCGTTTCCAAACAATCGGTCGGTTGACGTAGGCGATGCGTCAAACCAACAGCCGAGAATATAACGAGAATCTCGGACTATAAGTAGCCGATCTACATCCATATGTGGTGCACTGCGTCGTCGTCGTTCGTATGTACGTATGCGGCCGATCGTGAAAAAAAAAACGAGGGGGTTGTAAATTGGCGGTTGTAGGCCCGAGGCTGCAATTGCAGCCCTGCGGTGCCCGGGTTTCGTGTGGCTAAATACGTATGCGGCTACACGTAGGAGTGGCAGGCGTGTATATACGCCTTTCAAGATCCACGGGAACACCTTCACTTATATCCCATGCGTCCCGATCGCGAACGTGCATCTAACGAGCGCTTCAAATTACTGATATAGATATTCAAACTCGGCCACGCTCGAATTCCTCCGCGGAATTTTGCAAATCAGCTGCCCCCAGCTCGAGCTTCTAATCTGTATATACCTTGCGCAACGCACGTGGGCGCGAGATGAGCGTTGGATCCTTTGGAAAACCCACCGCGGCTCGCGTGAATATTAATACACAATACAATATATTTCCTTGCATTGTTCCTCGGCAGCAGCATCGGATTCGTTTACGAGCCGCGGGAGATAATTTGCCGCGCGGCAAACTCGAGTGGATTGGTCACGTGATTACTTTCTCACACACGCACTGTGTGTCTCCACTATAATTATAATGCCCCGCTCGAGTCTGATGTGTCAAATATTTCCCAAGAAACCGGAGAGTGAAAGAGAGAGAGATTATATGGGTGGTAGATGGCCCATTGTACTAGTTAAACGAGGAGGTTACGCAAAAGCAGAAAACGATCGCCCGGGAGAGAGAAAGACACGGCGAGGCGGTGGTTCTTTTCTATTCCCGGGGAAAGAATCAAGCACACGTCGGTCGCGTATATCCAACACACACACTCGCTCCGTTCCCCGTCATATATGTATGAGCGGGACAAAAAGGAAAACGTAATGTAAAAGTGCCACCTCGCGCGCGCGCGACTCATTAACTTGTAGCCGGGCGTGTGCGCGCGGGGCGTACGTACTGCAGCGGAAAAAGAAAATGGTGTCGCGCTCGCGGTTGAATGCTCCCTTTAATCATCGAGCCAGCTGGTGTAGCTGGTGTGGCACGATTTAAAGAAAGCCGGAATGCCAGTTTCGCAAGAAGCAAAAAACACACACAAGTATATACGTGCGAGGCAGCGAGTGTCCAGTGCGCGGGCGAAAACGGGGATGATGATACGTGTCTTTGTTTTTCCCCGCGTCGGTCCACTCGAGGTCTCGCGCGCGGCCTCTTGACATCGTCAGCTCAGCCCCGGCCTGCTTAGCGTACACACACACGCGCGCGCGTTTTTGTCCGTTCGGGCTTTTAAGCGGCTCGCTGCTGCTGTACGTTAGCCCCGCCGATTGTTGCAGCATTGGATGTAAATGAAATTGTGGGAGCCGCTGCTGCGGCGGCGGCTCTCGATTTTTACCCCGACGATTGTCTCTCGCTCTCGCTCTTTCTTTCTCCGTTTCTCTCGGGGAACTTAATTAGCGGCTCGATAGGCCAAACTGCGGATGTGTGCGCGAGCGAATGTGTTTCATTAAAATTCCTCGAAACTTGGCGGCTCCCGCCGAGAGTAGTCGAGCCGCGAGATGTATCATTACTCCACGGAGTGGGAGGGAGTCGGCGAAAAAAAAAACTATCCACAGCCGTTTCCTAAATGTATCGAGCGTTAATTAGGATTTGCTCGCGGGAAATCTCGTCTGATTCCGCGGGCGATGTGCTCACTACAGTCCGGCGCGGCACATCAGCGCCACGTGAGAGACTTTTTCCTATTTTGAAAGACTCGCCTCTCACGGACACGTGTCCCATTTCATCATCGAGCCTTTTCATAAACTTCTTCGCGCGCGGGGGCTTAGCTGCACGGCGAAGATTCCGCGCGCGTATATAATCATACGAGCGTGTATACAGCCGCGTGGTTTCTTGCTCTGTCCCACTTGACTGTACATTTTGCACTCGCCACTTGTTTCTTTTTCCTCGCTTTTTTGCCCCGTATAACTACACAAATCCCTTGCCCGCCCCCTGCGCGTATCCGTGTCCTTTCTCGTTAGCCGTAAAGTTTCATTGGCCATTCTATTTCCCGTCGCGGCCACTGTTTGTCTTTTACTATCGGCGCGCGCAAATAACCAAATCGCCTCGTCGCCTCGTGTCCGTACATTGCATTAACTAATAACTCTCGCAATCTCCAGTGGCGCGCGCGAGTGGCCACAAAAGAAATCGGGAGGCAATACATAATATAGCCCGTGGGCTATCGATTGCCATTTGTCGCGGTGTGAAGTACGAGGAAACTATCGCTCTCTCGATCCCTCCAGTCGAGAGGAGGCAATCACTGGTCGCATGCAAAAACCGGGCTCCGTCGTGTGACTTTCCCCCCCTCGGATCGCGCGTAAATAGAGCGATTTTTGTGCAACGCGTGTATATATAAGTACACCTTGGGCTCGTCCGCGCGTGTCGAGTCCCTCGCGGCGTGCTTTTTGTTTGCCGCTGGCGCGCGCCACGGCTCGAATTACAGCTTAATTAAATCTCATTCGGAACGGCCTCGGTCTCAAGTGGAGGGAGGCTAAACGAAGCAATTGTTTCTTCAGCTCGTTTATTCGCACGAGAGAGCTGCCGCGGATCGAATCGCTCGCCGCCGCGGCCGAATGAGAAAAGCGATTGATCTAGGCTGGCCGCGGTTGGCCAATTCGCGGGGCTCGTATAGTCTCTCTCTCTCTCTCTCTCTCGACGATATAATAATAGCGAAATGAGGTGTAATTGCGAAACGTGCAGCTCGAAGGCCCTGATAATGCGGCAAGCAGTGTGTGTACAGTGGTGCAGTTTCTTTTTTTTCCTTCCTCCCCGCTGAGTGTGTGTATATGTGGTTGCACGCGGCGAGCTCGTGACCGGTGAGAATTACAGAAACGCTTCTGGAAAGGAGAGGGCGACGTTTTAATGGGGCTCAATCGAATATGCAGCGCACAGAGCGGCCAGATGGGGGCCGCGATAAAAAGCGCGGCTCACTGTGCGCGTTACAACATAATCTCGCGCGAAACGCAGGTGGACCGCGGCCCGCAGCTTCACGGCCGACGCCCTCGTAAATATGGAGCTCGGGATACGCGAGAGTGGGCATTTTTATCCCGCGCCGCGTATGCATACGGGATTCTCCGCATTCGTTAAATTCATCCGGAAGATTAGTCGTGCCGCTCGGCCAAAGAGACACGCTCGTCTATTTTTCTTTATCGTTATTGGCCTGTTCCCAGATACGACGAGCGAGCGTCATTATTTTTCATTAGCGCCCCAGCCCTCCCGATAACGCTCGCTACGCGATCCTCCCGCCCAATTCCTGCCCAACGTGTGCGCGCACGTTGTTTATTCATTCGTCCGGAATAGAGGCCCCCCCTGCCCTTCGCTCTCCTCTCCTTCGCCCACACATGCGTGAACGTACTCTCTTGAATTCTCGCGTGGAAAAAAAACCAGCGAACGAAAGAAATAAAAATCACTGTAGGAAGGTTGAATGGGATAACGGTGGATTGTTCCACACGTGAAAATATTCGCTCGAGTCCCCTGAGATTTTTGAAAATTTTCAAATCGCGCGAGCTTACATTTTTAGCGTTGGACACGGGCGGCCATCAAATAGCTCGCGTCCACCTGCATACAGTAGGGTTCTTCGCTGCGCGAGCATCCGAGAGAGTATACGGATCGATCGAAGCGCACACTCGCGCGTGCCGGCCGCGGTGTGAATTGCTCTGGGGCAGCGGCATCGCGCGCACGCCCAAACCGCGAGCCAATTGCGGCCTGGGGCAAAGACAATAATTCGGCGGACGATGGACGAGCTGCTGGAATTGGAGCGCGCGCGAGTTCGAGAGCGGGGCTTCCTTTCGTGACGCGCGCGCGCGCGCCCGAGCCTATATTTATATACGTATATACACCTAACGGTCCGCCCCGCGGCATTTGAAAATCGAGCCGGCCAAGATTCAGCCGATTAGTCTTTTCCGTTATAACCCGAGAGAGAGAGAGAGAGAGAGATTTTGATTGATTGATATCAGATTTATTATGCCAAAACCCATAGGGTCGGATGGCAAAAGGAGCATACATTTGTAATACTTATACTAATAATACTAATAAATATAATACGAATAATACTAATAACAATAACAATAATGATAACCAAGGCATGACAGTAAATTTTCTCATCGCAGAAATAACAGCTATACACATGAAAATCTGGTTTGATACTAATAACAATAATAATGACAGCAGTAATCTTCAAGAATAACATTTCCAAGCGAGTGTTCTCATCTATGTACTAGGAGTTGATTTTGATTTAAAAAGTATTGAAATAATGAGTGTTTGAAAAGGTCAACGGAATTTTTCAGTTTTATATTGGTGGGCAACGAATCCCAGAGTTTCATTGCCAAATTAGAGAAGGACTCCTCGAAACATTTCAAATTAGTTTTAGGCAATAGAAAATTTGACTGCTTGATCCTCTGGGATCGTCGAAGGCTACCGTCGAATAGAACAAATAATTCATGAAGGTATTCGGGTTCTGAAGTGGTAAAAATCTTATATGTTTGAACAGCTAGTAAATACCTTCTGCGGTTTTTCCAACGATAACCATTGCAAAGTAGAGTAATATGGTGCCAACGGAGCATCGCTTTTTAGATGAAAGATGAATCTGACAATCACGTTACACAGTCTCTGGAGTTTGATAGCTAGATATCCAGAGAGACCACTGTTGTACACGAGGCATGCATAGTCAAAATGGGGTAAGATAAGGGCTTGAGCAAGACGGATTTTCAATTTGGTTGACAGACAGCTACCTCGATATCTCAGTCTGTATAATACGCCATGAACTTTTGAGCACACTCTTGATATGTGGGCATTCCATGATAAATCATTGGACAGCATAACGCCGAGGTTCTTGACTGTATGGGAAAGGGGAATGATTGAATTACCGACTATGATTGGAAGCAGTGCAGGTCCATCTTCCCTCAGCGTCTTGAGGTTTTGAGCTGTGCCACATAACATAGCTTGAGTTTTGCTGACATTCAATTTAAGCCCGTTCTCGTTTGCCCATCTGACCACCGCTGCTGCGTCCTCGAGTAATTTGGTTATTGCTGTATTTAAGTCTTCACGAAAGCATTCTAAATATATGTGGAAGTCATCGGCAAAAAGGAGACCTTTGCAGTGTTTTAAAACCAATATAATCAAATTTATGAACATCAGAAAGATAATGGGAGCCGGCTTAGAACCCTGTGGAACACCTGAAGTGTTTGGCAAGAAATCGGTCGCCGACCCGTCATTCTTCAGAATAGCTTGTGAACGATCCGATATAAATGAATGAAGGAACTTTATGGCTTCATCTGAGAAGTTGAACTTTCTAGCTTTTTCGAGTAGAGTTTTATGGTCGATAGTATCGAATGCTTTTGAAAAGTCAAAGAATAATACGAGTGTGAATTTGCCTTGGTCCATGTTTTTCCGAATGTCTTCTGTTAATTTTAATAAGGCTGTTTGTGTGCTAAAGTTACTCCTGAATCCCGATTGAAACATTGATAACAGTTTATTATCCTCAAGGAATTGGGTCATTTGTCGGGTAATTATGGAGTCAAACACTTTTGCGAAGTGACATAGATTTGCGACCGGCCTCGTGTCGGATGGAGATGATGGGGACGAAACCTTACTCAAAGGTATTACATATGATCTTTTCCATACTTCAGGGTAAACGCATTGAGAGAAAGATAAGTTGAACAGATTTGTAAAGAACGGAACTATGTCGGAAAGGTTATTTTTGAAGTAAGATAATGAAAGGCCATCATAACTGCGACCTTTCGCTTTGGGTAGGCAGTATTGCATGGCCTTAAACACGAGATCATGATTGAGTTGAGAAAAATTGAAAATTGGCTTAGTGGGATCGAGATCGATGTTCAGCACCAACTTGAGATCGTCCTCCGAACAGGCTGGATGAGTGCAAGTAACGTTTGAAAAATGCTCAATTAGGACATCCGCTGAGAAGTTTTCCAACGGCGAGGGAAATTTATTCTTTGCCAGGCCAAATTTTGTTAAGGTTTTCCAAAACTTCGAGGCATTGGACGAATTATTTAGTAGCTGAATAAGGTAGTTATCTTTCAAGTCTTTCATTTCCTTTTTAATTTCTTTCTTGAAGATTTTATATTCTAAAAGCAATTTTGAATCCTTAGTGCGTCGAGCATGCTGGTACATACGATCGCGAATTTTGCATTTTGACTTTAATTCAGGAGTGATCCAAGGTGCAGACTTTCTATAGAACTCTCTTGTAACGATAGGAGCGTGTGTGTCCAATAGTGACAATGCTTTTTCCTGAAAGTTACTAAAAAGAGTGTTGACATGTGCATTTCGTAGATCCATGATTTCGAGCAATTCTTCAGAGAAAGTAGCAGGTGAAAATCTATTGAAGTTTCTATATGTTATTACTCTGTTATTGCTTATAGGGATATCAAGTTTGTAATTAATAATCAAGTAATCGTGGCAGTTTATAAATGGAGATATTGATTTACTATGGGATAGAATTTTGTCCTGGGAGTCAACTATGATAACATCGAGCCAAGTGTCTGTATCATCTTTGTGGTGAGTTGCGGTGAATGGTGTTAAAAATAGGGAATTTTCATATATTAGATTTTTTAGATGATTACCGTAATAATTATTCTCTCGAGACAAGTCAGAGTTCATATCTCCCGCAATAATAACACCTGAATATAAATGAATATATCTCGATAATGCATAGAAAAAATCAACTAAAACTCTACCACCTGGAGAGAGAGAGAGAGAGAGAGAGAGAGAGAGAGACAATCTAATTCATCCACCTCACGCGACTCGCATCGACCATTCTCTCGCCTCGAGTCGCGGGTATATAGGATATACGCGTGCATTCACGGGGGCCCCGCGACGTAATGTTTTTACACCTCGCACCTGGACGGGTGAGTGGGTTATACCCATACTCGTGCTTCTATGCTCCTACACTCTAAATCTTGAATAGTGAAAACAAAACGACTATATCTCAATGGAAATAGGAAAAATTAGTCATTCAATTGTAGCTCTATACATTTTCGAGGGTGGGCTGCTGTGACGAATAAATAGGGACTTGGACCTGGAGCGAAGGACGTGGAGGAGAGATTATAAGCGCAGGCCGGGCGATATCCGCGCGAGCTAATGCCCGGCGACCGTTAGCTCGTCGCTGCAGCTGCACACACCAGTTACGTGGCGCGCGCGGATCGTGGCGCGCCACCGGTAATTGCTGGAAAATCAATCGGCTCCTTTGCTCGGGCTCCGCGGCTTTTCTTATAAACCCAGCTCGACCCTCCACTTTTCTTTGGCCTTCCTTCCTTCCTTCTTATCGAGGGACTGGCTTTGCCGCGACCGCCGCCTTTTTTTCCACCACTCTTACCCCTGGAGAGGCGATAATTTATCGACTTTTTAATAATGTTCTTTAATTAACAGCGATTCTGCGAGCGAACGCTTTTTGCGGCTCTGGTGGGCTGGCTCGCGCGCGCAAACAAAAATTACTCCTCTCGCTCGGGCGATCCTTGTGCGCCCCGCCACCCGCACTAGCCCCCCAGACTACCTTCTTTACCGCACCTTTTTCGGACTTTCTTTTCTCCCCGGCTTTTCTTGCCTTTTCTTCCCCCCGCGCGTTCATTCCTCTCGCAGCCGCCGCCGCCGCCGCCGCCGCCGCCAAGTAAATCAGAGTCCTCCCCGCTGAATGGATGTTATATTTTTTGCTCCTCGATGGGGGCAAGAGAGGGAGTGAGCAAAAAGTTCCGTCGCTGCTTTTATACCGCCGAGTCCTGCGGGAATTTTCCAACTCGACCCACCCCCGCCTCTCTCTCCCAGCCACGCGCGCGAGCGTTGAATTTACATACCTCGTTCCTCGCGCGAGCAATGACTGCAGCGGAAAGACCACAATCGGCTCGTCGCGCGTTTTCATTACTCGGGGATGACTCGAGCGACGAGCCCCGGTTATATATACACGCGACAACTCACTTTACGACTCGTTCAAAAACTTCTCCTCGACGCGCGGCTACAGCCCGCAATACTTTGCAGCAGCGTGGAACTCGTGTAATGTAGGCTACATCGCGTGATATGCCTTGAACCCCCCCCCCCCCCCCCCCACACACCCCCCAGCCATAATGTATATCCGCCGCGCGCGACAAGTTTCATGTCCGACTGACCGCTTACATTTTCATGCCCGAGAGAGAGAATTATTACCATATATACACTGCGCCTCGAACAAGATATTATATATCCCGCGCGCGCGTTCTTTTTTCTCCTGTTTCGCGGCGCACGACCTACACACAAATTCAGAAAATTGTTTTCGTTATAAAAATTCACGACCCCCGCGATCCTCCGGATATAATTCGTGCGTCGCGTGACCATATGCGTGTATCCTCGCGAAATTCAAAAAGAGTTTGTAGACAACACGGCCGATCTATCGTTGATTTTCTCAGTCACGAATGCCGACATCACGCGCTTTTAAACGTGTATCCCGACGTTATACCAATCGTATCGCAGTGTTTGAAAATCAAACTCAAGTGTCTGGGTAAAAGGAGATGAAGAAAAAAGAAGCCGCGCAGCTCGAGGGAATAAAAATGATACAAAGTCGGCCGATGCGATTCGCTACGAGCTGCCATTATTTTTATTATCCAAGAGAAGTTGGGTAATCACAGGAGGACGGGCAAAACGCGCAACATGTAAAGCAGCGAGGAATTATGTTAATTTCATACATTCAAAAAGTTTAATCTGCATAAATCGATACTATTAATTCGAAGCTGTTAACACGAGAACCCGGCAGATAAAGAGCGAGAGAGAACGTCGCGTCGAAGGCAAAAAGTAGCGGCCCCCGAGTCGAGTCGAGAGAGAGGAGGGAAACTTTGCGCAAATGCGAAACTTCCAGTAGTCATATACAGGAGCGGGAGAGACAGAGAGGGAGAGAGCACGTGGATAAAGGTCCTGGGGCGCCCGGGCAAATGGCCTCTCGGACGTTAGCTCTCTCGAGTCCCTCGGAATATCGCGCGCGAGTCGGTGCAGTCACGCGGAGGGTTACATCTTATATGGATTATTTGTTCCGGCCGCTCTCGAGAAGAGACTCGGAAGCCGGTCGCCTTCCTTCCCAGCTCCAAAAAGTAGCACGCACGCAACGGGCAGAATTATTATGGCCGAACGAAAAAAAAGGAGGCGGAGATAAGCTCGTGATGAATCGGCCGCTCTGGTTCTCCGGATCTATACACTCGCGCGTACATCCCGTCCACTTGAGGCCGACGTCGGAAATACAAGTCTATATAGTTGGAGTGCGTGTTATGCGCGCGAGGGGCGGATGATTTTCCGCGAGGGATACTGAATTATTAGCCGCGCGCGTGATGGATCGATGTGGCTGTGCGCGAAGGAAGCCCCCGAGCAACGAGTCGCTCAATCCACGCAATAATTAGGCCTCGAGAGCTGGCCCATTGTGCGTTGATACATCTATTTCCGAGACGCCGCGCGGCGCAAAAAGCTCGGATGGACGTAGAGGGGCAGGGGCGATTTGGCCGAGCGCGCGATAGCATGTCTCGATCATTACTGCGCTGCAGCGGCGGCCCCGGCGGACTCGATAGCTTCCGGCCTGCGGACTAGTTGGTTGCACTCGCCAGCCACGCGCTCCCCGCACGCAACGCCTCTTACTCGCATCTTTCAGTTTTCAGCTCTTCTCTCCTCCGCTTCTCGTCCGTGGCAGCGGCGGCGGCGATCATTAAACCGAGCCACTGCGCCTCCGCTTCTTCGCTTTCTTTTGCCCTCTTTCCCCCCCCCCCCCGTGTCTTAAGCTCGCTTCTTCTCCCCACAGCCGTATAGTCGCGCGAACGCCCGAACCTGGGAAAATCTCGCACGGAAATTCAATCTGAACCTCTTTGGTGGTTCGTCGATTGGCTTTTTTCAAACGCCGCTGCTGCTGTTTTTTCTTCTCCTCTCCCTCCGGTTCTGGTGTATATACGTTTTTTCCCTCTCTCTCGTGCCGCGCGGCACGGACCGATCTATTGTGTCGCTCGAGCAGGTGAATTTCAGCAACGTTGATGAATTTCCTCGGTACAATGGCCGCGATCGGTTTTCCCAAGCGCTCGCCTTGATTTATATCGGTCTCGCGTTGCGCCAACTTTCGACCGCGGACAGTTCGTTTAATGGAGTAACGACGCAGTTGATTTGCACCGGTGGAAACATTAACGACCGACGTACTTATTGACTCTATTAATGCGAGGAGCCAACTTTTTAATCTCAGCGCGCCCGTACAACCGAGTAATGAGATGGCAAATGAATTTGCCCCGGATCTTTCGCAATTGTATGGCGTTGTATACGAGCCGCGGCGGCGGCGGCTTAGATAAACTATTAACTCGAAAGCCGAGTAGAAAAGAACGGTCGGCACTTGGATTAACAAACGAATCGCAACTCGAGGCAAATCCCCACGTCGTACAACTGCTATTACTCAATTTTATAATTCGAAACGTCCGAGGTGCATGATTGATTCCTCTACAGGTATTAGTCGCCTTTCAAAGTCCAACGAGCCTTCTAATAAGCATATCTCAGCGCTTCATGAAACTCATTTCGCCTCGGACGAATTATCCGAAGCAATTAGCTTTGTCTGTCGGCCGAGCGAGGGGGGAAACTCGGGAAGAAACATTGAAACGAAAAAAGTTGGAAGTGAGCGCGAGGGGGAAGAAAAGTTGGCGGAGCAAGAGCAGGAGGAGGATGAAGGTGTTGGCGATAAAAACTAGTCTGTGAAATCCAAAGTGCGGGGAGGGAAGCGGCCGGGGAAAACGAAATTAAAAAGATGAAAAGCCGATGGGTGCGGGAGTGTATTTAAGAGATCGGCCTTTGTTTGCCGCGCAATTCGTTCGAGGTCCTGGCCGCGCGTCTTCCGACGCGCTTTTCTTCGATTTTCCGCGAGAGGCAGCCGAGTATGGTTGGGGAGCCGGGAGAGACGGCGGGGCCCCGACGCGGTTACATTCTCCGGCTCGACGGAGCCATTATTCGCGCGCTTGCGCTATCTCCCCCGCGGCGGAGGGCAGCGGCTCTTTCTCGCACCTCTCACGTGCACCCGCCTCGCGCACTTTTATGTGTTTTCACCCTCTTGGGGCTGTTTTATGCGGCCGAGCTCGCTCGCACCGGGGCCGTGTCGCGCCTCTTTCGATGGCTGCCACGCCGTGCCGCTCCGGTTCATTAAAGGAGCCTCTGTGTCCCTCTCGGAGTCGCAGCCAAGTGGGTGGCGCGACAAGCTAAAACTCTGGATTTTTTATGCTGCCACGGGAGAGAGGGAGTCTACTACTCGGCGCGTGGATTCGCCTGGTGCGCGCACACGCGTGCGATCCACTCTCGCGCGCACACACACAGCCGTCGCCAAAGCAGAAGCACCAGACAGGATCGTCGCGCCTGTCAATTTTTTCCTCTTCCTTTCTTTCTGCCCTCTCTGCGCGCGCCTTTTACTCCGCCTCTCTCTCTCTCTCTCTCTCTCGCTTCGCTTGTACTTTTTTGTTTCTCGCGCTTTTACGAGCCTGACGCTGCACTATAAAAAACGATCGCTCGCTCGCTCGCTCGCGCGCCGGGTAATATGACGCGCGCGCGCGCTCGTAAAAACCGAGCAGCGCTTGCGGAATTTCGCGAATCGACAATTATGCGTTTACTTTGGCTGCGAAAGCCCCCCATCCCCTCCTTGCCTCGCGTTTGCCAAAGATATTTCAAACTTTTTTCATCATCTTTTACGCGGCGGGGCCGGCTACTCCTCCCTCCCCCTCCCCTTCGCCCTCCCCGCCGATGTACCAGTCGGATAAAAGGAGTCGCGGTGAAAAACACAGCGAGTGTCCTCTCCCCGCCGTTAATTATCCCCCCGCGCTCGTGTATGTATATACGTACTCTCTGTCTCTCTCTCTGCCGAACGAGACACGTGCTTGTGAATTAATAAATTTAATTAAAATCTCGCGTTACGGCTCTGTCGAAAATCCAAGCCGGGGCCAAATTGCCGCGCATACCCGTAATTCACTCTGACGGACAAATTGGCCGTGCGGCCATCGGTTTCTCGGGAAAGGAGCTGCACAGCAGCCTATGCTTGTATCCATATGCGGCTGTATTGAGTTTCCCCCGAAAAACACACCCAGCCGCTCGGCAGCACGTGCCGGAAGTATCCCGTGGTACATACAGGGGACACGGGCGAGTTTTCCGTGTCGAGCTGGCGTATGGGCAGTATAGGAGGATGATCCGTGGGCGGACGCACTTTGCTCGCGCGACGCTCGATAAAGGAGAAAGGAGCTCGAGCTCGAGCTGCATTAATAATAGAGGGCTGGCGATAATGGGCCGCGCGCCGCCGCCGCCGTCTGCGTACACGCGCAGCGCGAGGTGGTAAAAGCAGCCGGCCTTAAATTTTGCCCCTCTCGGCTCGCCGCCGCCGCCGCCGCACGTGTATATATGTATACGGGCTCGGCGATAAAGGCACGCGGGGCGAGAGACGCCCGAGCACTCTCCACAGTCCAGCGACCTTTTTTCCCTCGTCGCGCCTTTTTTATCCTCTCTCTCTCTCTCGAGCCCAATTGTTTACGAGCTTGACCGATACGAGCGCGCGCGCGCGCGTTGTACGGTACACTCACACACGAGACAGAGAGGCTTCCTTCGCGCGCGCTTTTTTCCCCGCATTCTCACGATGCAACAGAGCTGGCGGCGGCGGCGGCTCCCGTGTTGTACGTGTCTCTATCGATGTTTATGGGCCGAGCAGCTCGCGCCTCGACCCGGCCACTCGCCCCGGCGATCCTTCTTTATTTCGGCATATTACTTGCTTTATCCACGCGACGCTCGACCACTCACAATCACCAAAGCACAAATAATCATTGCCTATAAATCCCCTATAACGTCTCTCGCATCTTCTCCTATATATACCTTAGAGAGAGACGCGCGTCTCGTGAAAGCATTCTTCGAGAGAGACTTGCCCCCGAGCCGTTGCGTAAGCGGCCGATTAGCATATTTCCGTTAGGCCATCGCCGAGCGTTAAATACTATTGTATTTATTGCTACGCTAAAACTGCGGCCGCGATGGTCCGTTGGAAAAGCCCGGCAAAAGAGAGAGAGAGAGAGAGACCCGCCGGTGAGTTGTGGCTTGTTAATGCCCGCCGAGCTATGCGCTCTCGCGTTGATTTAGAACCGATCACGAGCTCGCGTCAAGTTTCTAGATAAATAAATTCGGCCATTCGCTCACTTTTATTGCCGTATTTTCTCCGATGCTACACGTATCATTCACGTGCGGCTATTGCATGAGCTCCAAACAGTTCGTAAACTCTCGGGAGGTATGTCCATTTACACGCGGCCTCCTCCGGACCGTTATTAGCGTATATTTATACAGGCGGTCAGTAATACTCGCGGCAAAATTTTAACAAGGCGAAACATGGAAAAGTCCGCGCGGCTGTTTCGCAAAAGTTCGCGTGCGAGCGAGAAATGACCGATTTGAAAATCGCCGTATAAAGTAATTATACTCACTTTTTGCAGCAGCAGCAGCAGCAGCAGCAGTAAAACGATTTTATATATGTAATGAATGTATAGATTCGCGGGGGCAAATAAGCCGGACGTGCGAATTTCTCTGCCATTAAATTCCCATGAATGGATTCGGCGTGCTGTAAAACTTTCGATTCGTCGAGCGAGTGCGCGTGTAAGCTCGTTTAATCGATCGGTGAATAATCAATTAATAATATTCATTGGGCAAACGAGCCGGAGCGCTAGTATCTCAATTAAGAGAGAGAGAGTTAGGGAGGCTAAGAAAGCTCTGTTAACTTGCTCCGAGTATTAACCCGTTGCACATGTAAAGCAGCGGCTCGCGCGTAACGCCTCTCGGCCTCTTCTACTCGCGGCAACATCAATTTGAAATCTTTACCCGAGCGGCTCTCTGTCCGAGTGAAGCGACTCGCCGCAACGTACAACGCTCTCGAGCTTGTAAATCCGCCGGGCCGGCGGCGGATTTGATTGAGCGTATAAATTACCCGCAACATTTTCAATTAAATGGCGTGGGGGCGACTCCGGATCGTCGTGTATCTCGCGCGCGTATATGAACAATCGTCGACCGCGAGAGTGGTAAAAGCGGACAAAGAGAAAGAAACTCGCGATGCGCGTGTGTGTGCGTACATACACACGGCTGCAGTCGACGGAGGAACGTTGGAGAGTATAGAGGGAGAGAGAGAAGAGCCGATGACGAGGGCGCGCGTTCGGCGGAAAATCATAATCGCATAAAAGGCCGTAGCTCGTTCTCGTGTATAGCATAAGTAACGAGCGAGCCGCTAATAAAATAATTATAATATTGGAAGGCCGTAATAGATTCTCGGAACGCATTAACCGGTCGGCAGATAAATCGCCGCGAGCGGGGTTGGGGGGGGGGGCGGGGGCAAAGATCGACGCGCACGAGGCAGAGAGAGGGACGCGCCGCGCGGCTATAGCGAGCAGCAGAAGGGGAGACCGGCAGAGAGAGCGTAATATTACCGGTATAATGTAGAATTACCACGGGAGGGGCATAAATTTTCGATCCGACAGGTGCGCAGCTCGCGCGCGCTTGCTCGATTCTGAAATTTTGGCTTTTTTTCACTTTACTTTGCTTTACTTTTTTTCACCCTGTTGCACAGCCCTTCTTAGTACATATACACGCGTCCACCGAAGATCCGCCCCTCGTTCGGAGCATCGCGCATATGGTCGCTTGCGGGTTTATCCATCCCCCAGCCCCAACCCCAAGCTCAACCCACGAAGCTGTACACACACACACACAGATCCCCCGCGATCGCATTGTCGCGATCGTCTTGTGCGTATATGCGTATGAGCGTATATCGTTTGGCCGCTGGAGAGCCGACTGCGAGCCGGCCGGCTAATTGCCTTATCGTGCCTTAATTGGCCTGTAATGAAGCGCGAGCTCCTTTTCGATTGGATCGCTATCCCTCGAGAGAGCCCGGCCGGCTGAAACTCGCGCGCGAATCCGTTCGCACTTTGCCGCGCGCTCCCAAATTCACCACCGGGCGCCAAAATAATTATCTCCGCGCGTTATATGCACGTGCGCGCATCGATATGCATATACTGTGTGTGTATAATTAAGAGCCGCCGCCTGCTCATGAGCTGCCCATTAACGCCCGCTCGTATTTCGATAAGAGTACCGCATTTAATTGGTCATTTTTCACCTACGCTCTCGCCCGTATACACACTTGCGGGCAGTGTGCGCACGCACACGCACCCCGAGTCAGTCAGACTTACACACGAGTCGGATTATCGATGGGAAGCTTTCTAAATATCCCACGCGCCGTAGCGGCCACTCTCATTATTCAGTGATTATTTGACTGTGTGTGCTGTAGTGCCGCGCGGTCGTCTCGCGTGTATATGGGCTTCAGTGACGAGCGCAAGAGAGAGATTTCATCTGGCTATATACGTGCGGCGTCTTTAAATATACATATACACTCGCGAGTATATATGCAAATGACGCGCGGCCCGGCGTGTCGGCCGGAATCACAGCTAAATCTCGGGTAAATTGATTAGCCCCCCCGCGGGTGATTAATGAAAAAACATGGACAAAGGTGCAGCTCTCTACGTGTATGTGTGTGTGCGCACGGCGCGCATTGAAGCGAGTCCACGTGGAAAGGCAAAAGTTATGGAGGAGAAAAAGTCGCGCGGGCGGGTATAAAGCTGAGAGAGAGAGAGAAAGAGAGAAAGTAAAGTGAAAAAAGAAGAGGCGCTGCACATCACAAAGGATCGCGAAGAGTTCGCGTCATACATCAGTTGCGCGCTGCATGTCTTCCGGTCGTGGGCGCACACGTACGCGCGTGCGGTAAATCCAGGGCCCGAGGAGGGGGAGGCAAATAAAGGGCGATATAACGAAGAGAGAGAAAAAAGAGCGCGGCCACGCATATAGCGGCTCGAGCGAGCGGTATAGTTATACAGGCTGCAGCCGCGCGCGTATATATATTACGACACGGCCCGGCGCAAATAGCTTGTGGGAAAGGGGGGAAAAAGAAACTGCGGCGTTTTCTCCCCGCGCGCGGAGAGCATCGGCCGCGGCAATTATATTCGGACGCGCGGCGATCGGGCGGACGCCGAGGAGGAGGAGCTGCGAGGGGCAGGCAGGAAGAGCGAGCGCATGTAAGCGCGGCTCACTCGAGCCGATTAGGTTTCAATTAGGACGGGCTTTGCGCTCGCGCGCCGAGAGCCGATCAGCCCCGCATGCCGGGCTGCTGCTCCCATGATGATCAGCTGCGCCTCTCGCGAAACCGTAACATGCGCCGCCGCCGCCGCCGCCGCCGCCGCGCCGGTTTTTCTCAGGCGAAAATCGAGCGCATCAGCCCCGCCGAGCGAGCTGCAAGAGAGAAGCGGGGGACAAAGGCCAAGCTCGCCGCTATTGAAATTCAAGATCCATATGCAAAGCGGCGGTGGCGGCGCATCTTTCCGCTGCGCTCGCGGATAAGCAGCGTATATATACCCCGGGATAATATCTATCTAACATCTCCCCCGCGAGAGCCTACATGTATATTGTTTAAATAATTGATTTAACACGTGTATGCATTATTTGCGAAACATAATAGATGTAATACATGTAGATGGTAATTCCCTACCCGGGCCAGCTCGTAATTTTTCCGGTCGCCCCGTAAATATACTTGGGCGCAGTTACGTCGTCGCGCGGTCCATCGGGCCGATTCTCGGATTATCAGCCGGCTTAATTAGCCGGAAGGTACGTGAGCGCGCCAGTCTCTCGCGGGCTTTACCCGCGCCTGCAATTTCGTTCAAATTGTATTTACTGCCCCCTCGGGTATTTCAATATCGGATTTTATCGACTGGCCAGCCGCCGAACTTTTGCCGCCCGGCCCATGGCAGAGGGGCTACTTTTCTTCCCTTTCCTTTTTCATAATCCGAGTCCGTCTTCGGCGAGCGGGTACAAATTGATCTGATGTAAGGGCCGAGTGCAGCTCACGTTAGATGCGAGCTTCCGATAAGGAATACTCTTCCGGGCGGCGAACGGCCAAATCTCGGCCACTCTGGATACTTGCACTCGTTAGCCGAGCGGGCTTTTCGAAATTTCCGAATAACTCACTCACGGGGTGGTAAATGGGAGAAACGACGAGAGGGTGGGGAGGCAGATTGTGCGTTGCAATCTGCGCCGATCAAATTTTTCGTTAAAAGCTTTCACGTATGATCCGGAGAGATACCGATCTTGTCGGCCTTATTTTCCGTATTTTAATTTACGCGGAATTTGTAATTATGTAATTCGCGTGATAAACAAGAAGGATATATTAAAACTGCTTGTCGCCTCGGTGAGACTGAGGGAGATGGAGGGAGATGGAAGGAGAGGAAAGAAAAAACGGGAGAAAATAAGGCGAGTCTCTCGAGCGATAAACGAAAACACACTCGAGCACACACGCACGGACGGTCGGTCGGTCGCGCGAGCTCGAGGCTCATTTGGAAGATTTATTCGAGCGAGGGATTGTCTTTGATTTTTATCGTACAAATATGGGAGAAAGTGAGTGCGCTGAGTGAGCCGGCCGAGAGTCTAACTCGATATTTCAACGTAATGCGCGCGCGCGCGCGGGCCACACCGATGATTTCACCCCGTGCGCGCGGGCGCGACGCAAATTATTCGAATAAAGCGCGTGTGCGCGTCCCGACTGCGAGCCGAGCCGCGAGTCTTTTAAATCCAGTCGAAAATGCAAATGCAACGATAGTGGCGTGTAGCTCGGAGAGCTCTCGACTCTCGCTCCTCTCGAGAGGCGGGCCCGCGCGCGTTTATTTCTCTCGTCGCGGAAGAAAAGCCATTTGGAATGTCGCGCGCGCGCGAGCGAGCTATCCGCAAACACTCGAGGAGAGCGGCTGCCGCGACGGAGGAAGGGAGCTGACTCTCGAATTCTCTCGGGTTGCGCTTAATATCGCTTATAATTCAAAAAGTCGAAGCCGTAAAAAGCTCGGCTTTATAGGCCGGTCATCTCGTAAAGTAGCCGCACGAGCGACCTATGGACGAATAAACTGGCAGTACACACACAATTCACTTTTCATTGGGCTCGAGTGAGCTGGCCGCTGGCAGGCTGTGCGTATACGCGCTGCAGAAAGAGCGAGCCGGTATAATTATGTATAAATTCTCGACAGCGCCGGGCTTTATGCTGGGCATTAAGCAAAAAAGTATCATCCTTTATCTGGGCGCGGGCCCGATCCTCCGGCCGCGGCCGGCTGCTTCTCCCGCTCGCGCACCTTTAATTTACGCCTCGGGACGGATTTCCAGAAATTCTTGCATTTCTCTCGGGTGCGCCGCTCGTATATACGCGCATACACATACGCGCATGTGTATCAGCTCGTCATCTCGTATCTCGCGGCTTCGATCTTTCTCCCTCTCTGCCCGCTTCTATATATACGCGTGCAGTGTGTGCAGCAGCAGCAGCAGCGGCGGCGGCGGCGGCGAAAATTCGGAGTTCTACGCCGCTCGTAATTAACGTCTTGCGGCGGTCCGGGGGGTGGGAGAGTGGTATTCTCGCGGGAGGAGAGAGCGTCCGAATTCACGGGGTGTAGGTGTGCTGCTGCTGCTGCTGTTTCCTGCGTGTATACGTGTACGTGTACGTGCGAGCCAGGCTCGCGCGAGAGCGGCATGGGGTCAACGACATTCCCCGCGCATCGGCTCTCTCGCGTGCTCGGCGCGCCGATACACATACACACTGCACACCGGCCAGCTCCTTCTCTCTCTCTCTCTCTCTCTCTCTCTCTCTCTCTCTCTCTCTCTCTCTCTCTCTCTCTCTCTCTCTCTCTCTCTCTGGGCGGTAAGTGATACACGTCCCTCACACTGCTCCGGCATATCAACCGTATACTGATAAATTGAATACGTCTCGAGAGAGTCGATTGCTACAGGTGTCTTGGGCGTTCGCTGGCCTCTGCACTCACGAGAAAAATCAGTTCGGCTCGTGAAATTTTGAGCCAGGGCACTCAATTACACCTGTAATAACCTCAAAATTCCGGAACCACGAGGACGCTTCTAATTAGTCACGGATCGCTACGTCATCAATCAGCCTGCGCGCGCTCATCACCCCCACCACCTCTAATTGCTCGCACCATCGAGATCTACAGTGTCGGCCGATTCTTCAAGGACTAACTTCGCGCACTGTCAATAGATGGATGACTGTCGCAGCGCTCTCCTCGCTACAAACAACATCGCATGGCGCCTCGGCCGCAAGTACGCAAGTCTTGCATAATCTGCAAAAAAACATTTAAAATTGGTGATAAGCGTGTTCAGTGTGGTTCATGTAACAAGCCCGCGCATGTGGATTGCACTCAGAATCAATCCGAGTCCGAGTATTCGTTCGACTGTGCCAGCTGCTCCTCCGCCCTCACCCCGCGATCCGCGCCCTCACTTGCACTCACGGCCCGCGACTCGCGCATTCCTGCCCCCTCTCTCTCGCCTTCAGCGGGAGTAGGGACACCTAAATCAGCTGTTCCTCCGTCCTCTGCTGTTTCGTCCAAGCGCGCGGCTACATCACCGCCTTCGTGCGCGTCTCAGCCAGCGGAAAAAATCTCCTGCATACTCTCCGCAGCGTCAAACCTCTCTCAGTTAGAAATGAATGATAATGCAAGCGGAAATATGCCCGCGCTTTTCACGCCTTACTTGAATGACCCCAGTACCCCGAAATACATTGTTGCACTTTACAAAGACATTGCAAATTCAAATGCGAACATTATTCATTCGGTCGAAGCTGTGAAAAGTGAATTGAAGCAGGAGGCGCTTGAAACGCGAAATGTTCTCTCAGGCGCGATCCAACAAAATTCCCAGCAGATCGAATCGCTGAGTAGGAAAATAGACGCTAAATCAACGCTTGAGGATAGTTTTTGAACTAAAGTTTACAGGGATTCCGATGCTCTATCGCGATGATCACGACGCTGCAGCCAAATTGCTTTTTTCCGCTCTGGAATGCCCTCATGCATGTAATGCCATT
Source organism: Aphelinus atriplicis (assembly GCA_020882685.1). Lineage (NCBI taxonomy): Eukaryota > Metazoa > Arthropoda > Insecta > Hymenoptera > Aphelinidae > Aphelinus > Aphelinus atriplicis. The sequence goes on along the minus strand of CM037073.1, from coordinate 53,648,164 downwards.
TTTTCATCCCGTATCTGGAGCCCAAAAACTCACGCAAGCGGCGAGACCGACAGCGAGCCGGAGATTAACCCTAGTCCATCGGACACCTTTACACTAGTGTTTAAATTTTCTAGTGCTGATACACGTGATCTCGTTCGCTCCTACGGCTCGAAGCTTCGCAATAAAACTTCGCAAATCATTTTCGGCGCCGGCGGTGACACGCCAATTTATGTGTCTCCCATCATCCCTGCACCGCTATATCCCATTTGGCGCGAAGCTATTCGTAAATCCAAAGCGGCAAATTACATGTATCCGATATACAAAAATAAATCCATACTCATGAGGAAAACCAGAAACGACCCGCTCTTTCCGATATACTCCTTCGAGGATCTAAATGCTCTCCCTGCTGCCCCCCCTCACCGTCGTTCATGAAAGGTAGCCAGTCTGTCGGACTCCCCCTCAACCTCCCCCTCAAACGTCCCCCTCGCCCCCTTGAAAATCGGTCACATAAATATGAACCGGCTAAAAACAAATCTCTCTATCCTCGAAGCCCACATTGACGGGAAAAGCTTCGATATAATCGGGATTGGTGAGACTTTTCTCACCCCTGACATGCCCTCCGAGACAGTAGCCCTCCCGGGTTACATTTTCCATCGCCATGATCGTCTGGACAAAGAGGGCGGTGGGATAGGACTGTATATCCGTGAAAACATTCGTTTCAAAGTGCTTGCCACTTCTGCCCCACAGTTCACAAACACGCCGGAATATGTAATTTACGAAATAAAAATTCACAACACAAAACTTCTGCTTGTACTTATTTATAGAAGACCGCATGCTGCCTATCTTAATGCCCTTATGTCCGTCCTTTCACCCTTCCTCCCACTCTACGATCACACTATATTAATGGGCGATTTAAACATCAACCTTGCTACCGACAATAAGCCGGCTCGCTCACTTCTTAATCAAATCGATCCCCTTCTTTTGAGCGTAGTGAGTACACGTCCCACACATCATACCTTCAACGCAGACTCACTCACGTCGACACACACCTGCCTCGACGTTTTCATCGTTCGCGAGCCCTCCGCTGTGTTGAGTTTTGCCAAATCCCCTTCACCTCTCGTAGCAGGGCATGATTTTATCGAAATTGAATATAACCTAAAGCCCCCTCCCCCCCAAAAGCGCACCTACATTACCCGCTCCCTCAATCGCATAAATCCCTCATTGCTGCAAAATCACGTCACCCGAAACATCAACCTACACCCCTCACTCTCACTCTCCCATCCCAGCCCCTCACCCTCCCCGACAGACTCAACTCAAATTCCTGTGCCCCCACCATTGACCTCTCTAGCAGACTATAGTCTCCCTTATTTGCACGATATCGCCAAAGCGAGTCTCGACGCGAGAGTTGAAGCCCTCACTAGCGCCACATTGGATGCATTCGACCACCTGTCACCCGCCCGTATCCTCACCGTATCCTCCTTTCGCAAACCATGGGTGACTGGTGAGATAAACTTAATGCTTCGACGCAAAGAATCGGCCTATCAAAAAGCACGCCGCTCTCACTCACTCGCCGACATCGCGCACTATAAATCGCTTCGATCCGCCGCAAAAAACGCCCTCGACAGTGCAAAAAATCGATATCTTGCACAACGTATCGACTCTTCAAACGACCCAAAATCTCTGTGGAGACAGCTCCGTTCCATTGGTCTCACCTCTCGCAAATTGCCGTCCCCCCTACTGTTCTTCACCCCTGAGGCCCTCAATCAGCACTTCACCAGCATTTCATCCTGCGCCGACCCTCTTACCGAACACGAAGTAAACCGCATTTGTGCCGAGCCCTTCTTGAACCCGGAGCTTCCTGTTTTCGACTTTAGGCGCGTCACATCTGCTGAGATCGCGGGATTTTTTCATCGATCAAAATCGCGCGGCATCGGTGTCGACGAGCTTTCCTCGGGTATGCTGAAGCTCGCTTTTCCCGCTCTCCTGCCAAATATCACTGCTCTCATTAACGAGTCACTAGCAACAGGCAGATTTCCCTCCGCTTGGAAACGCGCTTCACTAATTCCCCTAGCAAAGAAAGCGAGCCTCGAGAGCATGTCCGACACCCGACCAATCGCGCAACTTCCAGAGCTGTCAAAACTACTGGAAAGAGTCGTGCAGTCCCAACTTTACGCTTTCCTCGCAGCGAACGACCTACTTGCCCCTTCCCAATACGGTTTCAGACCTGGTCACTCTGCTCAAACGGCACTACTCGACATACTAGAGTCCACAAATCGCGCTATCGATCAACGCGAAATAACAATTATAGTATCGTTTGACTTCACAAAAGCATTTGATACGATACCTCACACCGTGCTTATGCGCAAGCTCCGAGAGTGCCGTTGCGGAGACAGAGTTATCCGTTGGATCGCCGATTACCTCAAAGACCGATACCAGGCTGTTCGCGGCGAGAGAAACACCATTTCTTCGTGGCTCCGAGTATTGGCTGGCGTGCCCCAAGGCAGCTGTTTGGGCCCCCTACTCTTTGTAATATTTATAAGCGATATCCCCCGCCGACTTCGCTACGCACTAGCCAAACTTTACGCGGACGACACGAATATATTCCTCCATATTACATTTGACAAGCTGGCCGAAGGAATTGCCATGTTAAATGAGGACGCGGCTGAGATTGTTCGGTGGACCGAGGAAAATGGACTGAAATTGAACCCCACGAAAACAACAGCAATGATTATGAGCACCTCAGCCTACATTTCCAAAATCGATACCGAAACACTGCCTCCCATAGTAGTCGCTGGAGTCCGCATTCCTTACGCCACCTCAATCAAAAGTCTTGGCGTGCACATTACCCCTTCACTAAGCTGGGAGTCACAAATCAATGCTCTCTCCAGATCGGTACATGGCTCTCTTTATGCCCTAAGATCTTATCGGCATGCTCTCTCGCGCCCTTTAAGGAAGAAATTAGTCGAGTGCCTCGTCTTCCCGCATTTTGACTATAGTGCTTCACTTTTATCCCATCTCCCGAAAGAATTGGCCCTCCGTCTCCACCGACTCCATAATGCGTGCGTTCGTTTTGTATATGCAAACATTCCCTGGCAAGCACATGTGTCCCCATACCGTATAGCTCTCGGCTGGCTCTCCGCTGGTAGCCGCCGACTTTTCTCGATCGGATGTCTTGCCTTTAAAATAATTAAAACGCGCGAGCCTCGCCAACTATACGACCTCTTCCTGATAACATCAAACACAGTCGAACGTTTCTCCCGGAGACGCCAAGATAACTTTCTTCTACTCCCAGCTATGCGCACCGAAGCGATGAGACAGTCCTTCATCGGCACGGCCACTCGTCTCTTAAACGACCTATCGCTCCAAAATCTCGGTGATTTTCCTATCGCCGAGTTTAAAAATCGCCTTTCAGGCCATTTATTTCAAATTGATCGCAACGAATGGGAAATTAAATCATTTTTAGAAAACGTGCCACTTGTTCCCCCCCATCTTGCAGAAACGGCACAGCTCGAGCTGATCGGGAGTTAACTTAACTTAACTATAAATTGTTTGCTTTTACTACTGCGATACATTGTAACTTGTAATTAAGCACACAAACTAAACTATGAATGTACTTACATACTACTCACTTACACTTCGTATATTATATTATTATATTATCTGTATATGTAAATATCTATATATGTACTCAAACAGAGTCCAACGGGGTCCTACCCCAGGATTTGAATAAATTAGTTTTCAATCAATCTCTCTCTCTCTCTCTCTCGCTCCAGCACGTATATAACGAGCCATACGCGTATATATATAATATGCAAACTTATATATATAGAATGCTCGCTCCAAAGTGGAGTCTTCCCTACTGCCTGGAAAAAGGCTGTAGTGCGTCCTATCCCGAAATGCAGCCGCCCGATGGAACTGAGCGACATGAGACCAATAAGTATCCTTTGTGCGACCTCGAAGGTCCTCGAAACGCTCGCCCATCGGCAGCTGGCGGACTTTGTTAAAAGAAATGGCCTCCTCGACCCCTTCCAGTCTGGCTTTAGGAAGCACCGCAGCACCCATACGGCCTTGATCTCGGTAATCGACAGCGTCCGAAAATCGATCGAAGATGGTGAGGTGGTGCTTCTGGTGGCCGTCGACTTCTCGAGGGCCTTCGACACTGTCAACATCGACCTGCTGGTGGACAAGCTCGTGTACTGGGGACTTGCGGATGCGGCATGCGGTTGGGTACGTTCGTACCTTTCGGGAAGAACTCAGTGCGTGGTGGCTGATACTGGGGAATCATCGAACCCGTTGCTGCGAGACGAGGGAATGCCGCAGGGCGGCACACTGCCCCCGCTTTTGTTCTCGGCCTTCATAAATGACGCTCCCAGTGTCTTGAGATACTGCGCACATGCCCTGTACGCTGACGACTACAATATGTTCACCAGGGGAAAGACCGCGGACCTCGGAGCCATCGTAGAAAAGGTCAACAGCGACTTGCGCCGTCTGAGTGAGTGGGCCGTTAAAAATGGTCTCGCAATAAATCCTGCTAAGACACAGGCAATCTGGCTGGGCTCCCCAGGATATATAAAGCAGGTCCGTGAGGCAGTCGTCCCCCCACTCATGATAGGCGGGCGTGAAGTCAACTACTGTGGCTCAGTGAAACTCCTCGGGTTGACCATCGATAGCACCCTTTCCTGGTCCCAGTATTGCGCCACGACGGCAAAAAAGAGCTTCGCGGCCCTGTCACGGCTCTGGAAATGTGCCGACGCCATTCCTTACAGGACGAGACTCCTGCTCGTCAAGGCTTTGGTGTTTCCGTACCTGGACTACTGTGTCGGCGTGTTGCTCGATCTCTCCAAGGAGCTGACCCTGAAACTACATCGCTGCAAGAATGCCGCCCTGAGGTTCGCGACCGGTACTAGAAGATTTGAGCACATAACACCGGTCTACAGTAGGCTTAGGATACTACCGTTTGCAGGACGTCGGGACTATCTATGCATTTGTCTATTGGCCAAAATTCTCCGCTTCCGAGAGCCGCCGGACATTGCGGACAAAATCACGTTTCGACCCCTCGACAAATACGGATCAAAAAGATGCTCTGCGTTTGAAATTCTTCTTCCTGCAGCCCGGACTAACTATTATGGCGGGTCATTCGTGTTGGGAGCTGTTAGGCTGTGGAACGCTCTGCCACATGAGCTGCGAGCGCAATACTGCTCACCTAGTTTTAAGAGCGCGCTCGAGACGTACCTTGTACAGACTGGGTTCGGCCTGCAGTAGAGTAAAATAGACTGAGATTCGTACCACTACTGTATGTCCTATTCCCTATTTGTTAATCGATTTTTTACTATTTTTAATTTATTTTTTTTCGTATTGTTCATTTTTATGCTATTTCTATTTTTATTTTTTTATTTTTGTATATTTTTTTTTTTTGCTTTAACCAACCTGATCTCGTGCGAAGACACTGGGACATTGCGTGTCCATGTAAGTGCCTAACACACCATATGTACCTTTATGTATCACCTAACTTGCTGTGACTATAAAGGACCTTGAGTCCTTAGTCCAAATAAATATCTATCTATCTATATATATATATATATATATATATGCAAACTTTATTCCCATTTCGGTAAAGAAGTCGTCGTCGTCGTGCCCTCCTCCCCAAAGGATCCCCGGCCGCAAAGCACACTGCTCGCCCTTTATATTGCCTCGGCTCCCTCCCTCCCGCGTACAGCACTATCGCATCGGCTCCATCTAGACGCTTTTTCTCCGATTCCGATACGCCACTTGTTCCTCTGGCCCCGTGGCCCCCAGCCGGGCTTTCTTCCCGCCAGCCGCATGTGACTTTTGCGCCTCCTACCCCCGTCCCCCATACGACCGATATTCGAGCGCACGCCGCGAATCGCGATAAAAACTCCCTTCCCCGGCCCGGCCGTATTATTCTCCCAATCATTATTCTGCCCCTTATCTATCCCCCGGCTCGAGCGTTCGAGCTTCTCGACTCGCGGTATATATAAGCGCCCCGTCGGCGGCCGGCCGATAAGCCAAACGTAAATGACGAGCCTGACCCATTTTGGTGGCGCATCCCGCCCCCCGGCGCACGCAACCAACCGGCTGATTGTTGGGTGCGAAAATCGCCGGGCTCTTGTTTGCCGATGAGCGCCAGTCGCGGGACTCGTGCGCATACTTTCTCGGACGGTGTTGCAAGGGGGACGGCGTGTGGCACAGATGTACGATTGATCGATTGATTTATTATCAGGTCAAAGGGCGCAGGGTCCTTTTCACACGCGACGATAGGAACCGTGAATGAACAATTTTATTCGGTTATTGTTTTTGTCCAGCTTTTGATAATAATCAACACAACATTTCACTGATTCTCAAAATCTATAGGTAATATTTCAACTTTCTGTGTCACCTGTTTTGTTAGATCGACAAAAAAACATGCGACGATTATTTTTAGACGTTTGATAAAAACAACGCACAGAATGTTTTCCCTATTATACATGAATATACATTAGTGTGCAGTTGAGTCGACTCTCATTTACGCAAGCATTGATAGAATGAAATAAGTAAAAGTATAAATCTAGCTTAGGTACTAGCCGTTGAAACGAACATTACAAAATTTAAATCAAGTATAAAGGCAATTTGCTTGACTAGAAGGTTCCAACGCAGCGCAGTCAGATGTTTAGATTGTTAATTATCACGAGGAGCAAAAAAAAGGTCGAGTGCATCTAAAATTTCACTTACAGTTGGATCACATAAAATTCTAAGCTTACACCTTTACCTAAAAACAAAAAACGATAAACGATAAACGCAGTGAGTATCGCAGACTATACAGAAACAACGTTCTGATGCAACCTTATCTATCGGTCGAAATCAAAATTTGTCTGCCAATCATGCGTCGGAGTTGGCCGTGAGACACAGACAGATAAAATCTCTACGTGACCCAGAGGACATAGAATTTCACACTCGGACTTTTCAAACTGGAATGATGTGGTCGAACCTGCTGGCGTACCCGTCGCCAACCTTAGTGAGAGCACACAGAGAATGAAAGAAAGGCAGTCGGCTCGTTTCATTTATCAGCCGCCTGGCAATAGCTGCATCGGCGAAAAAGGGCAGGTGGGCGAGCGTGTGGCGCTAGACACGCGGCGCGCGATAACTTAATCGGGCCGAGTATAGCGTTAAATAGAAATTGAGGCTCACTGTATACATATATAAATGCTTTTACACACACACACACGTACATGCACGTACGTGCGTATCGCTAGCCGCGCGGGGATAAGACCGCCTCCGTTCGCAAACATACGTACGTATATATACCTGTAGATAAAAATGGCCCACGAGCCCATTAAGAGGTTAATAGAGAGATCGAGAGCCGTGCCAGTGTGTGTGTGTGTGTGTGTGTGTGTGTGTGTGTGTGTGTGTGTGTGTGTGTGTGTGTGTGTGTGTGTGTGTGTGTGTGTGTGTGTGTGTGTGTGTGTGTGTGTGTGTGTGTGTGTGTGTGTGTGTGTGTGTGTGTGTGTGTGTGTGTGTGTGTGTGTGTGTGTGATTATCACTGGACCGTCTCGTTATCGGCAGCCCAACACCTTGGCTCGCCTCCTTCAAAAGAGTTACGCGCTCGCTCGGGCGTAAATCAAATATAAATCCAGCTCGAGCTTTGCGCCCGTAAAAACGCACAGCCAAGCGGCAACGGCGGCGGCAGACAGAGAGTAAGGAGGGCCGAGTGATAGATAGAAATAGAAAATACTTTATTTAGACCCTCTGGGATATAATCCCGTTTGATCTGGATTGTTATTACACGCGATGTATAAAATAGTACAGTATCGCATGCTTAGAACGACAAAGATGTACATTTGATTTTCTCAAAATCAACAATTTCATAACTATAATAAGTTTGAACGCGATCGAGCGCAATGGTGATCCGAGGTCACTAGAGCTTTAGTAACTTGTGGAGGAGAGGATGAGGCGGGGGTAGGGTTTACTCAATTTGAATGTGCCTTGCAAATCCAGTCATCCTTGTCACCCCTCGAGGAGATATCTGAGGAGCTGGTGCTTGAATGAGGTGAGGGAGGTGCGGTACGTTTAGCTCGGCTTATGGATTGGAGTTAATGGCCGATGTGATTATGAAGAAGCGATTTCAAGTTTGAGTGCGCGGATATCTGTAGTTGAGAATATGTCATTAGATCATAATATTAGGGTGAATTGAGAATATAGGTATTGGGTTCGCGAGTTTTTGAGATTTAATGTCGGCGACGATTAACAGGAGGCTAAGACGATACGGCGAAACAAATGAACACCAGGGGGCACAGCCGCGTATATGTACCTGGAGAAAGCGTCAAGGAGCGTTTTTAGAGCTTATCGTTCAGACCTTTAGCAAGGTGGGTCAAAATTGGCGTACTGTAGTCAAAGTGCGGGGAGCACTAACACCTCGACGAGCTTTTGTTTAAGCGTACGAGAGAGTGCTTGCTTACACTTGCCTGCTCCAATCATCGAGAGCTGGTTCGAATTTTCCAAATGCGTATAAATAATAAGGATAGAATCGTATTTCGAATCATCAGGCATCTTTACATTTGCATTAGAAATGTCGGGCATTTGCTCCAGCAGGTCTTCTCTACTCTAGTCCATACTTTATTGGTGTTTTTCCAAGTTTTCTTCCTGTACAACTAGTCCACGTTCAAAGTGATCCGCTAAAACTTACTGTAGAGAGTTTGCTTCTTATCTCGTTGGTTTTTTTCTCGTTCTCAATTCACAGTATGAGCAGGGATTCTTTTACCCCACTCTTGCTTCATTTCGTCACCGACCGTTTCGATGTTTATGGGAGACATGCATGAGTGCATCGACTGTAGGATTTGGAGAGAGTCATTGATCACGGATGATGACATCTTAAGTTTGTATCTTGACTAATGCGTCTTCTGCGGCGATTTCTTGAACTGTGGGAATCTGAGTGTGACGTCTCGGATTTCGTAGATTCGTAGTTGTATATCCAGAGGTCACTCCTTCGTCCCAGAGATCAATGGAATCCTCACTGTCCAGTGTAACATTAGACAGGTCGACTGGCTCTTTTATTTTACCTCCAGCCGCTACACAGCACTCTGACGTTTTGTCCTCTTTCTTCTTTTCTCTTTCTCCTCTCTTCCAGACTAATCGTACACGACATTCCGGTGGATCTCGAGAAGGAGGAAATCGTCGATTGCATAAAAAGGCAAAACGTGCCTGACGCGCCGGACAACTGCATTAGGCCTATCTTTCTCTACCCTCAAGGTAGTAAGAAATTTCGATCGTGCGTAATCGAAACCACACCCGACGTCAGAATTAAATTGCTCGCGTCTAATCGGGTAAATGTTGACTGGAACTCTTGTCGCATCGAGGACCATGTAGCGATCTTACAATGCTTTAAGTGTAACGAATTCGGCCATGTGGCGAGTAGCTGTAGAAATAACGCGCGATGCGGCAAATGTGCGGGCGATCACGCCACCTCTGAATGTAAAACCAATGTCCTAAAATGTGTAAATTGCGCGACCGCAAAGCATGCAAATCTCGACCACTCCGCCACAGACAAATCGAAGTGCCCCATTTTGCGCAGGAAAATCGACAACAAGATTGCTCGTACTGATTATGGCCAACATGTCTATTAAGAAAACTAGTTTAAGAGTCGCTCATACAAATGCGCACTCACTCGAACCGCACATATCGGACGTTCGATCCATCGTTCGGGATGACGATATCCATATTCTGGCCGTGAGTGAATCATGGCTGAAACCTAGTTTTTCTTCCAGAGGAGTGTCAATTCAGGGCTTCAATTTGGTGAGAAACGATCGCACCTGCATGGGCGCGGGTGGTGTTGCTATTTATGTCCGCGACACCCTCCACTTCAAAGTAATCTCTCGCTCATATCTGCCACACAACGACAAAGTTCGACCAGAATTTCTTTTCGTGCTTATCCAGGCAGGAGATTTCAAAATTCTATTAGGCGTGATTTATAGCCCACCGAAAAGTGGATACTGGAGTGATGTCGAGGAGGCCCTGGTTAATTGCAACACCCCTTTCGATTTTCTTGTCCTCACGGGAGATTTCAATATTAATTGGTATCCGACCACGTCGTCCCACTCTGCAAACCAGAAGATCCTTTCGAGTTTTCTCGATTCGTACGGACTTGAGCGTCTCCCCTTTATGGGTACGCACCACGGTGGCGCTGTGCCCTCTACCATCGACTATTTATGTGTGAGTGACGTATCGCGCGTGACCTTCTTTAAGCAGACCTACGTGCCAAATATCTCGGCGCACGAGGTTTTATTCGCTGAGCTGAATTTTCTGATACCCGATCTCGCTGGCCGCCCGATTACTTGTCGCTCATTTCGACACTTCGACCAGGATCTTTTTTGCCATGACTTGAAAGCGATCGATTGGCACCGGGCACTTAGCGCATCAGGTCTGGACGATAAGGTCGGTTTTCTTACCGCTGAACTCTCAAGGCTCTGTGATAAGTACGCTCCTTATCACACCTTCACGCCGAAAAATAAATCCCCCCCGTGGAATACTAGAGAGCTCGATGATCTTAAAAATAAGAGAAACAAATCCTGGGCCAGATTTAGGCGTACGCGTCGGAATTCTGATAAGGAGCGATACCTGCTGCTGAGAAACAGACTGAAGACCCTCACGCGCGATACTAAACTGGCATACTACAGGGCCAAGTTCGAGGGGGCGGCGAACCCGTCGGATTTGTGGAGATGCGTGAATGAACTGGGCATCGTTTCCAAGACTAAGGACTTCTTCCCTCTCCCTGAGGACATTAACACGGTTAATCGAGCGTTTATCGGTGATGCGGCGAGCGTTCCACTCGCGGATCTTAGACCGACCGCCCGGATCGCACCGGATTGTCGCTTCCACTTCAAACATGTGACTCCGGACGTCGTCGCTAGAGAAATAGCCACTGCGCGCTCAAATGCTCGCGGACCCGATGATTTGCCGATTAACATCTTTAAATACTGCATCCCGATTATCTCCCCTATACTTGAAAATATTTTCAATGACTCTCTACAATCCGGTCTTTTCCCCTCGGAGTGGAAAAAAGCGATTGTCCGGCCTATTCCGAAGAAACATCCTCCGACCGAAGTTAACCATCTTAGGCCTATCAGCATTCTCTGTGCGGCCTCAAAACTTCTTGAATCAATAGCCTACAAACAAATGATCGAATATCTATCGGAAAATAAACTACTCGACTTATACCAGTCAGGCTTTCGCAAGAGGCATAGTACTCACACTGCTATTATACGAATGGTGGACGATTTGCGCATGGCGGTTGAAAACAGCGAGGTGGTACTAATGGTGGCTATTGATTTCTCCCGAGCCTTTGATGTTGTGAATGCTAATCTTCTTGTTGAAAAGGCCAGAGCGTTGGGTTTTTTCGGACGCGGCCTGCAACTGGATCCGCTCGTACTTGACCGGTCGCTCGCAGGTGGTGGTGACGGCCCTGGGCGAGACCTCTTCCCCCACTGAGCGCGATACGGGAGTGCCACAGGGCAGCCCGCTGGGGCCGCTCCTCTTCGCAATCTTTATAAACGATGCGGCCTTAGTGCTGCTCGCGTGTCTGTACCACTTGTATGCGGATGATCTTACGATCTACCTGCGAGGAAAATTTGCGGAAGTCCACAGGATCCTCAATGCTATCAACACCGCTCTTGCCAATTTGACTGACTGGGCCGAGAGAAACGGCCTCATTATCAACCCGGACAAAACACAAGCCATTTGGTTTGGAGACCGTAGCTACATTTGTCGTCTGAGCCGTGACTCCCCACCTAATCCAACTATTTACGGGCGTGAAATCGAGTGCAGCGACTCAGTTAAGATTCTGGGCATGACGCTCGATAGCAAGCTGACTTGGTCTCAGCACTGCGCTGACACTACCGGTAAAAGCTTCGCCGCTCTTGCAAGACTGCGTAAATGCAACGGCTATATTCCTCGTTGCACTAGGCTCCATCTGGTCAAGGCGCTCGTGTTCCCCCACTTAGACTACTGCGTCGCGGTTCTCTTGGATCTGTCAAACGAACTTACCCTAAGACTGTCCCGTTGCAAGAATGCGGCACTTCGGTTTGTTACGGGTCTAAAAAAGTTCGACCATATCTCCCCAGCGTACAAAAACTATTTGATTCTTCCATTTGCGGCGCGACGCGATTTTATTACCATCTGCCTGCTGGCCAATATTTTACGCTGTAACGCGCCTCCGTATCTGAGGAGCGAGTTCGAATTCCGGCCAGCAAATAAATATGGCTCTAAAAGAGCTTCCCCCTTAGATTTAATTATTCGCAAAACTCGAACTAAATGTTATGAGCTCTCATTCGCGGTTGGAGCGGCATATTTGTGGAACCAAATTCCAGAGTCGATTCGAGCCCAATACATGCGTCCCTGCTTCAAAAGCATGCTCGAAAAACACATGCGAACATTGTACCTCGACGCTCCATAGGGACTTACATATCCGGCATATTCTGGGATTTGAGCGATTATAATTTTAATATTACAAACTGTCCTGTAACCGTCTTACAAGCGTCCTATTTTCTTTTAGTATTGTATTCTTTCCGTTAATTTTTAAGTTAATTTTAATTTTAATTTTCACTGTTACCGACAGTATGGATGAAGCACCGCATGCTCTTCCTTACCCTGCGATCAATAATTTTTATGTATCGGCACACATGCCGTGTATAACCAGGACCTCGAGTCCTTATACCAAAATAAAGACAACTATCTATCTATCTATCTATCTATCTCTTTCCCCTTTTTTGTCGTCACTTTCCTTTCCTTGCCTCTCTTTGACTCTTTACTATAGTATTAGGCTCTCGTGAGTCGTTTTCGTCTTCCGAAATGAAGCTGAACCTCAACCTCTTCACTATCGATTTGCTCGTAACTATGGCCATCAGGGGAAAGAGAAATCGACACCTTGGCTGAAATTGATTAAATTTCTCTACAATGATGGATGTGAGCAATTACATCACGGTCGTGACTTACACGTTGAATAATTCCTATGCATTACTATTAAAATTTGATATTGGAAGATTAAAAGCTTCGAAGCTCCTCCGCGAAGAGACGTGTTTACTCCAGCAGCTCTGGAAAAAGAAAACTGAGTGAGTGAGTGAGAGAGCGATTGGGAAAAAGCCCGAGCGCAGATTGTGACAAATTAGAGTCGGCCGCGTCGGAGCGACGAAGAGGTGGACACGAGCTGAGAGAGACGGGGGATGGCTGTAGCTTTGCGAAGCCCGCGACTCGAGCCTCGCAGGGCTTCCACGTCAACGAGAGAGAGAGAGAGAGAGAGAGAGAGAGAGAGAGAGAGAGACACGGGGGAGAAGGAGCGAGAGCCGCCCTGTCGGCCAACATTTTTAGAGCCAAAATAAAATCGGCAACGTGCGGCACACGTATACTCACGCGCACAAGCACACACAGAGTCGTAAGAACGTAGGTGGTCCTCGCTCGTTACGTGCGCGGCCTCTTCGCTCCTCTTCTCTCTCCTCTCCTCTCTCTGCTCTTCTCTTCTTTCGCTTATGAAGCCGACGATGCAGCGGCCGAGCTGCGCGCGCGCGCGCGGATAGTCCGACAGGGCGAAGCAGTTGTCGGCGACGCGGAGGCGCCGAGGGACAGCTTGTACGCATGCGCCTCGTTGACAGGGGCGTCTCTCTCCCTCGTCTCTGCCGTCGAAGCTCGTCCGCGTGTGTGTGTATGCTCGCTCGCACGCTGCACCTTTCTCCTCTCGGTGTAGCTCGAGGCTGTGCTGGGGCAAATCGCGGGGGAAATTGGCGCGTTCGGGGGATCGGCTGGACCCCCGACACGACGAGCAAAAAGCCGCCTGCGCGCCACATAGAGAGCGAGAGAGACGAGCTGCTGGCGTGCATGCCGTCACACCCTGCGCGACACGTACCCCAAATTTGAATTTCAAATTCGGCGTAGGTCTCTCCCGCGGGAGGTGGGAGGAGGCTCGGGCGTCGTCGCGCGCGTTTATCGCCGCGCAAACGAGCCCCGGTCCCCGCGACGACTCGCCTTTTGCGTCTCTCGCGAACCACACAGCTACATTCACACAATAGGAAATTTACGGGGGGCCGCGCGCGCGCGCGCGGCGAATTAGTGTCAGCCGCGACCTCGCCGCGGCCTTGGCGCGCCGCCGCGGAACATCGCCAAAGACCAATCCATTTTCGGGGCGAGCTGCCTGCTGCCGTCGGGATCAATTATTCAGCCCGACGAACCCCGCGCAACTTGTTTCCTCCTCCCCCCGGTTCGAAATTGCATCGAATTTATGCGCGTCGCGCGGCTCGTCGCTCTTGCCCGCCGCCGCGCGGCGGCCCCCCTTACACGACGCGCATCCTGCATGTGGTTAATACTCTCCCGGTTCCTCTCTCTTTACGAAGCTGCGCTTGTTCTTGGGCAAAGTCCGCACGCGGTGTGTGTATCTCGCGCGCGCAACATTTAAACAAGTTTTTACCGCGTGCGCTTCTATATACGCCCGCTGAGCAGCTCCCGCGCGCCGTATATTATCTCGTGATTTCCCCCGGGGGTGCCGCGCGCGTCCCATAAAAACGTGCATATACACACGTGCGCGGCACACACACATATATATTTCGCGCGTTTCCCCCGTATATGCTTTGGCAAAACTTGGCCGGGCGAATCGATGGGACCCGCGAAGGGGGGGAAGAAGCAATAGCCGGCCGCGATCCCCCGGCGACCAACGTGTCCCGTTATTGAATAATTCCCAACTCGCGAGTCCGCGTAGAATACGAGCTGCTTTGCGCGGCTATTGTAATTCGCGGCTCGCGAGGGACGGCCGCGTCGCGCGAGAGAGTGACTTGTTGCGCCGCTCTGTCGCGTATACGTACGTACGTCTCTGTGGCAATCGGAAAAGTGAATATTAACCGCGCGCGCTCGCGGCCAATTGTTTGTCGCAAATAAGGAGTCGCGAGCGAGCGAGCGAGCTTGGCAGTGTTCCGAGAACAATCAACCGGGCACCGGGACGATCATTGATTTAGCACCGCCATGTGCATGTGTATATAGCTACTCGTGAGGGATTGCCTCGAGGACTCATTGTTGCGCCGCTGCAGGAGCGGCGCGAGGCCAGCGGTAAAGCATAAACGCCGGCAAGCCTCACGTGTGTTGTTTCCGTTCATTATGCTCTCTGAGCCCGGGCTTTTCTATATACTGCTTCTGCAGTGCAGCTTGCGTGCGTGCGGTTAATGCAGCGCCGGGGGGATATACCGCGTGTGTCGTCAGCGGCACGCTCCTTTCCGCTTTCCGCCGCCGCCGCCGACGACGACGACGACGACGACGACAAGTGCTCGCTCCCGCGGCGTTGTCGCCGCGTATTACACACATCCAGCACTTATGTGCCCTGCAGCTCGAGCTCGAGCTCTCTGTTTATCTCGCCTGGCGAATTATGTCCCCGCCTCTCGGGTTAACGACTCTGTATAGCCGCGGTGCGCCAGCCAATTATTTGGCCTGATTTTTTTTGTCCCTCCGCCGTACAATCAACGCCGCGAACTCGCGCGCGATATATATAACGCCGCTGCTGCAACTTTGCACATCTCTCGCGCGCGCGCGCGCGCGCGAGTTGGCGTTAATGTGGCGTGAACGGGGGCCGAGCTCGCCGCGCGACGCGTAGCGTAATGAACAAGCCTGAGATACGGCTTTGGCGACGTTCTAATCTGCCTCGTGTAATCTCGCGCGAATTAACCCGATTTGGGTACCGCTTTTTTCGACACCTCATTTGGGTATCGTGGGTCGCTGAAGACCCGATACAGGCTAAAAAGTGCAATTTTCAATAAAAAAATCTGAAAAAATTCCTGAACACTCTCCAATCCTTCTACTTTGAGAGCATATTATGGGTTTTTGAAAAAAAATTGGATAAATATTTTTTGCTTTCTCAAAGAGAAAGCTTTGCTTTCTCAAAGAGAAAGCTTTTTTTTATTAATAAACATACCCCCCTCCCAAAAATGTTCGCATTTACGGAAAAATTCATAACTTTTGAAAAAATCAAGATATCTAAAAGTTTCAAATTGCAAAATAAAGTTGAAAGATGGTGTTTCCACTTGAAAAATTGCGAACTTTATAAGAGCAAAAGAGATGCTTAATTGAGAGGTGTCAAGCTGCACGTTTTTCAACGTGCAACTTACCAGCCGCTCGAATCGGTTTTCGACCACAGTCTCGGTTTTTGTTTTGGTTATCTGTAAAAAATGGAAAAAACCAATACATGACTCTGAAAACTGCCTAATCTCTCGAAAATATTGATAAATTTGATAAAAAACCGGAACTTATTTTGCCGCTCTAAGCGGATTTCGACCACAGTTTTGGGTATCGTGGGTCGCTGGCGACCCGAAACGAACTTGATTTGTGCACTACGACATCCAGGAAGGCACTGGCGGAACGTGACTCAGTACGAAGGGTCCTTGCATTATAAAGTTTTTTTTGGGTGGGGATAGGTATTTCTCCCTCTCTTGGTTTCCGAGATATTAGACAAAATAAAAATGGCTCGGGTCTCCAGCGACCCACGATACCCAAATCGGGTTAAATATCGTGACGACTCGTGGCCCCGGGAAACTCGTGTTTACGCCGCAACACGAACACCCCTCGAGTCCGGCACACGATTATAGAATCGAACGGCGCATATAAATTGTTTGACTTCGCGAGCGTTTGGGGCGATCGTTGCCTCGTGTGCCAACGCCGGGGCAGTAACATTTTCGGATAAACTGCGGGGCTCAATAAAAATTCAAAATTATATTGCAATTTTCACGTACGATAATTATACCCAGGTAATTGGGTGCATACGTAACGATACACGCGCCTGGGTATGCTCGGTGGGGCCGGGCTTATGCAATATTTATGAACGCAGCTCGCAATCCCAGCCGCAATTTGAGCTTTATTATTTCGTCGCGTCAAAGTCGAGCCTCGAGTCGAATTAATCGGGGAGGACGTACGCGGTGGCAAGCCAGACTCGACTCGGGGGTAAGGGAAAAAAAGGAAGGAAGGAAGGAAGGGAGGGACGGACGGAGGGGCTCGAGAAGAGCTCGAGGGATGAAAAAGCATGAGCGTCTTGCGGTGCGTAAGGAGAAACGTGTCCTATCGATAGCTCCGCGACGATCCGAATAACGCAATCTCTATGGAAATCAGAGAAGCGCTGCTATATACTCGCTCTCTCTCTCTCTCTCTCTCTCTCTCTCTGTCTGTCGCGTCTGGTGTGCCCCGCACGTCGTCCTCGTCCGAGCTCTCTTTCATTCTCTTTCTCCCGCGCACGGCTGTCGCTGCGCTTTGTACACTGCACACACATACACACACACCACCGGTACGGGTGAATTTCAGAAACAATTTCGTCGCCGCTCGCTTTATGCTTGCTTTCCTCCAGCGCCGCTGCCGCTCTCTTTCACGTGCGGGGCGCGTTGATTATTATCTGCGTTATGGATTTTTCGAGAGAAGGCCCCGCTCGAGCGTCTCTAAGCTGCAGTGTGTGCGCGCGGCTCGGCCGATTCGAGCGAAATTTATGGTACGTGCCAGGCGTATGCTAATGAAAGCGTCGAACGCATTGAGGAAAGGTATAAAGTTTTCGATTAAGGAGCCAGCTCGAGAGCCAACTCGTTTCTTCACTTTCATTAAATGCGCCCTGCACTCGCCGCTCGCGCCCGCGCGCGCAGCATATTTCACCAAGTCAACCTTTTATCCTCTGTCTCGCTCGCTGCACTTACCTCCCTTTCTTCTCTCGCTCTTTCGTGTACACACTGCACATAGATGAATCGTCTCGAGCTGCTTCGTTCGCGCGATATCCGACCCACCGGCCGGATAAAACGAATCATCAATCGCACTCGGAACGGAAGTGAGCTTTTTGGAGGATTTGCCACGTACGTGGCTGTCGGGTTTTTTTTTCTTCTCTTTCGCGCCTTCCCAAGGCAGCGCCCGAGTGTATTAGCGATCATTATGGTCGGCGCGCAGCGGCGTAAATACGGCTGATTTTCAATCAAACAGACGCGCGGGGCATGAGGTAATTACGCCGCGAGTCTATTGACAGCCGGGCTGATTAAATAAAACGCGTCGTGGCCGCGGCTCGTTGCGAGCTCGCAAACACTTGCAGTCGCCGCCCGTCTGTTTGTATCGTGTAACATCCGCCGCGCGCGAGACAATCAATGTAAAATTCATCATTGGGCCCGCGGGTCACGTGGACACACACGCTTTTACACAAAATTCGCATCGTTGACAACCAACAAATTCGCGGCAACTCGAAAATGAGGGGGTTAGGTGGTTCTTAGGGTTGTTTTGACCCTCCATGTCACACGTTGGCTGCGCGTGGCAAACGCGAATCAATAATTGATTGATTGGTTAGTTGTTTGATTGATTGGATGATTGAAATGTTTTATTTGACATGGGATTCGGGGTCCTCAGAGCCATAGCCCTAGGTTCTACAAGAGTCATAAACATAATGGTAGAATACACACGGACGAAATTTATACATACAACAAAGAAAAAACCACAGAAATTTGGTACTTGTGAGTGAAATTATCAGAGTCAGATCTGTATAGCGCACCGGAGCACCGGCAGAAAGCGTCCGTGAAATGATTACGCAGGTCGTGAAATACAAATCCGAGGGTACTTTTCTTTCGTGTACTCGACGCGAAGGCTCGGCAATGTGCCACGGTCTGTCCTACAGTCGTGTAAAACTCGTATCGGCCAGCGGTCGAGAGAAAGTGACGCGCGCGAATCTCGAATTTTCCCGCGCCTATGGCAGCGCAAGCTCGACGCGTTCACGTACGCGAGCTCTTTGCAAAGCAATCAATTTCAAGTCGCGAGAGAGTGAAAGAGAGAGAGAGAGAATTACGGGAGTCGCGAGGGGAGTATCGCGTAAAGTTGGGTTGGCGCGCTCGCGACGCATCCGCGGGGGCGGCCCATACAAATTGCGCGCCGGCGCGACATTGACATTTTCGCCTCGAGTCCTCTCCTCTCTTCCACCATGTGTGTGTGTGTGTGTGTGTGTGTGTGTGTGTGTGTGTGTGTGTGCTCGAGAGAGAAAGAGCTCGCGGCGTCTGTGTCGCATCGGCGTGCAATTCAAGGGCAGCGCGCGTGAGCCGGTTCGGTCGGTCGGAAGAGCGAGCGAGCGAAGGGTTGTGTGTGCGCGTATCAGCGCGCAAGAGCCGGTGCGTGGGTGTGTGCGCGAGCGACAGACGGGTCGATACACACGTAGCCAGACGTGCGCGGGTGCGCGGGCTATACGGGCCAAGACGACGGCCACCGGGTCTCTCCCAGACTGTGTGTGCATAATATGCCCCGCCGCCTGTCTTCCACACTTTGTGCGCGTCTGGGTCTCTCTGTGCAGCTGCGTATACGCGTGTGGGTGTGCGGGGGGCACAGCCGTACGTGGACTCGAGCTGCAGACTCGACGAGGAGCGGCGGCGGCGGCGCCATTTTGAAAGGGAACGCGTGGCGCGCCGCTCGATTCTCCTCTCCTGCACCTCCGCCGCGCGCGCACACACTATAAAGCGCTCCCTTCTTTTTTCGGGGTGTAACGTTATACCTGCACAGCGAGCGGATCCAGCTTGTACATGTATACTCGCGCATCTCTCCGGCCAAAAACTCGTCGTTGTTGTCTCTCTCTCTCTCTCTCTCTCTCTCTCTCTCTCTCTGGTCGCGATGCACGTCGAGCGAGGGCCTTTAATCGGCACTTTTTACCCGCGCATTCCGTGCAGCTCCCTCGGATTCCGCGTGTGCCGCGCGCATCACTCGCGTTATTAATTCGTTAATAAATCCGTTCGCCCGCGAGCTACTGCAGCTCTTTCTCTTCCCATCTCTCTCTCACTACCTTCGACAATGAAAATAATGATGTAGGCGCACGTGACTTTGATCTATATACACACAGCTTAATTAGACGGGAGCTGCGGCTGCTGCACTCAGACACCACACCGCCAAGCTGCTGCTGCTGCTGTTACGAATTTGCTTTGAATGCGAGCGAGCAACGGCTCGAGCCCCGGCGTTTGAATAATCACACCTGTTTACGCTCTCAACAACCAGATTAATATCATCCGATTTTCGGGATACACCCGCGTAATTGTCCTCTGATTTTTCAAATTACCGCCTCGCGCACGTACATACTCCGACGCGCGCAATAATCAACTATGCTTGGAATAATACAAGCGATGTTACTGCACCGACTCGCGCTAATACTACAACGCGTATGCGAGACTCGCGTGAGTCAACACATTCTGGATGATGAATCCATCTACATTTGGTCGTGCTGTCTCGTATAAACGTTGAACCGTTGACACGTAACTTGTGCGAGCTCGAGAAAAAAAATCGGCCCTCCATTCAAATGTACTCCTCTTGATTTTAGTCATTAAAAATGTCAGCTCATAAAAACCCGCGCGCTCCCTTAATCTACTGACACGATTTCGCGTATCTCTCGTTCTTACAATTTCCAGCGGTTGATTTTATGCTCCGAGTCCCGAGTGACATTCAGTCAGATGTATCTTGCCATCATTTAATTGAATAAACTCGCGTCAAACTATACATTTCGTGTATATAATGAGATTCGAAGTGACACGGAAAGTTCAGAACTGTGTCGAATTACTCGACCTCTCTTTCAATTCGTTTTCGACTCGAATCGAGTTCATTTTGACCCACATATGCGGTGAATGCATTTCCGAAAAAAAAGTGACGAGAGCCAAGTTTGACTTTGTAAATTCGGAAAATGACTATCTCACCCAAAGACAGTCATGTCGCATTCAATCGCGTTCCGACTGAAATACGAGAACGTTCAAAACGTGACGTGCTTTCGATAATTATCAGTATTAATTGAAATGAATGCAAATGCATTGAGCACACAAATTAGATTTTTTTTTTGTAATAGTAGTTTTATTATAAACTGGAAATGGCTGAATAACTGGATATAGTCTTTTTTTTATACCGTATAATTGGATTGCTTTGATATAATTTATGCGAGATTCGATCATTATAACTGATCAAATTGTTGTACGCGTGCGTGCAGGAAATTATTTAGATAGAATTTTCTTTCACGTTCATTGATATATTAGCCGAATGAAGTTCCAGTCATATTATCGTAACGGGTTTGCAAGCTTGATTTTTCTGGTTCGTTCAAACAGGTCATTTTCTCCAAATTCGCACCGTTCAATAAATAATATTATCAGTCCATGATTTATAGAGTTTCTCTTTTCCCTATCAACATGCACAGTTACGTATGATCAGTATACCGATCACAAATTGAATTTCAGTGTAAATACACGCGTCAATGGGGATAATCGATTTATAATAATGGGTATACAAATATCATTTGTGGAGAAAAATCGATCGATTATACTGATGATGTATTTTTTTTCTCTGTTACAGTCGTTCTTCTGGATACAACAACCGAGGGCAGTCTAAAATGGACAAAGTTTCCTTTCGGAAAGCAAGCCAACACACCCGGCGTGAGTATTCTCAATTATTTGTTCCGATCATTAAGCGATATACATCTCCTGGATTTTTCGAGGCGATATTTCACATTACTCAGTTGTGACTGGGCCGGGTCGCAAGCAAGCTCAAGCGCTATCTCTCTCTTATACATGCATGATTGATGACATTCTTCGGCGCTCCGTTATGAGAAAATTTTTTAAATATTTCACATTCAAATGTACCGAATAATTCCAATGATTGCTCCTATCGATTATTCAACGCCCCGAAAGTAGCAATTAGCGAATAATGATGGGTAAAGTATTTTCCAATACATGGGCGCAGAGTCGCTCATGAATTCTATTTGGTTCAATCGCATTCGGAATTAATTATTGAAGTTGCGCGCCCCTCGCCGAACACGCTAAATTATCGAAGCCCAGCCAAGCCATTTGATAGTCATAATGCACAAAGATAGATTGACCCGAATTCATTAACCTGCGCGATGAAGAAAGAAAAACAAATCCAACTAAGTTTGCCGATTCGCTGACGGGACGATTTATTACTGTTTATAAACTTGAAATAGAATACATGTTTTGCGTTTTTTCCCCCGCGATAACAAACTCTCAATATCCCCAGTGGAACATTGAAATTCCAGAAACATTCTTTCGAGCGCGCGCGCGCGAGACCCTTGAATGTTATCTCGTCCTCGATTAAAAACGTCTAATGTTGCTATCTACTCATTGTTGAGAATCGAGCTTCTATAAAGTAAGTATATTACACATCTAGCAGCTATAGTCGATAATAACGGAATTTGTCGATTACTCCGGGGCATTATGATCTGTCGAACAGTCTGACGATTGTTGAAATTTTATCGGATTCAAAGTGAATATAAAAAGCAATTTTATATTCAGCCGATGTAATGCCATTCCCCTGGAATTCCTCGGAGATATACGTGGGGCCAGGCTTCATGGTAATTTTCATAAGGGAATTCTCGTTGCGTAGAATACACTCTAGTTTGCATTTGGGGATCCGCGCAAGCCATCGGTCTGACGAAATTTAGGGTTTCTCGAATATAGGCACGTCTTATCCGTCGGATTAAAATGCACCCCACGCCACAGGGCGTGGACGAGCCGAGCGGGATATTCATTTTTCTCTTCTTCCTCTTTTCAATCAATCGCAATACCGCGCGGAATCCGTACGCGCATACAAACGTCGACCGCGGAACAACAATGATTGCGTTAATTATATACGCGTCAGCCGAAGGCTGTCTCCGTGTACCCGCGGAACGCGATCGGGATTTTTTATCGGCAGGAAGAAAAATTGCCGAGCGGCCGTTACTAATTGGATTGGCTTTGCCGACGACGCGACGCCGCGTCTTTTTCGACGGAGCAAAATTACTTCTTTGTTCGTGCCCAACTGCAGCGATTAATTTGCATACACACACACACGACTCTCGAGGAGATCGGGGGAGGAGGGATTGTATTTACCGTAAGCACGAGATGATATACCAACTGCCCGTCGCGTATCAATTACCGGGGACATGTTAATTGAACTCGTGTCCCAAATGTGCGCCGGGCCAGCAATAAAACAACGGCCGCGGCTGCTGTTTATAACAGTTTCTTCGCAGGGAGGATCGAAAAATCGCTATAGGACCCCTAGTTCACGCGAAAACTCACGCGCGCGTATAGGGTTGCGCATCTGGCGGAGACGAAAGCCGCGAGCGAGCCAGTTAAATCATAAAATTTGCTCGATACTGCTCGGGAGGGCCGCGGGCGAGCACACGCGCGAGATCAAGCCCTGATCCCCGGGCCGCGCCTGTACAGCTCGCGAACCTCCATATAAGTCGAGATTTGTCCGAGCTGTACAGCGCGCGACGACAGCCACGAGTTGGCTGCTGATCGAAAAGCTCTCGCGTATAATCAATGTGTGTCCGCGTGTTAATCAGGCGCGCGCACCTGGCTTACGCTGCACAATGCCAGGTCGGCCCCGCGCGACGTGTCGATCCTCGTGTAATGCTGCTCAGCCCCCGGATCCATATATACATACACACACGACAGATTTAATCACCGCGCGCGCGCGCGCGCGCGCCAACGTACACGTGTATGTATATACGTATACGTGCATATAGACAGGCGTGTGCAGTCGGGCCGCGAAGAGCATTGGGTATTCTCTCCGATTATCAACGTAGCTGGCTTGGAAACTCGGCAAATTGGGACATTCAAACAGTGGCGCGCTGACGGAGATCGACCCGCCTCGCCCCGTTGACTTTTCCTCCCCCCCCCCACCCACTCTTGGGAAACTCTCCACCTCCCTCTGCTCTACCTCCTCGCGCTCCACGGATTATCCACCGAGATATAATTTCAAACTTTAATTATTCATGTATTCGAGCGCGCTGGCCGCCCGCGCGCGATATCCGATGGATGTATACTTATATATATACCTGCGTGCGTGTCATTTCTTTGTCTTGCCGGTGCAGCGCTACGAGCAAATCGCAACAAAAACAAAGTAAATCATCGGGAGTTCACTCCAATAATTCATATTTACATGGGGCTTTTATGCCGGAGAGAAATTCTCGGCGCGCGCCGACGTCGTATATACAGGAGGAAGGAGATTGCGCGAGTTGAAAGGGTTTTAAAGCTGAACCCGTTACTTCTACTTATAGTAATATCCGTCAATGCGCGCGCCAGAGGTTAGCTCGTGATTTACATTTTATCCAAGAATAATTGATGAGTCATCTCGCGGCACTTGCTTAACTTTTAAGTGCCCCTCTTTGGGGATCACCTGTCAAAGACGTTTCACATTCAAAATGCCCCGCGCGCGCCGCCGCCGCCGCTCGTTTCAACTTGAAGTTTGAATCAGATTCGTTCTACCGAAACGTTTGACGGCTAAAATACTTTCCAGAAGTTTATCTCGGTATTCTGATAGCGCGCGCGCGCGACGAGCCACGTTAAAAAGCCTCGGCGTTTAAAGCCCGACTTCCGCTCATTTTCGCCCGCGCGCGACACTCTCTTTTTCCATCGTAGCATAATTCGCTTCGTGTCCACTCTCGTCCCATTCGAATCTGCATTATTCACTCAACAAAAAAGAATCTTCGGCCCTCCGGCGGCCGTCTCGGGTTTAACGTGTATGGAACCCATCGTCTAGATATTATCGATTTCATCGACTTACCTCGAGAAATTTGCTTTCTTCAGTTTGGTACTGTCTACGATATACAACAAGCTCGAAATTGAATTGTCGCAGCTGTCGCAGGCAGACTCGAATGGTCAATTTGAGGCTTCGACTCGATTCCCGTTAGCCTTATGTACATTCGAACGAACTGCTTACATATACATTTGCGCGACTAGCAGCCCTTTGGGGCAAACCGCACCAATCCATATTTCAAACGCTATTTATTTGCGGCTGTATATTCCCATCGCATGTCGCTCGCAACTGCTCGTGTAATGTAAACGTCTTGGATACATCGGATGTTTCGGCGATCGATACGCGCGACGACTGCACGAACTCGTCTTTGCCCGCGGCGTACGATCGAGTGGCCGAAAATTCAGTTGAAAAATCTCCAAGTTAAACACGCGCTCGAGCGAAGAGACACTCGTCCACCAGGTTTGCTTTGCGTTTTTCCCCCGAATATATCGAGTGTGTCCTCCTCGTCCGGGGATGGATGTGTTTGCGCGCGCGTCAAGCCAGACACACGCAAAGTATATGAATCCGACGACGACGGCCGGAGTTGAGCTCGAGACACTTGTCACTCGCGAGCGCTCAGCCTCGGATGAACGAGTGTTTGTACAGGCACGATAAATTGAATCCAGCGTCGTCGCCGCCACGGCAAATGCATGTACGATCCTTGACAATCATGCAATGGAGCACGTGGGTTTCAAATTTTTTCTTTTCAATTCGAAATCAACGCAGTTGTTGATTCAGCGCGCGACGGACGTTTGAGAGTCGGTTAGGCCAATTCGAGGCTGTAATCGACTAGTATGACTCGGCGATATTGGGTCGAGGCACACACTCCTCGAAACTTTGTCAAGCTGCGCGGCTGGAGTGGCTCGTAACCGTAAACCGACAAGAATGTACACACACGTTGGAGCCAAGACGCCCCCGATAATCGTCCGGTGCTGGCCGAATTTCGAGGCGCGACCAAGTGCTGCAGAGGAGGAAAAGTGACGGGGGTTTCGAGCTCATTAGGGATCGCACGCACACACACGCGAAGGGGAGCCGAGAGGTGGAAATGGGCTGGGCGCCTCTCGAGTGCGCGCAGGACCGGCTTTTTGTGGCTGCGTGTCCCCATACTACGTATATACGCGGGCCCGCGGCTTTGTTTTGCGCTTGGGCCCATCGAGAGAGAGAGCGGAGACCGCTGCTGGCCGGAGTTGGGCGCCATGTTTGTTTTTCAGTTGTTAACTGCGCGCAGCGGGCCGCCTGCGCAGACAGGTTTAAATCAGCTTTTGCCCCCCCCCCCTCCGTCCTCCTTCTTCTTCGCCTCTCTCTTGCTGCGTCTCCCGTCCGCACAAAAGATTCGCGCGCTCGCGCACACTCTCTCTCCGCCTCCTCCTTCTTGCTTTCTTCCTCGGCCCGGCGAGCCAGCTGAATATAACGCAAATTGCTTTTTGTTTGAGCGGACAAATTAGAGAGAGAGAGAGAGAGAGGAGAGGAGAGAGCGAGCGAGCGAGAGGGTGAATTAGAGAATTACGGCAGTCGTGCAAGCGCGGAGCTGCGGAAGCCCCCCGTGCCCCTTTTTTCCGTTTCGCCCGTTCGCTTTTTTGCGGCCCTCGCGCGCCCATTTCTCTCTTTCTCGCGGGCGTCCCGGCCACTGCAGCGCCTCGGTCTGTGTTGGTACACGAATTCTGATCGTTAGCGCACCGGTGCTAATCGAGCGCGCGCGCGCGCGGCACCGAGCATAACCCAGCTGTTTGAAAAATCTCTTTGAGCCCTGCGTGCCCCCCCGACTGCTGTTGATTTTTCGGCGGCACCGGTGCACATCGGGCTAATACGTCCCTCTGCTCTTCGAATGTTTCTTCCTTTTTTTTTCGTCCACGTCGTTTAGTGCGTGCGCTATTTCGCTTTACGAGCGGCGGCGGGACTTGGATGACGCGCACGACGCGGCCTTTGACGGCCCCAGCTTTTCACGGGGAGGGGCTTCGAGGAAAACAGCTCTCTTTGCGCCCGGCCAATTGCGTGCGACTCTCTAATTATGCTTGCTGCTGCTGTACGCGCTGCAGTTCCTCATCGGCTGCCTCTCTGTTTTCCCCGGGCCTTTTTCCGAGCGCCTATTTGCCCAATTCATTTGGTCCGCTTTTTATTTTTGCGGCCCCGACGAACCTACACCCACAGCGCGGACAGCGAACTCGGGCGTGGCCGCTTCGATTCGGCAGCCCGTCGACAATTTGTATTCGTGTCGGGCCACGAGATTAGGACGAATCGGGGCCAAATCCGTCGTGTATATGTCACCAAACACACACACACACACACACACACACACACACACACACACACACACACACACACACACAAGTTAATGCCAATATTTGAGGAAGAGAGAGCAGAGTTAATTAGCCGTTGGAAGAACAGAGTGAAGGAGAGAGAGGACACACGGGTCGTCGATGAGCTGCCGTCAATCCGGGGGTAAAACGAAGGCTTTGACATTGGAGGAAGGGCCGAGAGAGCAAATCCGTGGGTCAACAACTTTTCCTCGAGCTTCGCCCCGAGACTCGCGCGCCTTCGGGAGGGTGGCACGTACGTACCATCACGGCAAACTCGCCCTCACTCTCCTGGCTCTCCCGGCTACACATATATATAGATATCAATCTCGCGGAGCTGCGTCAGATTAGCGCTTCCCAACATCACCTTTTTCCCTCTGTCGCGTTGTGCGTGTATATACAAACGCACAAGGGAGATGCATATACAGGTATGCGTGTCGCCTAGCTGGGGTCGTATATAGTGCATACATTAACGAACGCGGGAGTGGTGCAGCGTCAGAACAAACAAGACAAACAGAATTAGCCCCCGGGAGTATTTGAAGGAGGTCGCGTGGGTCGCGAGAGCGGGGCCCGGAACTTGTGTATAAAGGCGCGCGCGCGCACCTCTCGGCTATATACGTGCGGATCGGCGGCTCGCCAATCAGTTGGGGGGGGGGGGCGAACTTTGCACACCGCCAGCTCGAGCGATATACCCCGAACTTGAGTGAGAGAGAGAGAGGCCGACGTTGGTAGTATAGCTGCGGGGGCGAGTCTGCGAGCACTAGGTTAAGAGAAGAGGGCCAATTTGCATGGGCGGCGTCGCCGTCGTTGGCTATATACACTTGCTATGGAGCGAATCGCGAAGGACACGGAGCCTGCCCGATTCTCAGCGCTGCAGCACGGAAGGTATAAACGACTATACATGCAGCGAGTATAGCAGCGGGGATGGGATATCGCGTTGCTCGTCGCAGTTAAGCATCGAGCGATTTTCACTTTGTTGATGGGCTGCATATATAGGCCGCGGCCCGTACGGGTGGCTCTTTTGTCAACGGATAACAGACGGCTAAGCCCGAGCGCGCGTATAGCCGAGCAGCGCAACCTGGCAACGGACAAACGCGTCGTCGTCGAGCTTCGGCTTACTTTACCGCTGCCGCTGAATATCTCGCTCTTATTACTCGCGGGGGGCTGGAGCGGCCGCGCAAGCTCAGCTCATATGCACCGTGTGCACGACGGCTCGGCTCTTTTTCACCGAGCGCCCGTGACGCGGCGCTTCCACCGTAATCCAGATCGCTCGCATGTATGTGTGTATCGATTGCCGCCCGCTACCCTGCCGCCCGCCGAGCCTGCAGCTCCTTCCGTTGTTTGGCTATGGCCACTGCAGCGCCGCCGCGAGCTATATACAATAAGCAGTCGTTAGCCGGTAGCGAACCAGCGGAATATCTAGATTGAAACGCGTGTGTATATGCGGGCATCCTAACGCTATGCGGCACTCAATTAGTGTAGAGCAGCTTCGGCTGAAAGTACCGAGCGGCCCGAGATGATTCGGTATGGCTGGTCTGCTATATATCGTTTGATTTTCGAGGGGACTCCATTGGTTTCCAAGGTCGGTTATATCTGCAGCTGGCTTTGGGGTAAAAGGAAAGAACCGCGCGGCTCGGTGGCGAATTCGCGCGAGCGCGCGCATGTATATTCAGTCGTGAACCATGAATATTGACAGTGGCGGTGCTCTCTTGGGCTGAATTAACGAGGCGAGCTCGCGGGATTGTCGAGTACGTTAATCCGTTAATAATTTATAAAACCCTCGGTGCGTCGCGCCAACGCGACGGGGGGTACGCTTTGCTTTTTGTTTTCTCGTCGATGCGAACAAAAAAAAGAGAAAACAGAAGTGCTTGCGCCCGCTCGTTCTTTCCATCACTCCTTCGAGCCCTTTCTCGCCCCCGTCTGCTCCGAAACGCCTCGCTCCTCGAGCGAGCCAGACCCTTTGCTCGTCGCGCGCGCGTTAGAAAGCCAAATTACTCAAGGTGCTCCCGCTCTTCTTTTCCAGGGCGCTTCCGGGCGGCGCTGGCGGATCCTTTGAAGGCCCCCTTATATCCCGAGCAATTAGCACCCGCGAGACAATCATTCGTTTCGGCGGCCCTTCTATATACACTCGCCCCCTCCGAGCGTTGGTCTCTCGGCTTTTCGCGGGCCGATGCGACGCGGCGGACGCATTGTTCATGCCGGCCGCGTGCTTATAAGTACCCGAGACGCGTCGTCCGATATTGTGCCCCTCCGCGGCGCATCGGGGAAGAACCGCGCGAGGATTCCGCTCTCGTCTTAATCGCTCGCCGGCTGCAGCGTGATATGCATTTTTCCCCCGCGCAGTGTACCTATATAGCTGCGACTTTGTCCGGGACGTGCCGCGAATGCGATCTGCCTCTCGTGCGACTGATGCATTTTTCCCCTCTCTCATGCGGAAACTCGTGGTTTTCGTCCTTTATGCTCGATGACGCGCGCGCGTATATACCTACGTTGCGTATACACGGCCGGCACACGCCATGTCTTTTGCGTATGTAACACGTGAAAGTGCAGCGGCGCGCGCGTGCGGTGATTCATTTGCGAATTCAACCGGCCGTGTGTTTATACACGCGCCACGTGTGTGTGTGCGCGCTAGCGCAGCGGTCGGCACATCACCATGGGAGCGGCTTTAATTAACTTTATGCGGTTTTGAACGTTAGATCCCTGATAGCGGCCGGACGATTTTTAACTCGAATAAAACGCTCATTGCAGCCGTGTAAATTATTCGAGTATCTCCCTCATTCTGCAGGCGAGCTGAACAAACGTTTCGTAATGCCCACCTCTCGCTGCACTGATGAATAATAATTTGCCCTTTTTCCTACTCCACATGTTTTGCAGCCTCGCCGCGGCCGTGGTTCATGACTCCGTCTCAGGCGGCGCGCAATTCAATTACCGAGCCGTGCCACAGGAATTTCGTAATCTTGGCCTGGTGTACTTTATCGTAGCGCAAGTTTTTGTCTACGATACTCCGGGATCCGCGACTCGTGTTCCACCATTTTTCACCTATTACATGATAATTAGTCTGTGCGACCCTCGGGTCTGTGGACATCTCGAGCTGCCCGGGAACAATCAGTCGCTCGGGTCGATCACGTCCCGTGAGAAAATTCAAATGGACGAGCCGGGCGGTCGCTCGGAATTATAGGAAGAAAGTGACCGAGGGATCGACGAGCTGGCGAGAGTGGAGATGCGGCTTAATTGTCTGCGAAGCCGCTGGGCACGGGAGCCGCCGCCGCGACCGGAGAAAGAGTTGCGGTGCGGTGGGCAGTGGTGAGAAAGAGAGAAAGAGCGAGCAAGAGCTGGAAGCCTAGAGCTGGAGACGCTTGGCAGGGCACGGCCGGATGACAGAGGAGACAGAGGACAGAGGAGGCGCGTAATGAAGACGAGAAGGAAGGCCGCGGGGATCGGATTTCTCCGTCGTTGCCTCGGCCGCGCGTTCGTTCGCTTCTTCTCCGCCTCTCGAGCGGGCACGTGTGTTTTTTTTCCTCCTCCTCGCCGTCGTTCCTCTTCCCCCCCCCCCCGACTCCACGAGCCGCCCGCGCTAAATTTCCTCCTCCTCGAGGTCCGCCCGCGCTCCGGCGCGACGCGTAAATTCGGCCCCGCAAATAGCTTGATTTTTCGGCCACATTTTCCGCTCACTTTACGATCGTCATGTTGCGCGTGAATCACGCTGATTCACGGCCGGGGCCTCTTTGTTGCACCCAATTTACGACTCGCGCGAGCGAGCGAGCGAGCGCTTCCCCGAAGCAATTTCGTCCGAGCTGCGGCAAGATTTGATATAAGCGCGCGCGGCCCCCGCTCGCGAGCTTCTTTTCGTCGTGTTTATAACGGGCCCAGACGCGGTGGCGCGCGGCCCAAGACAAGACTCGCGCGCGCAGGGGCTAATTAATGCAAAAGCCGAAGCCCGGCGAGGCGGACCTCCGCTGCGCGAGAGAGACCGGCCCTTCCGCGTCGAGCCGCTCTTTTCTTTCGTTTATCAGCCGCGCGGCCCACCAAATTTTGCCGTTGCGTGCGCTATACTCGCGAGAATACACGCGCGGCTCGCACCGATTTATGTAAAACGTATTCCCAAACGACTCGGGTGTATTTCGTGCCTCGGGCAGCCGATTTTCGAGTGCACGTATACGCGTACACCCCCGGTGCGGTCCGGGCAAGTCGAAGCAGCTGAAACGCGCGAGGGGGGCATAAAAACAATTATGCGAGGAATCCGCGCCGAGAGAGTCTCGTAATACCCGGGGACGACGCACAGCTGCGCGCGACGTGGCCGCACGGCAAGAAGGAGATAAGCGGTAACCGTACGGCCATTGAGCGCCGGGGTAAAATATTTTCATGCCCGCGCGTGCGCACGACAATAAAGCACCTATAGCCGGTACGCGTGTGCATAATACACGCGTGCAACGAGCGGAAACGGAGGCGCGCAGCATCCGCGTCGCGACGCCTCTAATCGCGCCAGTTGTAAGGTAACTGTACCCAATGTGCCCTCCCCCCCCTAAGGGTTTTTCGCGAATTTGACTATGATAGACTTCGAATTTGAAAATTCTGTGAACGGCATCTCAAAGCTTAGCTCAATACCTATTAGAAACCATCTTCATAATCATCATTCGACTACTTTAACCTATCGAAAATCGCAATTTAAAAAAAAAACGCAAAAAGGCTAAATGCACAAAACGTGTACCCAATTTGGCACAATTTTTTAATCATTAGCTACAGCCTATATAGGCCTACAGGGACGATCCAATTGGCATTGAAATAAACTCTCAATCATGTTCCCAGTGATATTTATACAAAATTTTTAACATACAACTCAAAAATACGCGTCTAAATCATCGTAATATGTCTATACAAATATTCAATGATTTCACTCAGTCTTGCCATTTAAAAACGCGTAGAGGGGCACATTGGGTTCACTTTTTTTTGATGCGAAAAACAGCAATTTGAGTAGGATAAAAAATAATTTTAGGAAAACTGATGAGACCAATCGAAAGCTGAGATGTTTTTACACAAAAAAGAGTAATGACACTTTGAGAGATAAAAATTATTGACACCTGATTTTTGAGGTTGAGTGTGAAAAGTGAAATAAGAAAATGGTGAAAAAATCAGTAAGTGAAACTTCAAAGTGTTGTAGGAGAGTGGTTTCAAGGGCTGAATGAGCAGGGAAGGTAGCAAAAATTATCTTTTAATTCCCCCAACATAACCCAAGAGCGACTGATGCTCAGAGAGCACCGGAAATACGAAATCTGACGATTGTGCCAAATTGGGTACAGTGCCAAATTGGGTACAGTTACCTTATTACGACTATTGGCGCGGCGTGTGCACACTTGGGGGACACAGAGCGACACAGGTCGCGGCGCTGATGGCAGCTCGCGCGCGCGCGCGCGGCGTGTGCGATCGCTTTGAAACCCGAGCCGCCGGGCGGAATATCGAGAGGCTCTCTCTCTCGGCAGTGTCTTTCCCGGGGACGAGCGCCTGGTCAGCCGGTAATCCGAGAGGAGCGCGCGGGGCCACTTGTCTCTCTCTCTCTCTCTCTCTTATGCATTCTTCGATTATCGACGATGCGCAGCCTTCGAGCGGCTGCAGCCGCCTGCCATGCAGTTCCGCCTCGAATTTCCTGGGTATACGCACACATCCGACCCCCGTCGCCCCACCTCGACAGATAAGCACGTTACCCCGGGCTCAAGTCCCGATAGACAGTCCCAGCTTTTATTCGACTCGCCTTGAATTATTCAGCCGAGTATCCCGCCCTTGTATAGCAGAAGAACATCATTGCGCCCCTCCAGCCCCGCGCGTACAATAATTACCCCTCTCGCAGCCTCGCCAGTGCAGTAGCTGCCGTGCTGCAATTAATAAAGTTTTGCTCGACTACACATGTTCTATTTGCGGCGCCCCTCCCCTCCGCGCCTGAATGAAGATAAATCACCCCGAGTAGTTCGGGGTATAGCTTCTCTCGTGTATAATTTAATCAGCTGGCGAAAAGTTTCGAGTCAAGTTTGCCGTCGTCGCGCCGCTTCTGATCCAATTCATTTTAGTGTATCGCGCCCGCACGCACTCCACTATCCCGCCCCCCAAAGACGCTAATGCTGTTTTATACATGTATAATTGTTAATCCATTACGCGCGGCCCGTTCGCGGGTTCTTGGCGTCGCGGATACGTCCGACGGGGCCGCTTCTTGCGCCGCTTCTCCGAGAGCCGCCGAGCAAGAGAAATCAGCAAAGTTAGCATGCTCTCGTTCTAGGGCTTCCGCAAGACGAGAAAAATTTCTCGTCTCGTCTTGGTCTCGTCTCGAAAATCGAGACGAGACCGAGACAAGATTTTTGAAAAAATTTCGAGACGAGACGAGACTTTTCTCACCAAGAGTACGAGATTTTCAAGACTCTCGATTCGAGATCTCGAGGAAAAAAAAGTTTTAGTGAGTTAGTTAGTAATTTTTGAGCAAATATAAAAATGCTGTTTTTGTAAGGAAAACTCGACTGAACCCACAGAACGATAGTAAGTATATTAACGTAACTGCAGTCAATTTGGCACATTCGTCAGATTTCGTATTTCCGGTGCTTTCTGAGCATCAGTCGCTCTTGGGTTATGTTGGGGGAATTAAAAGAAATTTTTCGATACCTCCCCCGCCCATTTAGCCCTTAAAACCACTCTCCTACAACACTTTGAAGTTTCATTTACTCATTTTTTCACCCTTTTCTTATTTCACTTTTCACGTTTCAACCTATAAAAGCAGGAGTAAATAATTTTTATCTCTCAAAGTGTCATTACTCTTTTTTGTGTAAAAACATCTCAGCTTTCGATTGGTCTCATCAGTTTTCCCAAAATTAGTTTTTAAGCCACTCAAATTGCTCCTTTTTGCATAAAAAAAAGTGAAGTCAATGTGGCACTTTATGCGTTTTTTAATCGAAAGACTGAGTGAAATCGTTGAATATTTGTATAAACATATTACGATGATTTAGACGACTATTTTGGAGTTGGATGTCAAAAGTTTTGTATAAATATCACTGGGAACATGATTGAGAGTTTATTTCAATGCCAATTGGATCCTCCCTGTAGACCTATACAGGCTGTATCAAATGATTAAGAAATTGTGCCAAATTGACTGCACGTTTTGTGCATTAGCCTTTTTGCGTTTTTTTTTTAAATTGCGATTTTCGATGGGTTAAAGTAGTCGAATGATGATTATGAAGATGGTTTCTGGAATTTGGAGTTTTGGATTTTGAAAAACTAACCTCAGATTCGTGATCAGAGACCTCAAAAACCCCTGTGTACCAAATTAGATCAAATTCGGTTGACTTTCAAAAATTTTGTCCGCCATCTTAGATCCGCCATTTTGAATTTTGGAAAAATAACCTCAGATTCGTGATCAGAGACCTTAAAAATCCCTGTATACCAAATTTGATCAAATTCGGTTGACTTTAAAAAATTTTGTCCGCCATCTTGGATCCGCCATTTTGAATTTTGAAAAACTAACCTTAGATTCGAGTACAAAAATTCAGACCAAAATATGCAGTAGAGGAAAGCATGCCTCAATGGGTTAATTGGACATTCATTTTGATTGAAATATAATAAATATTATGTGTCAAATAATTGGGTTGATAACTGATTTTTCATTTTCTAATTTTCTGCTGCACCAACAAGTTTAGACATTTTTAAAATTCGAAATTTCATTTGAATTTTGGAACTTAGTTCATTATAAATTAAGAGTTACTTCTTGATGTAATTGAATATTAATTATGGAAATTGCGTTCTTCATTTTTAACTTAAAATTCTTCGTTTAAATAAAAAACTTAATCATAAAGATTATAAATTTTCTATGACCAAGAGTCTTGTCAAGAGTCTCGGTTCGAGACGAGACCAAGACCAATATCCTTACATCAAGACCGAGATCGATATGAGGCGAACCAAGATTTTTCGAGACCAAGACGAGATCGCCGAAAATATCGTCTTGTCTCGTCTCGCGGAAGCCCTATCTCGTTCTCTCCCCCGCGAGCGCGAGTATAGTTTGGCAGCGTCGAACAAGTTCACCCCCTCCCGGCGCACATCTCCCAGGTATGTACGTGTATACAATGTCGATATCGGAGTGCTTACGTTCGCGTCTGCTGATTTACGTAACTCGTCGCTGCAGCCCACTCGACAGACGGATATGTGTGTATATACACGCGAGCTGCGCCGACTCGGCGGATTTTAATCCGCAAACACGGGCCGCAGTGATTTTCGCGCCCTGCCAGACCCGCGCGCGGATCACACCCCGAGAAGTGTAATAGCCTCCGGAGGGACGCGTCCCACATGTACATATACGTGTGTCCGGGGGCTAATGACCGGCGCCCGGATCTGGGCCACCAATCGATGAGGTACCCACATATATACGGCCGCGAGCCGGCTTTGGGGAAAAACTTTGCCGATTCAATTTCCTACTGGTGCGCGGCCGCCGAAACGCCACTTGCCGCGTCGCCATGAATCTCCGCTCTCGGATATATATGTCGCGGAAAAACACTCGGGAATTCGACAAACTCGCTCGGCGGTGGCGGCGTTGGTGGCGCATCCGACGTTTCAGTTTGCCGTAGTCTGCTGTGTGTATGGCCTTGTAATTACCTCTGCCATTCTGCGCGCGCGCGCAGTTCAACCCCCCCCCCCCCGGCCACGTCTAGCTCTCGCAACATTCTCCCTCGGCGGCATTAGCGAAATTACAGAGTCTTGTCTAATTAAAATGGCCGCGAGGAAATTTAAGGGTGTACTTGTTGATGTTTGCCCCCTCGCTCGCTCTCTTCGTTAACAATTTCTTCTATACTTGTTCGCCTCCGCGGCGGATTCGAGCCGGGCTATATACACTCGCGTTTTCGAGGAACAAGTCGCCTCGTCGACTATCGGAAGATTTTTCTGTTGGAAATTCATTGCGCGCGAGTCACTCGACTCGGGTGGGGGGAAAAATCGAGTTATGCTAAATAACGGATTCTACAAAACCATCGCGCGCTGAATTATCATGGGAATGACGGTACGTGGATCGCGAGTTAGCCTGAATTTCGCGGCGAGCACTCGATAGAGAATCTCGTCCTTCAAAATAATTGGCGGACAGATACGAATTCCTTGTGGAAACGAGCTGACTCTCACTCCTAATCCCGCGCGGCGAGCGAGCGAGGGGAAAAAATCCAATTTATCCGACGCGCCCGAGCCGATCCAACTTGTCTCCTAAAGTATCAAAAATATCGGGATCGATAAATATAAAGTCTCAACTTGTCCATAAATTCGCGGAATCTCCGGCTCGAGCTTCGGAATTCCTCCTGACTGACGCATCTCATGCCCGCGCGCGCGTGTGTGTATGCGCCGGAAACTTGGTCACAAGACCGACGCGTTTTTCGAAGCGGGCAAGCGCGCGATTACGAAATAATGAAATTCAGCTCTTCGGAGGAGTCAGCGAACGAGGCATTTGCATATTAATCCCCGAATATTTTCGATACATACCCGAGCAATATTCGTAATATTATACGGCCGTTTGGATGCTAATACGCTCCGGGCATTTGGATGTGCTCTCGCGCTGTATTGGAGTGTATTGCGCTCGTTGTATTGGAGAAATTATTCGACGCGCGCGAATGTATAATTACGCGGCCCGATTAAACCGGGTCAACGCTTGCGGGGAATCGAACGGATTTGAACGAGGGGAAGTATCATCGCGAGGGCTAGCCCGTTAGATATCGGCTCACGCGCGGCGACACACCCCCGGGACGCGATATAAAGCAAAGTCTCGCTACAATGTGTGATAAATCGGGGGTATTAAAATTCTGAGAAGCCGTGCTCCATTATCCTTACTCTCTCTGTCTCTGTCTCCGTGGCGTGCCCCCGACCCTCGCTCGAGCAGTAAAATAAATCCAGACTGATTCAACAAATGAAAAATACCGTCTGGCCGGGCAGAAATATGCGATTAATAATCATCAGGCGCGCGCGCGCGAGGAAACTTTTTCTCCGTCTCGCCGGGCGCGACTCGTATACGGTTCTTTCTTCGCACTGCGTCGAGAGCAAGAGAGCCGACGAACGAACGAAAGACGCGTCGTCTGGAGCGGCCCCCGGTAATTTCGGCGGTTTCGCCTAACGACGCGGTCGTCGTCGCCGCGCGATCGTTTATTAGAACTGATAGCCCTTTAACTCGATGAGATATGCTCGCGGCCGTCCCTCTCTCTCTCGCGCGCGCGCGCGTGCCCATGTACACGCGGGCCGCGCCGCACTTGTACGCGCGCGAGAGATTGAATTTTTAGCGCCGCCCGGCCGACGTGCTAATCTAATCGAGCAGGGCAGTTCGCGTTACCGCACGCGTACGTGCATCTGCTCCGTATAAATCACTGCAGCTGTTTAAGCGTTAGCATGATTAACCGGACCGCCGGCCCGATAAGCCGCGCGCGCGCGCGCGCGCGATCCCTTCCGCGCTTATTTCGGACGCGGCCTGGATTTTTTTCTAGCGCAGCGAATCCGAACAAGCGCCTCGACACTCGCGCCGCTCCTCTTAATACGTACACGTATATCCGGGCTCTCGCTCGCTCGCGCCTATACGGATTAATTCGGTACATATTAAAACTGATGTCGGCAATTGAACGGGCTATCGCTTAGATAACACACCGGGCCGCTCTCGTTTTATCCAAGCTCTTTAACGCGACTTATTGCAGCACCGGGCGCTCGGTAACACAGCTCGGCGGCGCGGCTGCAGTGCTCTTATCGCCTCTCCCCTGAATGTTTTAATAAATGAAGCTACCGGTGCCCCGCGGAGGAACAAGTGCCGTATGCACAAGAGCCATGGGATAATTCCCGATGATTCATACGCGGAAGACGCGACTCGTTGCACGTATACGCTGAGAATATATACGGCTCGCGCTTGTTTTAATCGAGCCGATTGTGACGAGGATGGATGAGCGAGGGCCGGAGGACATCGCGAATCGAGAGAAAACGTATGGACAGGTGTGGTTCCAGCTATTTCGATCCCCCCGGAATAACGAGGAAAAGAGAGGGACAAGAAAAAAACGTGGCCGGCCGAGGGTTAATGCGTGCCATATAAATAAGTGGATCACGCGCTTGGTAATCGATGGTAAATAGAGTGTGCGGTCGCAGCGGGGGCCGTCGATCGTCGGGTGCAGGCGGGTTGAAAAAACGTTGCGTCATCGGGCGAGCTCGCTCATTAGTCAGCCGCGTCTAGCCGAGCGCGCGACAGCGGTGAGTTTAGCCCGGCGACAAATCAAGGTAATAAGAAGCCCATGCAACCGGTCGCCTCTATATATATACTCACACATACGCTTGGCGAAGCCGGGGAGAGAGAGGCGATAATAGAACGCCAACGGTGGGTTATCATATTTCTAAACGGGGCTCGCTCGCTCGCTCGCTCGCTCGTGGGGTGGAACGATGACTTAATTAGGGGGATTGCGATCGGGCGCTCCCGATAAATATAAAGTGAAACGCGCGGGGAAACGTACGTGTATACACACACGCGTACTGCAAGGAAGTCGAGCGGAGAAAGCGAGAGTAGTGTGTGAGAGGGCGGAAATCGCTGTGGCGGGTACTATGCGTACGCGCACTTTTCATTATTAGCCTCGTCGTGCGGTGCACGCAGCGAAATCAATGCGCGCGCGCCGCACTCGAGTCGTGCGTGAGAAAGAGAGAGAGCTCTGCAGTATAACGCACTCGACGTGCTGCGCGCGGGGCTGGGAGTGCGTTTACAAGAGAGAAAAAAAATGGGTCGAGCCGCGCGGGGACACGTACGTACGTATGTGCATCGAGAGCTGGGGAGGAGCCGCTGCGGAACTGGCCCGGTCTCGCGCTGCACCGGCGACCCACACTGCGGGCTGAACGCGAACCCGCTGCTGCGCGCAAAGAGAGAAGAATGCCCCGTGAAATACTATACCGCGCTGGTATACATAACGAGCCAAAAGGATTAGGCTCGCCGCCGCCACGGCTAATCCCCTCTCGGCCCCGTGTGCGCGGCGCAGTTAGCCCGCTGGGGTGGCTCGGCTTCCTCTATATGCCCGTGTGTGCGACTGTACGCCAGGCCGCGTTCGCTCCCTCGCCTGTCTCGCGCGAATCCGATGCCTGGCGGCGAGCACACACGTTATAAATCGCGATCTGTAACGGATCGCTCGGATTCTTTGCCACGTCGGATTATTACACAAGCCGCGCCAAGACTCGTGATATTGCTCGTGCTTTCCAGGCCTCTCGACGATCCGCTCGATATCTATCGCCCGAGCCAGTACGTGCGCAGTTGGCTTAATTAAAGACGGCTCGATTCGGTGTTTTTGCCGCGCCTACTCGCTCTCGACTCCATGTCTGCCCTAGATATATCTCTTATCTGAGCCTCACACACACCTGCCCTGCCCCTCGTTGTTGGCTTTAATTGTACTCGCTGTTCCAGAGTGCAGGGCTTCGATAAATCCTGCGCAGCTCCGCTCGAGCGGACGCGCGGCTCGATCAAACTTGCCGCCAGACAAAAGCTCGTTTGCTCGTTCGCACGTGGATTTCCAAATGGCCACTTGATATTTACCCCGCGTGTTTATTATCATCCGCGTCCCGGCCATCAACCATAGTCGTGTATCCGCGCGTGGGGGGCTTTCGCGAATCAAATTTCGAATCGATCATTAAAAACACTCGAGGCTTATAAGCTTTGTTTGCGCGACTAACGAATAAAAGCCGGTACGATCAAAATCAAAAATCTTATCGGATCGTCAAATTAAAATCTTGTTGTAGCTGCTCCGCGCGCTGTCTGTCTGCCTCGCGCGGGCGCGCACTCGAAATTGCGACCGCCCCTCTACCCACGCGAGAGCTATATAGGTCTCGACAAAAGTGTATTTTTTCAAAAGCATCGCCAGCCGTCCGTGTAACAAGCTGAAAATCCGTCGATAGTTGCGCAAACGCGCGCGTATATAGCCGTCGGCGGCTGTAGTATCATCCATCAGTCGCAAACGGAATTCGCCTCGAAATTCATTCGAACGCTCTCGCCCTCTCTCTTCCTGGCTCGCCCATACGTGCTCGGCTAGCGGCAGCTATCGTAAAGCGCTTTGCCCGAAAAAAAAGAAAAAATTGCCTCTCCCCGCTGCACGTTTCACGTGTAGCCCTATCTCCCCTCCCGGGCCCCGCACTCGCCAGATTCCAATCAACGCCTCGACCCGTCAATCAAACACCGACACTGACTCGCGTGTGCCTCGATTATCGCGGCAATTAATGCAGAGACGCAACCAGAGGGACGTGGGGAGAAAAAAAAACAACGAGCGGGAGAAAGAGACACGACTCGA
The DNA here is from genome assembly GCA_020882685.1 of Aphelinus atriplicis. NCBI lineage: Eukaryota > Metazoa > Arthropoda > Insecta > Hymenoptera > Aphelinidae > Aphelinus > Aphelinus atriplicis. The sequence goes on along the minus strand of CM037073.1, from coordinate 53,608,053 downwards.
CAAAGGGGGGGGGGGACGATCCCGTTCGATCGATTACGCATCCGACTCGTCAGAATAAGCGGGCGCATATATATACACACGTGAAGGGGGAATCTGCCGAGGGTCATGCCGAGCACGTGGCTGCGCGGCCATTGTTATACTGCAGTACCCGTGTCGGGCTCGGTCCGAGCGATCGGCCGCGCGCGACAATTGTCTCGCACGCGCCTCCTTCATTTTGCTTGGGATTAATAACGGTGCCGCGCACAATGTGTACATCGTGCACACGCGGACGATTCGGCCTCCTCCTTTAGAGGGAGCCATTAGATCATGGTGTGCTCGCGCGAGCCCGAAGGGACACCGAGAGACACGGAGCAGGCGGAATTCCGCGAATTGAAATCGTAAAGCAGACAGCCCGGCGGAATACGAAATCCTCGGCTCTCCCAGTCTCTCGCAGTCTCGTCTTTTCCCACACTGCACGAGCTGCAGCTCTCGCGCATAGAAAGAGAGAGTCACGAGTGCGGTGAGCGGCCGCGACCAGACCTGTGTCTCTGATGTGCATATAGCTGGATTTACGTGAGCTGGTGTTGCAGCGCGCGTCCAGTGCAGCTCCGCGACGGTCGCGACGTTCAATTACACCGAGGCGAGGCTACCTATATGGATAATTCAAAAACGCCAAATAATCGCGCGGCAAGTACACCGCGGGTCAGAGAGGATGCACGATATTGCGCGACTCAAGCCGCGATCGTCCCCGATAAAAACCGCGCGCCGAATCGTTACGATCCGCCGAGCGAGTCTCATCTTTAACTGGCGGCGAGTTACGACTGGCGACATTCGAGAAGCTCTCTTTCCCCATCCGTGTGTGTGTATATATACGTGCATGTCCCTGCTCGTCTCTCTCTCTCTCTCTCGAGACGAGAGAGGAGGATCGGGAGAGAAGGAAGAAAAAAAATTGCGTCGGTTAACGATATCAGCGGAGGGCTCGCGCGGATCGCTGCAAAAAGTCCCTTCTCTCGAGTGATGATTACTGGGAAAAGCATGTACGTTTACGCGGCTCGTCGTCACCCGATACCTGGCCGCGGCGCATCAACCGAGAGGCTCGACTTGAGTTAAAAAAAAGGAAAAAAGGAAAATCAGCGCTGGCAGAGTTGTTCTTATTACGTTTGCACGCCGATTTCGCGGGGATCGAATGAGCGAGACACACACACAGACGGCCCATACGTATATATATTTGCGCGTGCGGTTTTATTGTCACGTATATAGACGGGCGCGGTGGGTATAGGGGTACATGTGTAGCTCGAGTGCGGCGGATGGTTACGAGCCCCGGGCGAGGACGGCTGATCTGTCCGCCGCCGCCGCCGCGGTCGGAGCACACGTCGTCGCGCGGGCATGTTAAGGATCGGAGCGAGAGAGCAGCTCGCGCGCGTCGAATAGAAAGTGGATTAACGCTGGCTCGCGCGCGCACGTCATCCCGAAACGTCGCCGCTTGTTTTCTCTCTCTCGCGCGCGCGAGGCCGTGGATTTGATTTCAATTGCGGTGCGGGTTGCCCCCGCTCGCGCGCGTTTTTACCAGGTTTTACGAGAGAGAGAGAGACCGGCCAACTTTATTTGCTTGCCAGTCGTGTAAGTTGGGACAGCGGTTTATCTACTTTGAAAAGCAGTCCGTGTAGTTGGTTGCATTTTTGCCTGCCTGCCTGCCTGCCGCTCGCTCCAAGCTATACACGCTGCCTCTGCGCACTCAAGAGACACTGATTTCCAACGAGAGTTATTTTATTTCGCCCACAGCCGCTGAGCCAGCTCCCTCTACCCCTATCCCCCCCTCTCTTTGTTAATGAAGTGCGTTTGTCCGCCAACTTTCGAGACTAGCTCCGCGTGTATGCGTTCGGCGTATATACGTATAAGCACGAGTCGAGCGAGAGTTGCTTTTTGCCTCTCGCGACTTGTTTGCTTTTGTCAGGCTCGAGTCCGGGCCGGATCGCCGCGCGTCCCGAGACTCCATATCCGCGGCGTATAGTTTCGCCCCCCCCCCGCCGCCGCCGGCAAGTAGCCCAATTCCGAGATGCAAAGTTCAATTTTCGCCCGGGAAACGGTGCCCCGAGCAAAAGAAACCAAGCCGTTTTTGGGGGAGGCGGCACACACCCGTCGAGAGGTGTCGCACATCGATCGCAGTGCCGAGGTGGAAAAAGCAGGCCAAAGAAGTGGCTGTACATCGGGGAGCATCGGGGTCGAGAGCGAGCGACTCGTTGACCGCGGCTGTGTGGGCGTCGATGCCAGCAACGGGGTAGCCATCCGCGCGCGGCGGTGAGTGAGTGACGTTTGAGTGACGTATTTTTGGGGCGGCCGCGAGTGCAATATAGTGGCTGGCGCGCGGGGCGGGCGGGGGCTCGCTGCTAATGCAGCCCCGTGCCATTAGGATTCGGTCGGCGTGCCGGCTCGAACTAACGAGAGGCAGCCCGAGCTGCTCGCGGATCAGAGAGGGCGGTTTTCATCCCGAATCGGCTGAGTTTCCATGACGACCGCGGGACGTGACCACATTGCCCATGGGAGCAGTGGCGCGAGCGAGCGAGCGAGGCGAATTCTCCGCAGCTCCTCTCTCCCTCCTCCTGTGGGGCATTCGCCACCTCCGAAGCTGACTCGAGCTGCTACCCGGGATAAATGGATACAGAAGCGGAGCGAGCGAGACAGAGAGAGTGAGAGAGAGGTTTAACCAACCGTGAGTCCGCCGTGGGACTGGTACGCGCCGAAAAGCTTCGTGTACGCAACGTGAATCTGGCCAAGATCGGGCTTATACGTATACGTGCGGCGTCTCGATCTCCGCCGCCCCTACTTACGTGTACACACACACACACACACACACACACACACACACACACACACACACACACACACGCACAACTGCAGCGCGCGCACGAGCCGATATATTCAATCTCGAGCAAGACGCTTTTTCCAGCTCCCTCCGCCTTCCTCTATGGATCCCACTTTTCAATTTATGCGATTTCGCTATGAGCCGGACGCAGATTCCCCCCGGATGACCTCGAGCCCCCGGAATATTCCTCGTCGGTCTAATGGAACATGGATTGCATATTTAACGTGGTGGAGCAATTTATGCGCGCCGACCGAAAACCCGCGGATTATTGACATACACAGACAGCCGAGTCGTCGATTTCTTTTTATTCCCTCTTCGTCCTCGTCGTCGTCTTTGGGTATCCGTCACCGCGTCTCGCTTGCACCTAGAAATTTTTATTTTTTCTTCGCCCCCCGATTTCCAAGCAAACATTGGGACAGGGCTCGAGGGTTTCTTCCCGCTCGACTCTTCTCCGAAGGGAAACTGATTCATTCGATTGTACGAGCGGGGGTCAACACGCGCGCCCTCCGGGCCACGTCGAGTTTCGCCAAGTCGCGATGGAAAGAAAAAATAAAACTTCCAAATTCAATCGACGACGAATGTCGGCAAGTTGCCTAGCTATAATATACACACATAGCTGGCTGCCGGCAGGCACGCTTTCTTATTTTCCTTCGCGGAATACGCAAGGATTCGGAGGATCGTGCGGTCGCGCGTCTCGTGACGCGGCCGATCCCCACGGGATGTACGTATAATGGGTAGCGGTGGCCGCGCGTCTCGCTCGGCTAATTGCGGTCAAATTAAGAATCGCGCGAGTGACGAAAGAATAAACGGAGCTCGAGGTATAATTTGGGGTGTGGGTCGCGAGAAGAGCGTGTCGATGGATGCGCGCGTGTGTCGCTAAGCGTACAAAGGGATGCCGGGGCTGATAATTCAATTAAAACGTCACCGCGGGCTGTAGCAGAGCGGGAGTTTTGCGAAAGGGCGAGCTGGGTATATCCCTGCTCGAGCAGCATTCACGAGAATTTCACATGCGCGCAACTTTCCCCTCGCGGATTTGATGCTCGAGGTATACGCGTGTGTGTGTGTGGGGGGGCGAGAAAGGCGAAGAAAGCAGCGCCGCACGAAGGGGCTGTGTGTGTGCCGGGGATCGGAGCACAGACGATTGGCAATTTGTCTGAACGGGAGCCGCGTCGATGATTCATCCGCGGCCCGCATTGTTGTGCTAAAACAGGCGATTCCGCCGGCTCGCACACACACACACGCACACACACGCACACACACACACACACACACACACACACACACACACACACACACACACACGTCGGCACTCAGCGACCGAGCCTCTTCTCTCCTCTCCGGCCCGCCAGGGCAATATATACGTGTGTACCCAGCTCTCGGCTCCTTCCTTCCGGCGGGCTTCCAACCGCTCCCTCACCCTCTGATTCTTCTCTTCTTCTTTTCTCGCTCGCGCGCGCAAGAGAGCAAAGTGCGAGAATCAGAGGCGGCGAGGGTCGAAAGTCAATTTGGGTGTAAAAATCGTGACCAATCAGCTTCCACCTCCTCGAACAGCCCCGCCGCCGTCCCTTTGCCGCGGATGGGGTAGAAGAGGGCCGCCGCGTCTCGGAGCTACTCGAGCCGACTCGTGTCCGCAGCTGCCTCCCCCAGCCCACCCCACTGTCGGGCAATGTACGGAAAAGTCTTGTGCCACGTTGCATTCATCAAAATGTCGCGTCGGGAATTTGCTCCGCGAATATGTCGTGTCATGCCCCGGCAATCCCTCCTCCCTGTGTCCCCTCGGCAGAGAGAGAGAGAGAGAGAGAGAGAGAGAGAGATGAACTTGACAATTGAGTGCGCGCACCCCCCGTCCGTCCTCGCGCTCGCGTGCTGTAAGCTTAATCGAATCTCGTGCTAACGTGACTTTTGATATACCGCCGCGCGCGCGAGCATTATTATTTCTTTTTTTCTTTTTTCCCTTCCTCCTCGGCTCGCCCATCCGGGGACTCGTTACCTCGAGCTCGACTGATTTTCATACTTTTAATGAACGCGACCGCTGCGGTCGGCCCTGTCCACTTGGGCGTCTTTGAAAAGTGTGCACGCGCGGGCAACTGTCGAGTGCTCGCGACTCTGGCGACTCTGGCGATATGCATTATTTTGTTTGCTCAACCAGCCTGATACAGGAGAGAGAGAGAGATTCAGATTCAGATTCAGAATAATTTTATTGTCTGTACATTATGTTGTACAATTTACAAGTTATTAAAAAGTATAATTTATAATTTATCTTATTTAAAGTTGGCTAATTAAACTTATATTCTTAAGCGATAATAAAATAGGTAGCACATAATTAGTTTATACATGTTGGAGTAGGTAAGAGTAGAGCTGGATTTTGAATGATTGGTATGAGGGGGCGTCAGTGATGAGTGAAGGGAGCGAGTTCCAGAGCTGAGCTGCTGAGATATGAAATGATTTTTCGAATGACTTGGTGCGGGAAGCAGGTATGACCAGTGGCGCGCGACGACCACCCCTCACAGGACGAGTAGACGTGTTCTCATAAAATAGGTCCGCGAGGTACTCTAGTCTGCCAGATCTGAAGATCTTGCAGAGCAGAGTAGCTTTGAAATAATCACGTCTCAAGTCAGTGGTGAGCCAACCGAGTTCTCGCCTGTAAGGGGTGATGTGCTCATTCCTCCTTACACCATAGACGTATCTTATACCAGTGTTGACAAGCCGCTGCAGGATAAGATTCTGCTCATTTGAGAGATCGCAGTATACCAAGGAGCAGTAGTCAATAAGTGGAAAAAGGAGTGCTTTGATGAGGTGTTTCCTGAGGGCCAAATTCGTACAACCGCGGAACCTATGGAGCCTATACATCAGGAGAGATTGAGAGAGAGAGAGAGAGAGAGAGCAAGAGTGAGCGGCCGGGAGGAGGAGAGGATGCGAAGAGGAGCCGCGCGAGCACTCAAGCAGCTAATCAACATTTAAAGCACAGCCGGGGCAAACTTGATTAGACGCTGGTGCGCGCTTGCGTTCGGGCGTAATGTGCCACTTGACTTTGGCCAAAGAGCAAAGTTTGAATTGGCATAAGTTGGCCGGGTAGGCACGTATCTCGGGGCGAACAACGCTGCTGCAACTCGTAAAGAACAAGCCTCGATTGCAGGCCCGCGCGTATATACATACACGTACAGCCGGGGGCAAAAAACCCGGAACCCTCTCGTCCGGCCAATCTAATTTGGATGAGCGCGAATTAGCTGTTGCTCAAGTGTACGTTGGGAGGAGAAGTAGCTCGGGATTTTGGACGATATGGAGCGGCCGATTGCGCGTGCATATTTTATTGTCCCCTCGGTTACGCGCGCGAGTCCGAGATATATACCGCGGCGGGAGTATATAGCTGGAGGGCGAGGTCGGAGAGCTGTGAGGGGAGCATACGCACCGAGCGGCTGGTGTATAAAATATGAGCGGCATTAATATTCGGCGCTCCGCTCCTTGGTCGCCGCCGCGCGAGAGATAGAGCTCGAGCTGGGCTGTCGAGATACGGTGTGGAGGGCGCAAGAGCTGCGCTAAGGGAAAACGCGCGCGCGCGCGCGCAAGCGAGGAGAAATAAAGAAAAGTGGAAAAAGCCCGGGCGCAAAGGGCTCGCTACTGCACTCCGGGCTGCGGCTGACTCTCTCGATCTCTTCCACTCGTCGTATATAACATTTTCCACCCGGGGTATATAGCGGCAACCATTTTAGCCCGTCGGTTTGTTTTCTCGCTGCTGGAGCGCGCGTGCCCGGTTTTTTTCTCCTCCTACCCCCATTCCCCCCCCCCTCCCCCCACGCCTGCGCGCGCAAGAGCAAAGAGAAGGAATTCGCGTAGAATAATGGCTCGCCGCCTCTCGGCTCTTTCTTCAGCGTTTACACTCGGATCCGCGCAATTAGAAGCCCGGGCGGTGGCGGTGTGGTCCTCCCCCCGCCCAGCTGCCTCGAGCTGCTTCCTTCCCGCCTGCCTGTCAGCCGGCCTTCTTCTCTCTCTCCCTTATTCGCGCTCGAGCTCTCGCCCCCTTTTTCTTCCATTACAACCGGCGAGTGAGCAGCTAGTTTCCTCGCTGCGGAATTTCATTCGTTCCCCCGTCCAATTTTAGACGCGACGCGCGCACGCACACTCTTGTTTGCCCCCGTGTATACGCGGCCGATGCCGCGCCAATTCCGCTCGATATGTGCCGCACGCGCGCGGCGGCCCGGCCGACGTTTCTTTTCCGCCGACTCGCTCGCTCGGAATTCATTAGCCTTCCGGTTGGCCGGCTCTCGGCCGAAGGCGCCAGGAGAGAAGCCCCGGCCGCGCGACAACGACGACACACCGAATTTCAAGCCCGTCGAGTCGCGCGCCGCGGCCCTTGTTACTTTTAACGAACTCGACGTGTATTTTCAAGTGTCGCTCTTTTCCGCGGCGTATCTTTCCTCTTTGTCGCAGCAGCGGCGGTAGTATCGCACTTTTGCAATGAATTTCCTTTTACCCCAGCCCGCGACAAAGCTCGGCCGCGCGCGGCAAAAAGACCTTCGACTCTGCCTGTAGCTCGCAGTGTGTCTCCTCTTTCGTTCCACGTGATAAGCTTGTCCGCGTTTTCGCGCTGGGCTGCACCGACCGACGGATATGTACCGGTGAAACTCGCTGCAGCTGTTTATTTGGCCCCTTTTCCCCTCGCTGGCTCGGTGCTCGCGGCTCGCGGCCGGCTCGTATTACAACCGCATTTGCATGAATTTTTGCGCGGAAACGTCATAACCCGAGCGCGGCCACGTCGATACTGCTGTGTAATCCATCGGGCTGTGTGGCTGGTCTCGGGCGCGCATAGCTCGACAGAGTAGAGACAGAAAGAGCAGCTGCAATATAAAGGGAGAAAAAGGGGTCGAGTCGCGAGGTGCACACGTGGCTTTGCTCTCCGTTGGCGGCGGCGGCGGCGGCCGGCTCATCCGTCAGCGTAACGAATCCGCGCGCGCTGCAGTGTGTGCAGTTGGTGCAGTTACTCCTCGTGCGCTCATTAAACGCCCCGATCGCCCGGCCTCCGGAAATTGTCGAGGTGACGAATATATTCCGCGAGGTAGCCGCTTGGCGCGGCTTCTTCCTCCTCGCCTGCGCGCCGATCGGGCGAGATCAGATATCTCTCTCTCTCTCTCTCTCTCTCTCTCTCTCTCTCTCGACTCTCTGGCTCTGGCCGCGCTCGCTCCTCCTCGCCTCCTCTTTCCTCGTCGTCCGCTCGCTAATGGAAAGACTGGTATTCATGTGAACGGCCTTCGGTGGTCATTGAGCCTTAGCTCGAGCTGCGACGCTCTGCAGCTCTCTCTCTTGCGCTCTGCTTTTCTCACGCGATCCCCGTGCAGCCACACGACTCGACGAGGCGCGAGCCGCTCTTTTTTAGGGAGAGCGGGGGGTGGTGGCTTTGTCCAACTTGTCCATCATCTCCGATCTTCGTTTCTGCCTCTTTGAACCCGAAAGCGTTTATCGACCGGCCCACAGCCCGACAGTCGCGTATGTATATACGTGTTGGTGCGCGACAACCCCTTCCACCTCCGCCTCTCGCAGCTCGACCACCGCCCGCTGCATATTCTCCCGACAGCCGCCGCGCGGCTCCGTGTATTGTGTAAGTGTGCGCGCGGTATATATCTATGAAATTTCGCTGTGTATCGCCGCCGCCGCCGCCGCCGCTTCCCAACTACACAATGGGACTCGTGTTTCGCTTTTTCCCCTTTTTGCCTCGCTCCGCGGGACTTCGCTCTAGGCCATATGCGCTCTCGCGCGCGCGCACCACTGTGTATGTATATACGTTCAGTACACGTATACACACACACACACACACACACACACACACACACACACACACACACACACACACACACACACACACACACACACACACACACACACACACACACACACACACACACACACACACACACACACACACACACACACACACACACACACACACACCGGCTCTCGATCGCTATGTATCGATATATTGTATACGTTTCGATAAAAAGCGCTCCGGGATCAAACTGGGTCGCTGCTTCCACTTTGGCTTATTTTCATCCTCGCGCGCGATTTTCCATGTCGCAAAGGGCCGGCTTTTCATGCTTGATTATCTGTGCAAATAAAGTGCCGTTATCTATACAATTTATATTCTACCTGTTCACCGCCGCGGAAGATACTTTTAGCGGCTCTTGCTCGCGCTCCGCTTGGCCTGATCCACTTTGGCCTCTTTCCCTCGCGTGCAGCTCGAGCTGCAGCCGCAATCTTTCATCCCGCGAGCGCACAGCCACGATCCGCGCGCGATCCCTTTCATAAAACTATATATACCTGCAGCAGCAGCCGCGCGAGCGGATAGTTTGTTTTCCAAATGACTCCGACGTCCGTCCGCGACGACTCTCGCTATTCGATTACGCTCCGGCTTAGCGTAATTCGATCGCATTTTCAAACTTTCTACGAGCCGCCGCGTCTATGTATATAGCTTGCGCGCGTTATATACATTAGGGACGAAAAGAAACGACTACGCGATTAAAGTTTTCAATTTGAAAGAGTTCCAGGTCGAGAGAGCCGATCCCTGGGGGTCGTGATAATTCAGATTCGCAATGGGACCTCGTTATCCCCGATTCAGCCGGGCCGCGGCCGTAGCAGCAATAACAAATACCTCACTTCCGCGCGACAAAGGAGTATAACCGGGCCGGTCGGCCGTCTGCTAAATATTTTATCCGCATAATTTAATAAGCGACTGCATCTCTCCGCGGCTGGCTCGGCTCCTCCTGCTCCTCCGGCTTCGCGGCTCGCTCTCAAATTCTCAAAGCCGCCAAGACGACCGGGTGCAGCAGTGCGGAGAGCCAAAATTCACAGCATCTGGTCGGGGGGTAATGGTCGCGGCGAGCGACGAGGGTCCCGCCCCCCCCTCCTCCGCGGCCTCGGCCGCTTTTCTTTCTATCGGCTTTCTATTTTGCAAGTCAAGTCAAGGCGAGCTCGAGCGGGCGCCGCTTAAGCCCTTGATAAATTCACAGCGGCGCTCGGCTTTTGTCTCGCGGATTCCCCGGTCCGTCCGCGAGGTTTTCTCGCCGGGGGATCATCCGGGGGCGAGTGGGGCGAATATAATGGGGGGGGGGGAGGCGCACGCGATAAGGAGAGAAAGCTCTCGCCCCGGCTGTATCCGACTCGACGTCGATTTTGTCGATTTGCGCGCGCGCGACGATGAGCTGCTGCTGCTGCTGCTCGGGGGTCGATCCGGCCGCGAAAGTTGCGCAGCAGCGCCTCCGGCCACGAGAGGCAATAATAATTTTTCTCCAAAGGGCGGGCGCGCTCGCTCGCGCGCGCGGCATACAGAAAGGATTTCATTTCTATCATAAGTCGGGGGCCGGCTCTCCCATCCCCCCGACTCCGGTCCCCCGGGACACCGACTCCGCCGGCGGTGCTCTTCTTCCTCCCTCGGCCCGCTTTATACATACACATACACACACTCTCTACTGCGCAGAGTAGTAGTACTCTTTGCTCGAGCTGCGGCTCTCCTTATCGGCTTCGGGGAGGGAGCCGGGACAAAGTCGCCAAATTACTAATTAAACTTTTGCCCGGCCAAATGTTTGTGCCGAGCCGCGCGGAGATCCCGGGCCACGGGCAATTCTAAACACGGCCGAATCCGGGTGCCTACGTAGATCCGCAGCGAGATACCCACATACACACACACACAGCCGGGCTGATATCTCGCGCGAGCTCGGCCGATATTATATTTGCCCGCGAGTCTGTCGGGAATAATAAACATCGGGGTCGGGATAGAGAGAGACTCGTCGTAGTCGTGCTCCATTTCTCCGGGGCGCGCTGCGAGCGAGCAAGATAAACGATCTTCTCCGGGGGCTGGGGGGCTGGGGGGAGTGTTTTTAGGCCCCGGACGCGCCCCCGCGATGATAAGTCGCTCTCTCGAGATGTGATTTATCGAGGCTCTGATTGTATTAATACCCGGAGCCCTTATTAATCACGAGCGCGATACGCGCGCGAGTGTAACGGCGTCGCGACGCGCGTGCTTTTTCTCGACGGGCGGATCAGACGTCGCGCGGGGCCCGCAGCTCATTTTCAAATTAATGTTTTAATTAGCCAGCCAGTGCGCCCGGGCTCCGTTCGCGCCCGGCTCTCCCGTCGCCAGCTTTATTACGCTCCATTTTTCATCCCCCCCCCCCCCGAACAACCACTTGGCGAGTAATAATTGGAGAGACTTGTTCGCCGCGACTGTAATATTTATCCCCGCCGCCGCTGCTCGGCGCTACGACGCGTATATATATTATTCCGCGAAATGCAGCCTTGACAAGTCTATTGTGCCGCTCGTGTATATGTATACCACGGGGCCGCCGGTCACGCTAGCGCGGTCGAGTGTTTAAAAATGCCGCCGCGTTTAATTGCAACGCGGGAGATATGGAAGAATTCGGAGCGCGCTACATTCGTGAACTGGTTGTGTGTGTGTGTGTGTGTGTGTGTGTGTGTGTGTGTGTGTGTGTGTGTGTGTGTGTGTGTACAGGAGCGAGCTTTTTTTTCCTGCCCGCGCCAACACACAATCCCGCAAGCTGCCAACGCCGTTTCCATGACACACTCGATTGCATAGTCGGAATGGTGTAGCGCGCGACGCTGATATATTTTATTATGGGATTGCATTCGCACGGATCGATTGGAAAGAAAGCTTGCGGTTGACTGGAGAGTGCTCGCGCCGCGGCCACATAACGAAAGATGGAAAGCCAATTCGAAATGAAATATCGGGAAGCGTCGCGCGCGCGCAGCAATCCCCCGTCGCACGAGCGAGAGAACGTCTCTCGAATATAACGCGTGGCATGAAAAATCTCTCCCCCGACAGAGCCAGCGCGATTTTATGCATTCAAATGTTATGGCAAATCCTTAAAGTTATCGTAAAGCATGTGGGTACACGTGGCGCTTTGAGGAAGAAAAAAAAAGTACATCCCCGGCCTGCTCGCGCGCGAGTGTACGCAAAGAAAAATATGCGTATTATAACGGAGCGTTAACGACACGTATCTCACCTCGAGCCAGGGGTGAAAAATAAAAGTTTGCCCCGGGAGCGCATTAACGGGAGGGAGAGCCGAGACTGCGCGTGTATACACTCACACACACACACACACACACACACACACACACACACCCACGTCTGGTACAGGAGGTCGGTCGACTCGCGCGCGACTTTAGCATTCCATTATCATAAACAGAGTTTCATTACCTCGATAACGCCCGCACACGGGCAGACACGGGAGGTCGAGCTCAAGCGAGGGGGAGAGGATCTCCATACGCGCGCGTACGCCCGCGACCTTGTACTCCGAGCTCCACCCCTTTTCTCTCTGTGCCCCTCAGCGCGCGACAGCACAGAGAGACAAACTCAATTTTGTCCTCGCGCGCGCTAACTCGCCTCGCCCTTTCCATTCCGTTTTCGTCGCGATGACGGGCTCGAGCCTCTCTTTCTCTTTCTCCCACACGCGCTTCTTGTCTTTTTTTTTCTCGTTCCCCGTCCGCGGCTCGAGCAGACGTCGGAGAAAAAGGTGCAGTCCCAGGACGCGCCCGCGCGACGACACCTCCTTGTCCCGGCGCGCGCGTTACCTCCGCCTCGTTGCTCCGATTGGATGAGACGTAAAAATTCAATATCAAGGTCTAGGCCTCCTCGAGTCGTCCCTCGCGCACACGCGTGTGAGCCTCCCCCGTCTGCAGCTACGTCTTCGTCTCTCGCCACTCTACCTCTCCAGCGCCCCTCACCTAAATTGAATTTTCAACTCCACACCGCTGTATGTACGTATGTATTTTGTGTTATTGCGCGCATACAGAATTGCGCCCCTGCCGAAACGTCTCCAATCTCCCGCGTTCTCTATATCCACCGGTATCGACCAGCCACGCGTACCCGTAAATATATTGTTCTGCCAAATATTCATTTACCCGAGAGCCAGCTCGCCTCCCGAACGTTTTTCTCTCCCGCAAGCGTATATCGTAGTTATTTTGCCGCGCGTACGAACTTTCTCACACGCGGGGCAGAACGTCGATGTCGAATGAAATTACAAAAGTTTCGATGGACGCTAACTTGCCGGGACGTGATGGAATAAGGCGTATATAGACGCGCTGGAGAATCTTGTCTGGCGGCCGGCGATGAGGAGCAATGTCTCGCGCGGGGCTCGGATTGGAAGTACGTGCCCGTGTGTGTATTCTCGGCCCAGAGTGAATTGCGCAATGACGAAAAAAAAAGTGCGCGGCCTTTGCGCAAACAGCGGCGAGTCGTCCGGCCCATACGAGCAGCTGCGGCGATTAATCTCAATAGGCTCATACTGCGCCGTTTATTTTCCAAACAATCGAACGCGTACTGTATAATGCCGTTGCTGGAGTCGCAAAAAATCGTCTAGGAGCTGCGCAATCTCATGGAACGGCAGGCGCGAGCGGGAGCCTAGCTGCACCGCTGTGAGTTGACGAGGAAGTAACCTGCGCGCAGCAGCAGCTCTAAATACAAAGCGCCCCAGTGAATTGCAAATCCCGTCCTAATCAGTCGCTCCGAATCTCGCGAACGGCGGCGGCGGCGGCATCCCAAACAAATAAACAAGCTGTGCGCGGACTGTGTCTGTGTGTGTGAGCGCTCGGGAGGGCGGCGTGCACACTTGCTCAAACGCGGCGTCGTTTACGCGCATCTAAATTTAACGGGCGTTCGCGTGTGCGCGCGTCGAGCATCACACACACTCGCGTCTGTCTCTCCCTCGACTCGAGCCTCTCGTGCTCGCCTCGAGTGCATCGCTTAATTCGATTAGCTGAATCACGCCTGCACCAACTCTCTCGCTCCGTCTCTCAATCTCTCCGGCACAACGGAGTCTCAGCTCTTTGGCTTTTTTTCTTCCTCGCGCACACTCACACACGCGCGCACATATGTAGAGCCGGCCGTCTCGATCCCGCCTTTATCTGCGTCGGCGAGCGAGTGACAAGTGCAGCGCGGCATATCCGACGACGAGTAATTGACTATATAATGGCTTCGACTGACTGCCATACGTCAAAGTGACAGGTCGCGCGCGCGCGCGCGCGCAGGGGTGAACGCGAGGAGGGTCCGCCGCTCGAGTCGTATATATAATTCGCTCGAGATTCCGCCTGCCCAAAGAGAAGAATTACTGACGCGTATTAAACCGAGACACACGCGCGCGCACACACCCCATCGAATTCTCGCGCCGATTTCGCGGGCCACTTGTCCCTCTCTCAATTTTGCCCGTCTGCCCCGACGACGCGTGTGCTGCACCGCCGTGCCCCTCACACTGGCCCCGATCAAACCGCGCTCGCATAATTTCCGTCACCCCACACCCGTCGCCGTTGTGGGGCCGACTGATTAAACTTTGCTTTTTTTCTTTATTTGCGCTTCTCGTTTGTGGGGTGGCCCCACGGCCCCCCTTCCCAGCGTGTCGATGCTCCATTCTTCGGATAATCGCCCGGCGCTCTTTCCCTCGAGCGACACTCGCCGAATTCGTAATAATACGCTGGCTAACGACCCTATACACAGCCCCCCCCCCCGTTCACTCGATCCGAGAGATGCATTTATCCACGCTACGCTCCCGTCGCAAATTCATTTACATCCACTCGGGGGCTTATTTTGATTGACCCACCCGAAGGATCGTCGCCCCCGCGCGCGAGCCTAGACGCGCTCCTAATTCGAGCTTTTGTGCCCGCGCGCGTGTCATAATGGCGGCCGGCCGCGGGGGGCTGACGTCGCGGTAATTGGGAAATCTCTATTCGATACATCGCTCGAGCTTCTGCCGCTGCAACGCGCGCGCAACAGTACCGAAGGGTGAATTATGGGATTGTATTTATATATGGGACCGAGTGCGGACGATAAATTTGTCACGCGTGCGTTTTCATTTGAATTTGCCAGCCGTGGCGGAGGGACAAAAGGGGGGCACACCACCCCGTGGTATAAAAGGAGCTTTTCAAGATGAATGCGTGCACCGGCAATGATTCAAATTCCCGTCTACGCAGCGGGATTTTCGAACCCAACTCATCCCCGGCGATCCCTTTTCCAGCCTCGCGCGGACGGACGGACCGTAATAAATAAGCGCGCGAGTGTAGGTACAGCAGCGAGACGGGAAAAGTTATTACCGGGCGAAACAGTAAAAATTCGAGGAGGGTAGCGCGGCTGCGATATCGGGCTACTCGAGGCGCGCGTGTGTGAAAAAGCCACAGCTCGCGGCGGCGGCCGCGCGCAGGGGTTGGTCTTTGTCTCGGGCGCGCGTGCGAGGCGTGAAACGTGCCCCCGGACACATATATACACACAGCTACGCACGCACGGAGTGCCGAAGCAGCCAATCGGTCAAGGAGATTCCCTCGGGGAGTCGAGAGACGGCCGAAAGGGAATTCGGAATCGCGCGTGTCTGCGGAGGAGCGTCGGGTCCCCGTAGCCGCAGCCCGTCAATCCGGCCGAGTGACGGCCGGGCCGCCTGTGTGTGCCCGCGCGCGCTCGCTTTGAGCTGGCTGCAGCGCACCGACATCGGAGATACGCCCGCGGACAAGACAGCCCCCTCGCGAGTCGTTGGAGCGTCCGATCGACAGCCCTGCGGTACGGCTGTGCCCACACACTCGTACGCCATTCTCCTTTCCTCGTTACACACACACAGCCGGCCAAACTTGCGGCCCGTGAACTTGGGAGCAGTGTTGATTTTACCCGCTCGCTCGCGCGCACACCAAGTCCATGCAAAACTAATTACCCCGGCTCGATTATGCGGTCGAATCGTGCAGCCTTCGACTCGCGCTCGATCCGGTGTATATGTATGTATATCGACGCGTATCGTCGATGATACTCGTTATATATACCCGGTTTAATTCAGTTAGAGCGAGTTGCGGCGGCGGCGGCGGCGGCGGCGGCGGCGGCCCGTGTTTCCCGCCCACCCGATACCCGCACCCGCGAATTTCGACCCGCCCCCGCGCGCTTGTACCGTTTCGCTCCAGCTTGTTTTGCCAGCTCTCTCCCCGACATACAGCACCAATGGATAATATTCGCTCTCTTGTCGCGTATGGTCTCGTTGCCCGCGATCCTCCGTACACGCGTATACCGTTGCGATCTTCAAAACTGAATATATACGAGCTGCGTTTATTTTTAAAATGTGTATATATGTGTATAAGGATCGCGTCGCGTTTGCCCGGGCCGTCAATCCAGTTATCGTCCTGCCGAGCACGAGCCGCGCCTGGAGAGAGACTCGGTGTTTGCACATCCTCGCGAATGCATGAATTCTGCCCCGCAAATTACTCGCCCTACTTGCATTCGCAATGTGCCCGCGACCGTATGAATTAATTCGGCTAGTCTCGCGCGTGCCGATCGTGTTGTTTCGACTCTTGCGCGGAATAACGGAATGCACCGCCCAACCAGGCCAATTCGTTATGTAGGTACTCGACTCGTGGCACGACGCTTTTCTACGATCATTCCACCGATGATTCTTAAACGCGTTTGTATGGAAAAGTCGACGAATCAAAGCAGGAAGCTGTGGTGGGTGTGGGTGAAGTGGGGTGATCACTCGACAGAAGGCAGCTCGCAGATGCAATATACTGCACTGTGGTACGTACGTATTGTGCATGAAATACGTACGGGGCGTGTACTCCCTGCGGCACTTGTTTGTCGCACACCCTGCACTATTAGGCTGACACAGGGAATTTTTTATTTCGGGCTAAAACGGCCCAAAGTTCGGCGTGTTTACCAAGGGCAAACAGCCGGCGGAGCGGGTGGCAAGGCACAAAAGAGCGCCTCGGTGCATGCGCTTGGCAGCACGGATATGCTATATACCCGTGCTTTTTTTTCCCCCGATACGCAGCCGATAAAAACGATCCGTTATATTATATTAAAATCTAATCCGACTTATTAGCTGAGCGATAGCGCGGCGCTTAATCGACCGAGTGATAGATGGACAATGACCCTCCGAACGGGGCAAAATTCCCCGATAAAGTGCGCGGGTTAAAACAGCTGTTACGTCGGCGGTGTGTGCACGTGCGACTGGCGCGCGCGTTTAAGAAGTACGGCAAACAAAGCGCGGACAAAGCCGGTGCGCGGCAAAAATGAGTGATCGAGCCGAGGAGGCACACATGGCTATACGAGAGAATGTACTCCCTCGGTGTATCGGCTTACTTATCTATCGATACACACAACGGATCGAGCGCGGGTGCGCGCTTCTATCGGCCGACATACACACACACACACACTGTATAGAGTCGCGTCCCGCATTTGTACCGAACAATGCTCATCGACTGCCGCTATACTTTTCGCTGTGCCGATGCTCGACTGGCGCTCCCGATAAGCATCTCCCGTAAGAACGTATAAAAAGTGAAGTCAATGTGGCACTTTATGCGTTTTTAAATGGAAAGACTGAGTGAAATCGTTGAATATTTGTATAAACATATTACGATGATTTAGACGACTATTTTGGAGTTGGATGTCAAAAGTTTTGTATAAATATCACTGGGAACATGATTGAGAGTTTATATCAATGCCAATTGGATCGTCCCTGTTGACCTATATAGGCAAATGATTAAGAAATTGTGCCAAATTGACTGCACGATTTGTGCATTAGCCTTTTTGCTTTTTTTTTCAAATTGCGATTTTCGATGGGTTAAAGTAGTCGAATGATGATTATGAAGATGGTTTCTAATAGGTATTAAGCTAAGCTTTGAGATACCGTTAGCAGAATTTTAAAATTCGATGTCTATTATAGTCAAATTCGAAAAAAACCCTTAGGGGGGGGGGCGCATTGGGTGCAGTTACCTTAGATAGAAACCAGTGTGCGATGGGAGACAAATATTATGAGGTGTCTATAAACAAAGCGCGTACTTATATTCATACATCGGTAGTTTCCATTCAGTCTGGTCTTCTAGTTCATCGTGCTATATTCGAAAGATCAGACAACGCAACTATACTATATTTGTATCGACTAGTGAAACCGATTGTTACTGTTGTTGAATATAAAATGGACCGTTTTAGTCGGAAGAGGAAAAGAGAATCAAAATGAAACTATGAACAACATTATCTTTGTGAAAAGAATGAATTTGGGGAACTACAAGGAACGTGAAAAAAAAAATAAAGAGGGTTATCAAAAGAACACAAAATATGCAGTAGAAAAAAGCATGCCTCAAAGGGTTAATTGGACATTAATTTTGATTGAAATATAATAAATATTATGTGCCAAATAATTGGGTTGATAACTGATTTTTCATTTTCTAATTTTCTGCTGCACCAACAAGTTTAGACATTTTTAAAATTCGAAATTTCATTTGAATTTTGGAACTTAGTTCATTATAAATTAAGAGTTACTTCTTGATGTAATTGAATATTAATTATGGAAATTGCGTTCTTCATTTTTAACTTAAAATTCTTCGTTTAAATAAAAAACTTAATCATAAAGATTATAAATTTTCTATGACCAAGAGTCTTGTCAAGAGTCTCGGTTCGAGACGAGACCAAGACCAATATCCTTATACCAAGACCGAGATCGATATGAGGCGAACCAAGATTTTTCGAGACCAAGACGAGATCGCCGAAAATATCGTCTTGTCTCGTCTCGCGGAAGCCCTAGTATCCACACACGCGCCAGCCGAGCTTGTACGTGGGACAGACACCCCGAGAACGAGTAACCATACACACGCGTATATACGCATTTGACATGTTCCAAAAGTTGTTTATTGCAGATCGCTATCTGGGCGAACGTTTTTGAGGAACCGTATCGTGGCCTCTTTGCAAGAGAGACCGCAGCTCTCCACTCGTCAACTTGCTACTCGCTCGAGCTGCTTTACGAGTCGTTGCGGGCCGCGTGCGCGCGCGCGCGCATGACTGATTTACAATCGGACAGCTCTCTCGCGGTTTTTTTTTCTCCTCTTCCGTGCCCTCGCTCTCTTCATCGCGCGAGGCCTTCGCCAGCCAGAACCAGCGCTACTCATAAATGTGTACCAAGGCCGGCCTGATTTGTTCCTCCGACAATTTATTCGCTGCCGATCGTATATAGCGCCGCTCGAATAATACGCTAACGGCGATGTACGACGGAAACGCGACGATTCTGCGGATGAATCCCCAGCTCGAGCCACGGCGAAATTGCCGGGCCGCAAAGTATATTGAAAATAACCCGGACGCCTTGACCCGTACTCTGGTTTTTTTTTGTTGCAGCGACGCATCGGCCGAGTGCCCGTAAAATTTCAACGCGCGGCTCGCTCCGCAGCTTCTATATCTTGAGGATCTTTTTTCACCTTCGCTTCTCCCCTACCTTCTCTCTCTCTCTCTCTCTCTCTCTCTCTCTCTCTCTCTCTCTCTCTCTCTCTCGAGCTGTTCCCCCTGGCTCGAAACGATGAGCCGGCGAGCCTTCACCTTCCCAATCAAGCTCTCCTCTTTTTGCCCCGAGCTCAGATATGCTCATTCAGTCAGAGCTATGTACACACTCGCCCAGAGACACGCCGTTCGCTCATCCTTGCTGATCCTTTTTCCATCGGGAACCTGTCTCCCCGTCCTCTCTCTCTGTCCCAAGTTTGATATCTTTTTTCGAATCGACTTGATTGCAGTGCTCCGACACAGCTCGACCGATTCTTTGTGTCGACCTGCTCGAATTATTCCTTTCGATTAAAACTACTTGATATACCAGCTGCCAGCGTATATATACGTATTTCGGGCAGAGTTATTCTGTGGCCGAGTTAAACCGTTCTAAACTTCTCGCTTTTATCTCTAATATGTACGTATGAGCTGATATATTTCGCCCCTGGTGCAGGGGTATCGATTTTTCCCGAGGCCGAAAACCAATTTCAAACTGCGAAAATTGGCATTTTTTCCACTTGGATAAACGACTCTTTGAAGTTGGCCCGATCCTCCTCTTGGCACAGCTCCCCTTCCGCCCCACCTTTCAATAGTTGCCATAGAAAAGTCAGCGAGATTTCTTTTCTGAGCCAGCCGTAATTGAAAACAAGCGTCCTTCCATACACGCAGTAAATAGCTTGCGCACATTTCCTCTCTCTTTCTCTCCTTCGATCCTAGTTACTCAGCGTGATAAATGACAAATTTCCCCTGGTCGGAAGTTGCGCTCTCATTTCGGGCAGGGAAAATTTGTCGTTTTCCCCGGCTAATCCGGAAATAAATCGCGTCGAATCTCGATCCTTCTTTCCCTGAATTCCGACTTTATATACGCTTTTCCCTCGATACGACGGATATGTACTTCCATATAATACGAGCCCCGTATACATACACACACGCACACACACGCGCACACACACAGACGACAAGGACGTGCTCGGCTCTGGCAGCGCTCCTCTGTCTCTCCGTGTTGGTATAAATCCGGGTAAATATAGGCTTTCCCGTGCACACATACAAACGCGCACACCCATATAATATATATACACACGCGTACACATAGATATACGCGTGCCGGAGGGGAGAGGAGTAGACGAGAGACAAATAGCGCATCTTTTCCGTGAGAAATGTCCCTGATTAAAAACAAATATCTCCCTGCTTGATCTATGAACAGTCAACTTGGGGGCAAATATTGCGAATAATGACGGAGATGGGGAGTAGCGTGATTGTGTGCTATATGTATACTTACACGTGGAAATGAACTTGTTCATTCGCTCTGGCTGGCTCTGGCTCGTTTCTTTTTATTATATCCAGCTTGATTCATTGGATAATTGAGTGAGTGCGCGAGCTTGGAGAATTTGCAACAAGAAATTTTATGAAAAACGCATTAACATATTAAAGTAACGACGTGCGTATGCCGGTTGAATTTCCGCTTCTTGTACCGCGTCATCTTGTCTTGATGCGCGTACGCAATCGCATTCCGAGTACCAAACTAATTGTACAAAGAAATCAGTTGATCAAGTTTTTCAATCGTATATACACCGTCGTATCATTTCCTCTTCCTGCAACATGGCTCTCGAGCGCAGTGCAGTCGAGCGACTAGCTATATACATTGGCCCAAGTGTGTAACAAACGTATTGTTTTTTGCCCGCGGAATTTCCGTTCGATCGATGGAGCTTTCCATTACGTGCGGTCGCTCGCACTTACGCGTACACGGCCGAAATAGAAGTGCGGACGGATTGGAGGGCGAATGAAACCCGCTCCGAGAGGAAGGTTCAATTTAGGAGTAGCAGCAACGACAGAGAGGCGCGAGAAAGAAAAATGCTCGTGCGGAATGTTCCATTGACGGCGAGTCGGCAGACCATAAAGATGATCTGATGTGCTTTTTGTTCGGGATTCCCCCCTCGCGGCGCGGGGCTCCTGCTGACACGCTGCTACTGCTGCAGAGGAAGAAACAAGTGCGCACACACACACAAAATAGAGAATCAAGCGCCAAGCCGAATTGCGCTACACGTGTAGCCAATCTGTGCCGCTCGCCCTCTCTCTCTTTCTCCCATTGCATACATACGTACACGTATGTACGAGGGGCGATGTAGGAACGCGGGGGAGCCGAAAATACGGCGGAAAATCGGCGAAAAGTAGCGGCTGCGGCACGCGCCAATCAAAAGCTTTATGCAGAGCTCATATATGCGGGGTGAGCCGTCAGGGTATTACGTGGCGCGATCCGCGAGATTGAGCCCCGCTAAGCGAGACTTTTAGGGCGCAGCCGATATGTATACACGCTCGAATTTATTTGCTCCCCCCCCCCCCCGCTCCCGTTCCCGTCTATATATACCCGTGTAGGTAAGCCCGTGCGTGCGCCCGCACGCCGCACGGCTTACTTTTACGCGCCGATAACTCTGCATTACGTGTGCACACCCGTACGCGGAAATACGCGAGGATTTTTATGCGCCCCTCCTACCCGCGACTAGATCCGTATCAACACGGTTTATATTGGATGCGCGTTCGCTCCAAACCGCGCCCCTCTACCTGTATATTATGTGTGTGTACCTGCGCCAGGCCCACCACGCGACAGAGACTCGAGAGTGATCGATCGTGAGAAAGACAAGAGTCGCGCAAGCGACAACGCGAGGATCGAAAAGTGTGCTCCAACGCCGAGAAATATCGTTCGGTGGCAACGTCATTATAATGCAGCAAGTACGTGTCGGACTTTTGTTTCTCGGTACGCGTACTCGCCGGCGAAAGAATTCATTGCTCGCGGGAGAAGCGTCCCATTTAAATGTGCCGCGCGATCGTAAATTCGAGGCAAGACGCGAATTTACTATCGCGTGTGAATTTCCCGGCGAGTCGCGAAAAGACTCGCGGCGTTGTTTATATATACGTATGCATATCAATGTGGACACGCGCATGGCTCGAGTTTGGTATTTGCATTTTTCGAAAATCCCGTACGCAACATCAGCTGCTTAATTCTCCCAGGGAGCCGAGGGGGGAGGAAGAGCAAATACAAAGTTGCCGAGCGCGCGTTTACTCGCTCGGCAAACTATATATACAGTGCGCGGAGTTTTGAACAGTGGGCGCAAAAAGCTGTCGCGCTTAATGTGTCTTTGAAGACTCGGTGAAAAAGAATAATCCCACGGCGGATCGGCCAGGCGTAATTAATTTTGTCGAGAAAAGAAGTTGGAAACATCGGCTCGACGGAGCGCGAACGGGAGGAAAGTTGGTCGGAGTCGGTAGCGCGGGCTGGAGCAACCCCACACGGCTTGGCTTCATTTTCTATCGGCCGAAGTTTGAATTTGTACACGGCGCGCGAGTGGAGTCTCGGTTCCGCCGCCGCGGGAGCAACAAGACGATGAAATTAATTTAGCCTGCAGCGCGACGAGCGATTGTTTGTTCGAAAGATCTCGGGCACGCGCAGTATGTGCTCGCATGCGCGCGGCAACCGGGCGGCTTAGCGTCGAGTTAGTGAAAAGTACGTGGGAGCCCCCCGGTGTATGTGTATAAAAGTAGTTGGATAAACAGCTCGATCCGTTGATCGATAAATCGCCGCCGGTTGACACGGAGAAGGAGGGAAGAGAGGGGTTATATATGCGTGGGCTTGTGTCATTTGGACGACGTATAACTCGCGCGTGCGGCCGGCGCGGTAATCTTTCAATAAATCAAGATTACGTGAGTGCGCCTGTGCGTATGTGTATATGCGTGTGTGTGTGTGTGTGTGTATACTAGTCGTCGAGCTGTGGCCGGCATAATTCACGGCTCCAATGGCTCGTCGGTCCAAGGTCGATTAATTAGCGAGAAAGCCGGGCTGCTTTCGATCGACGCATTGGCGCTGCTCGTGGGGAGGAGGTTGGGGCATCGAGACTCGGAGCCAGAGAGATGCCTATACCCACACACACGCACACACAGAGCGGAAGAAAGCGGGCGCGAGGGACAGCAGGAGAAAAGACACTCGTTAATAAGGAGGGGGGAGGCGCGTGCCGAGGTGCGCAAACGTGCCGGGCCTGGTGCAGCTCGCGCGCCGCTCCGGTGGAGCCAGCCACGTACACCCAACTCAATATATATATTAAGATCCGCCGAGGCGCGCAACCCCAGACTGAAAGTTCGTCCACCCCTCGCTCGCGCGCGCACACTTGCCCCGGCTGCGCGCTCCGCCCCTCCCAGCCCCCCTCTCGCCGGGCGTGTGCGTCGAGTGGTCTGGCGCGCCGCCCCCCCCCCCCAACCCCCAACCCCCGCCAAGAATGCGCCAAGCAACTGCAGCCCGCCGCGCGCTAGCCCGACACCTCTACTGCCTCTCCCCAGCAGCACAGGCCAGCACAGGCTACCCCCGCGAGATGCCGAACGCCCGGGTATACGTTAATACTGCGCTCGATGCTAATACTGCTACGAGTGATGGCCGAGCCAAAATGTACCTCGGGACCTCGGCTCGTGAGCAACGATACGGGCGGTTCGAGCAGCTCATATTGTCGCGTGGCTCCATTGGAAGATACACCGTCGCGCTTAAATCGCACGTCTCGTACCAATTACAGCTCGAGCGGATAATTGGCTGCAAGAGCTCGGTCGGACGTAGTCGCGCGATGATAAGCGCGCGCCGGGTGTTGTATACATCAGGAGAGGCACGTCTTTACGCCCAAGACTCGCACGCGCGCGCGACAAAAGCCTCGGCGCACAAACTGCAGGCGGAATTAGCGAGGATGCGCGCGAGGGAAACAGTTGCCTCTCGGGCGCGTATACTTCTCGCGCCCCCGAGCACGGCGATTATTATACGCCCGCAGCCGGTGTATAGGCCGAGGGGACCGGGGACGGGGAGCGCACGAATATCGCGATTACGCCCGACGATATTGTATACGTCGGGGAGGAGGCAGCACACCACTTTCTTCCGAAAGCCTCCGGCGTACTACTACTGTACACATCCACACCCACACGTACGAATGCTCTCTCCGCTTATTGGCTTTATTTTCACCGGCAGTTCATATCCATTATTGGCGCCGCCGCTTACACGCGCGCGCGCCCAGCCCGGGTCTCTATATCAGCACCGCGACGCTCTTTGTTCCCCGCGGCTAATGCGCGCCAGCCTCTCTCTCTCTCGCTGCAGCGGGACTGCACCGTGTGTTGTTGCGCGCAGTGCGCAGGAGAAAGTCCGAACTTGACTGATTGCACCGGGCACGACGCCGGGCTTTGACAGCTTTCTAATGAGCCCCATTAATATTTGCTTAAATTACTATTTGTTACCGAGCCGTATACGAGCCATTGTAAAACTCTCCACTCGATCAGCTATCCTGCGTATACTGACTAGCGCCGCGGCCGACACAAAAATATCGCGTATTGTCGGTCTCCGCGTCGCCAAACTACTTCCTTGACGGATCGATTTTTTACACCTGCTCTCTCGCGCGCGCGCGCGCGCGCGTTATTCTCTTCGACGGTCGAGAGCTGCAACGAGTGATTTGTGGCTGCTGTTGTCCTGCGGCGGTCGTTTACACTTTTCATGCCAGTAGTAACAGCCCGACGAGGCGAGACCGAGACTTTCTACATAGGATAAAAGAAATCAACTGTTTTGTGTGTGCCAAATCAATCTCACGATCGGAGCTTATGAATAATCGCTTTGTGCCCGATTGAGGGAAAATCGTTGTCAACGCCATTTCGGGATTTTTCCTGTGTAATCACACAGGGGGAAGATCATCCAGCTGTAACGTACGAGTGTACACATGCACAAAGAGTCGTTTGGGCTCGCGGAAAGTCGGAGTATTCGGTCGGGACAGTATATATACCAATCGGACGAAGCCGGGATAATTGATGGTCTCGGCAGAGAGAACAGGCTCTCGCATGGCCGGTTTGAGCAATCCTAATTAAATTAAACTCGACCGGAGGAACAAAGCGGCGTGCGATGAATAATTCGCAAGAAAGATTACGCGTAATACGTCGGCTTAAATCAAATGTATTATGCGCGAGGGCCGGGGGGACACTCGCGAGCGGCCGCGCCTCGAGTCTTTGGAGGAATTAGCCAAAGCCCAAGCAAGTCCGATTACCCAATGGCCCCAAGTATAATTCGGTTTTACGTCGAGGCTCGGGACGAGCTTTCGGCTGTGCAACGGCGCGTCCCCACACGTACGCGGCTGAATCATATACATACGAAGGTGGGTTGCCCGGGAAGTAGCGATAATTAATATCGATCTAATCGCGATCGATCGCCATTAGGCTCGACGAGAGGGCCGTGTATGGGCTCTCTGGCAAAACAATCGCGGCGCGGCCGCGAACATCTCCATAAATGCTGATTAATCAACGGTCTATTTGGCCCCGCGGCTTGATTAGCCCTCGGGCGCGACGCTCCACATATTTCCAACTTGCCTGCGCGAGCGAGAATTCGCCCTCTGATATATCGTGCGCGCGCGTGCACTCAAGCCGCGTATTGATAATCTCGTTGGGCTGCGGGCTCGACTCTCTCTCTCTCTCTCTCTCTCTGTGCCTAGCCGCAGAGCCGATTGCCACGCGCGTCGGCACGTGAATCAAGCCTGCTGCTGGGGCCTCTGCACTTTTCCTTAATTAACTAGGCCGCCCCTTCCCCCCCCCTCTATCGTGCAGCTGCCTTTGAAATTTATTGGGATGCATCGCGGCAGATTTATCCGGGGAATGCGAAATGACGATGTAATTACCGCGGAGACTCGCTCGGAGAACGCCTTTGCCCTTGCGCGCGCACACACACACACACACACACACACGGGGCCGGCGAAAATTCGCGAACGATTGCGCCGAAGAGGGGAGAAGCTTTGAGCGGCGCGCCATCGAATATCGCTGAATTATCCCCCCGCTCGTCGAGACTCGGGAAATCACGCAGAAATATTAATACCACCCCACCCCCTATACCTGCTCTCGGGCTCGAATTTCATCTGGATATGCGCGTATATGCGTATATAGTTTTATATCGCCTCATTAACTCGCCGCGCGCCGACTCGAATTGCGCGCGCACACGTAATAATTTGTTTTGCCCTCGCGGTGAATAAACGTCGGTACAGCAACGGGGGCCCCCGCAGCTGCCAGCGCGTTTTATATCCCCGCGCTAAATATCGAGCCCACCTTTCCAATAGACATATCGAGGCATCCAATGAGGCTCTTTCTCTCATGCGATTTGCATAGTCCTCGTTCGCCCGTATTCAAGATTATTTTTGACTCGCTCGCTCGCTCGCGCGCGTATTTCCACGAATCACTGCGATATGTTAATTAGATGCTTATCTCGCGCCGCTTTCCACTCGGCGGCCCCGCCTTTCTCCGCTGTGTACGCGCGTAGATTGAATGAATTACCCCCCTCGCGCTCGCAGGAGGAACGAGAACTCGCAACCCAAAGTCAGCCGAGCGAGCCACGCAATTGGATTGTCCTGTAATAAACAAACGTGGCAGATGAATTCGCGGGGGTCGGATCGCGAGCGGCAGAGACGAGCGTAAAGTTTTCAGAGCGAGGCTCGTAAAATTAATGAATTAGAGCCGGCCGCTCGCGCGCATATTTCGGGTGGTAAAAAGGGTATACTCTCGCGATGTTTACCCGCGCGCACAAATGACAATGCTACGGCTGTCTGACGTGTGCGTATATACGTGTATAGCGGCGCTCGAGCTGGGGCTTAACGACATCGCACCAGACAATCGGGAGCACGCGCGCGCACTCGACTCTAGACTCGCGCCACGGCGCCGCGGCGCGTGTACGTATAGCAGTAAACGGGGGAATTACGCAGTTGCCCCGGAACAAGCTTCTCCTTGGGCTATCGCGCTTGTACATGTATATATGTATATACACACAGACCCGGACGCGTCGTCCGATATGCTTTACCGTTGAAATTAGACCGGGCATATAAAAGAGGGCTTAATTAATTTTCAGCCCGAGAGAGAGAGAGAGAGAGAGAGAGAGAGAGAGCGAGCGGCCAGATTATCCCCGAACTCAGAGGCGCGTTCAACGTTAAAGGGCCATTAATCATTTGGTTATATGTGCGCGGGCGCGCGGCCACCCAAACGAGCCCATAAAGAAAATCCCGAGACGCGCGCGCGTCGCGGAAAAATTGTTGCCCCGCGAACGCGCGCGCGCGACCGTTAAACCGTTAAGGCATAATTGAATCCCGCGCGATTCATAACTGCGCGTGGTTCTCTATTTTTTTTTCTTTATCCGTCCAACCCCCGCCGATGGCTGGCTCGTAAAGGAAAATTTTCTCCCTTTCCTGCGCGAGTCCCTTTCACCGTGCGATAAAGCCCGCACGCGTCAAAACAAACTGCGGCCTATAATCGTGTAAAAATTTTAACCACCGACGACACGTATTGCCCACGCGACGAAGTTAATACGTGTGACTGCGCGCGAGCACGGGAGAATTGACCCATATGCGAGATATATACGTTTGGACTGGGTTATACGCTGATGGTCACATTCTGTCGGCGCATAATGGAACATCTGCCCTCGAGAGAAAGAGACAAATCTAGATAGACGCTTTCCCGAATTCGATATGTCTCGATCGAAGGGGTTCGTAATTTTTCACGCTGGGGCGAGGGTCAGTCGGGTTTGATTATGCTCCTTCTGTGCGCGCGCGCGCACTGAATATTAATGCAATTTTCACGCATAATCCCACCAGCAGATGGTTCGCACTCGAGCTCTAACCGCCCGCGTGTCTGAATGATTCATCGCGAAGCGTATACATGTCGAATGGACGCGCGATATGCGTGCGACAGTCCTTTTGATGACGATCGTCTCCTTAGCAATAATGCCTCATTACCCTTCAAATTGCCGATTCTCGATCGGCATTATTTCACTCGCTGTTTGTTCTTTTTTCCTCCCTCCCCTCGATTCGCTCGCCTCGTCTCGTTGCACAAATGCAAGCGAGTACTCGAGCAAAGTGCTCGTTTTATTCGTAGGCAAGAGATCTGCAAGCGAGCGAGCGAGCGAACAAGAGAAAGTTTTTATTACAACGATGAATTGATATGGCTCTTCAATTTGTACCGTTGCCCCGGCGCGCGCGCGCGAGCAGAAGTATACGGAGGAAAATCAGAGTGTAAATGTTTTTCTTGCCCCCCGGGGTTATTTGCCCCTGTTCTGCATAATCCATGAGAGAGCGGCAAGAAAAATCCCTTTGGCAGCGTTTGCGCGTAGAAAATCTCTCACAATCGACGTTGAAGGAGGGATTCTCTCACTTGTAGGGTGGAAATCCTCTCGTCTTTTATAACCCCGACTGCTCCGAGAGAACTGCTCGAAGAGAGCTCGAAGGGGGCCGGCCGCCGTCGCGATTTATCGGTCAACTTTGATTAGGTACTTGGCCGAATAAACACGGCACTCGGCAGCAGCTTTTATTACGCTCACGATTGCCGGCCTGAGCGGAATGAAAAAGTTGGCTCAATTTTCCCCCCTCCTCCTGGCACATCCCTCGCGCGCCATGGTGTGTCTGCTGCTGTTGCTGCTACTGGCGCTGCACCCACTCCTCTTATTTTACACCCGCCCGCGGAAATTTACGATTTAGACATAAAATATATAGGTAAGGGGCCGCGCGGAATTGTTGAAGCTGCGAGCGCGCGAAAAAAAGCCGATGGGTAGAGAGAGAGAGAGAGAGAGAGAGAGAGCAAGAGAGCGTGTATATGCTGTACGTGCGCAGTCCGTTTTGAAAATTTATGCCCCATCGGCGCGTCGTAAATCCCGAGGAAAACAAACGTTCCCCGGCGTTCCTCTCGTGCATATAGGTGAGCTTTCCGCGGAAAACAATTCGTTTAGCTGTTTGCTCATTTCCTTATTTCCGCGAGCGAGCGAGCGGGTGCGATTCTCGCGAGGGACGCGCCCCGTATACCGAATAACGGCTGCGCTGTGTGCGGGGAGGAGGGGGGAGGGGGCAAAGCTGTATCAGGGGGATACCGAAAATTCGTTTGGCCACCGCTAATTGCATCGGTAATGAGGCGATCGGGGGTAAGTGGCAGCTTGATCCGGCACCAATTTCACGTCGGAGCCCAACGGCCAGCTGGAGAATAGAGCGAGCAAGCGTACACACGAGCACACGAGAGAGAGAGGAGGATGCGGAGGGAAGAGGGACTCGCGCGCTGCGCTATTACTGCACGCTCGGATAGCGAGACTCCCTCCCTGCCCTTCGGCGTGGCTCTCAGGACGCGAGCCCGAGGGAGAGGAGGGAGGGAGGGGGCAATAAAACTAATGGTAACGCTCGCGAGCTCGCCCCGGTAATTCCTTGCGGTCTGTTTGTCGCGCTCGCGGCTGCACGAGTCGACGACCTGCACCTCAGTGCGCGCGCGGGGACAAAGACGCTGCACTGCAGCCGCGCTGCGTCGCGCTCGCGAGAAAGTATCCGCGCGCGAGCTGCTCGTCCCAAGGTCAGCTGGGTTCGCTCGGTCACTCGGGCTCAATTACGGGCTGCCGCCCCCGATCCTCAGCTCCGTCGTTTCGTACCTCGTCATCGCCCGACTTTTACCTTTTTCAACTGGCCCGCATGCGAGGCAGGGGCTGCAGGGGGACGAAAAAAAGTAAAAACACGGCCCCCATTTTCACTTTCGCCCGCGCCGCGACAAATTATCGGCCGGTGCGCGATGATCCCAATTTCCCCAGATCCATTACTGCAGATCTCCTCGTTCGCGGCCCCTGTTTGCGGTCGATTCGTTTTTTATCATCAATTGCCGGCCGATATTTTCGGGACCGAGGCGAATGCAGCTCGTATACATCCATTAAGCGCGCGTATATTTATCAATTTGAACGAGATGTCGAGTGTAAATTGATATATACGCGCGCGCGCGCGCGCGCGCGATATAGAATTGAGCCGTGTCCGAGGAGGATTGGCAATTGTGTATGTGTGTGTTTGGACAGTGGAGAGTTTGGTGCGCGTGCGAGAGAGGGAGAGAGCGTATAGTAACACACGGGTGCATAAACGAGAGATAGAGGAGCTTGTTAGGGGGACTTGGCCCGGCGGAAGTTTTGCTTGACATGTACGTGTGTGTATATGACTAACGTTCGGCTGTCGTTTGATGTGTTTCAGTGGGTGGAGGAGTCGTTCACGAACTTCGACAAAGGGATAAACTGGAGGAGCTACGTGGTATGCGACGTGGCGTACAACAACGTGAACAACTGGCTGTGGACGCCGTTCATCGAGCGGGGCCCGGCCAACCGCATGTACATAGAGATCAAATTCACGGTGCGCGACTGTTCCCTGTTCCCCGGCAACGCGCTCAGCTGCAAGGAGACGTTCAGCCTGCTCTACTACGAGTTCGACGCCGCCACCAAGGAGCCGCCGCCCTGGGAGCCCGACAGCTATAAGCTCATCGGTCAGTATACCCACCCCCCTGCTTCATTCAATCAATTCTCGCAGTGATTTCCCTCCTCGCAGAGAGACAAGCTTTAACTTTTTTTTTGTCACTGCTCGAGCAAGAGAGAGGGACAACTGCACTTGCCGCGCCGTAAAATTTTACGCCACCCTGGGGGGGGGGGGGCGAGGGGGGGATATCGTAAAATCGCGAGGAGAAACTTTTGATATTAAGGTCGCGGAACGCACAAAGTCACCCGCGAGCTGATTGCGTTCGAAGCGGTCGCGGGCCGCCGCGAGATTAACTCGCGGCTCTAATGAATTCAAGCTCGCCGCGCGGCAGCTGGTGGCCGCGCAAAACTCGGATTGAAGTTTGTAAAAGGGGAAAACGTTTGTTTGAGATGTAAATTATTGAAACAGGTCGGATAGCGGCGAACGAGGGGAGGTTCAACAGCAACACGGAGGTGATAATAAACACGGAGGTGAAGTCGATCCCGGTGACGAAGAAGGGCGTGTACTTCGCGTTCAGGGACCAGGGCGCGTGCATCTCGCTGCTGGCCATCAAGGTGTACTACATAAGCTGCCCGGAGGTGTCGGTGAACTTTGCGCAGTTCCCGGCGACGCCCACCGGCAGGGAGGTCGCCCTGATCGAGCAGAGCGTCGGCCAGTGCGTGGTGAACGCGGTAAAGATCGAGCAGCCGACGTTCCTGTGCAAGGGCGACGGCAAGTGGTACCTGCCCTCGGGCGGCTGCCACTGCAAGCCCGGCTACCAGGCCGACGTCGACAAGCAGCAGTGCATCGAGTGCCCCATCGGCAAGTTCAAGCACGAGGCCGGCGCCCACACGTGCGAGCTCTGCCCCGCGCACAGCAAGGCCCCCGACTACGCCTTCACCGAGTGCAGGTGCGACGCCACCTACTACAGGTCCGCCAAGGACCCCAAGAAGATGCCCTGCACACGTAAGTCTCGCTCATCTATTTATCACTCTCTCACAATTACTTTCAAACCACTGTACACTCCATCCCATTCTGGCTTGGGATTATTTTAGTTTGTAACCTTCGCACTGGGAAATTCTCGTATCAAGTGCAACTCGAAACCCGCGGGTGATCGGGTGCGACCGATAGAAGGTCACGCGATCACCCATGCGGGACCAAGTTGCCTACCACATACGCCCTCGGTGCGAACGGGATTTTTTATCATACCAAGCGTAGAGTATACTTTTGCTCGCTTGTTTTTGGGAAGTAAAAAATTTTTTTTCAACCCGCAAAACAGGGCTATATCGCTAAAAAGCTAGAGAGAATCAGTTACTATGACAAAAAAACAATATCGCAGGATTTTGAGTATAATATTATATATTGGGGGACTATGTGGTTGGACCAGATGATTTGAACGATTTTTTCACTCCGCAAACGTATACCGCGATGGTCATGAAAAATTTAAACAATGCCAGATGGCAAATTGCCGCGGTGACTGCTTTCCATTTGCACATTTTTGCGGAAGGGAATAAGGGAAAGGGATAAAAGGAAGAGGAGGAACGAAATCAGTCGGAGTCAATTTGAAGTTGCTTGGGAAGTTTGAGTAATTACCGATCGTGCTTTCTGCTGCAGAACCACCTTCGGCGCCGCAGAACCTTACAGTTAACTTTGTCGACCAGTCGACTGTAATTCTGTCTTGGAACGCTCCGCACAAACTGGGTGGTCGAACGGATACGACGTACCGAGTTGTCTGCGATGCCTGCAGTTCGGGAGTCAAGTACATTCCTAACACCGTAAGTTTATTCACTCTTACCTCTCGCACATAATACTCACATTCTCATATACTTTTCTTTTCCCGCCCGTATTCAAATTAATCTGTAATTACAATATTCAACATTTCATTGGATACCAGTTTTTATACTTGGCAATTATCGCAACGTTTATAATTCATTCGGGAGGTAACGCTCGAGAGTAATCGTTAAGCTCGGTTATTTACAACACAATCGCTCGGCTTAATTATGATTCGTAAATAAACATGCCAAGGAGGAAGTGTTCTCTGATACGAAGCATCATCGATTCAAGTGATATTTTGTCCACTTTACAACTGTTGAATTTCGTGCGAGCGAGGAACGAACGTTCGAGCTCGGTAACTCGAGTCCTGGATTAAAAAAAAAAAAAATTCATGATTTACAACAGGAAATCTTCAACGACACGAAGATTACGATCACCGGATTGAATGCAGTGACGACGTATCGGTTTCAAGTGTTCGCGGAGAACGGAGTTTCGCATCTGGTCGGCAAGTCCGAGTACGTTGACATAACGGTGACGACCGAGGCGAGTGTGCCCAGTCTTGTCAGCAACGTCAGGATCACCAATGTCAAGAGCTCAGAGCTGAGCATCAGTTGGGACGCGCCTATCATCGACATAACGGGCGATTCCGATCTCGTCGAAAAATACGAAGGTACATTATTCAGTTTTTCTTTTTCCAATCTTTTCAAATAGATGCAACTGATATATACAAATCGGTCAAAGTGCCCCCGTGCTTTGGTCGCTGAACAACAAGCAAACTTGCAGCCACTCTAACGTAAACTTGTGTCCAAATCTCTAGTGAGGTGTTATCCGCGATTCGAGGATTCGACCAATGCCACTGTGATCCAAACTTCCGATCTGTCGGCGACGTTCAAGGGCCTGAAACCGGCAACCGACTACGCCATACAGGTGCGAGCGAAAACGACTCGCGGATGGGGCGAGTACACGCCCATTGTCTACAAGAAGACGCCCCACGCCATGGGACTAGGTGAATTGTCATTCTAATTCGTACAATACGTTCCACCAACTTGGTGTCGGTATACTAATTTGATTGTTTTGGCAGATTACGTTGGCGACGACGACAACATGCAGGTTCGAATTATTGCTGGAGCAATAGTTGCCGTGGTCGTTCTACTCATGATAATCATCATCATGACGGTGCTCTTCCTGAGGAGGTAATCTCCCCGTTGTAACTTTCCCCCCATAACTTACTAACAACCCGCTAATCCTACGAATTGAAATGAATTATTGCCGATGCAAACATGCCTTTTTTGACTGATATATTGCAATTTCGATGCAGCAGGGCATCGGACGAGTGCAACAAGAAGCAGCCAAGCGACTGCGACACTTTGGAGTATCGCAACGGAGAAGGTATGTTGGATATGTCGTTTGCAACCCTAACTCGATATACTATCTCTCTATAGTAAAGTAATACATTCACAATTCCCTTGAGTTATAATATTCACCATATTAGTTGTATCACTGCCCCCTGACCCCCCCACATGTCTTGTAAAACTAATATTGAGATCACTATTATCCTTCTGCAAGTTGAGTATTGAGCCTCTGTATTGAACCCTTCGAGTGAACTTGAGATATCTTTAACCTATTTACATGAGTAATATGAAAATCTACGACCTCATAGACAATCGAGTGATATTAAGACAATGACTATATTGATTACGGTGAGAAAGGAGAAATAAACGATTTGTAGAATCCCTTTGGTCAATGATAACCAGAAAATAACAGACGAAAATTATTGCTTATTATTTTTTTTCTTTTTCATTTAAATTCACTGATTTGGCCCTGCAGCTTAAGCATCAATGTCTAACCAAATTCTTTCGATCTTTCTTTTCATGTACGAATTCCCTGACTCTCGTACCTGCCTCCATGAACAAAATCCACTTAAACCCAATGAAACAATGTACACAATCGCGCCTGCTACTACAGGACTAGTTGTGACCTACAGTAAGTCTTCTCCAACACCTAATTTTGACTTCCATGACTCTACTTAGTTTACGTAGCTTATTGCATTCCAGTGAATGAAGTAGTTTGCTAGTCCTAGTTGCATGCATTCATTTATTCTTACACGTATTATTCGAAAGGTATAATTGAAAGAACTTGCTCACCAACACACATACGCGCTCGCTGTTGCCGAGTGAAAGTTAGTTTGTGAATTATATATCGTTTAGAATATGAATACGTGTAAGAATAGTTTGTAGTTGCCTAGATATTCGTCATGTACTTTGCTTATCACACCATCTATGCATTAACTCATCCTTCATCGTCAACAACTAGATACCACTGATGCTTGACTTGTTCAATAAAACTATTATGAAATTTCATGCGATTATTCAAGAGTTTATTTAACATTTAAATTCATCTAGTTTTTTTTCTCATTTTGCACTTGACATTATCTAATAAGAATCATCCGCTTACGATCGCCTCTTGCATTGTGCTTAAAGTTGAATTTTCCTTAGTTACGATTCGGTTTTTATTTTGTCATGTTTGTCAATCAGTCGTTGGTTGTTGTGTTGTTCACAGTGCACTGCAAAATGGACAGTTCACCAATTGTAACAACCCATGCCAACAAGAAACAGTCTTCGCGTAAGTTCTATTAGCGACAGCAATTATGAAGCTTACAAGTGGATGAAAATTGATACGCAAATTTTCCGACGATTTGCGAAATAATTCCGCTCGCATATCACAATAACAACGTGTAACATTAAAAATCTAATACTTTTGATTTCCCGACGTTTTCTTGCGTCGTGCGTGTATTTAGCTGCCTGAGATTTCAAATAATTGATAACATTGAATTCTGTAGAATATAAAAAAGCATGAGTATGATTCCTCGCACTAGTTGATATAGTTTGTTAGATTCCATTAGCTGGTATTTCTCCATTTATATGTCGATTTCAATCATATTCATCTTCCCACTTGATCTTCAAATCGACAAAAGAAAGTTTGAATATTCACAGCAGATCGATTTGAAAACCAAGTGTTACAGCTCATGTTATATTCTAATCATTTTTCATGACATCATTCCACAATAACGACTCGTGTGGTTCAGCAATAACAACAACAATACGATCGCATGTTGCCGATTGAAATAACTTTTCATTGAATCGAAAGTCAATAGTTGTAACTTTGAATTTTGGCCCGCTATTAACTCGAGAACGATGCGACCATACCGCGGATGTATAAGCTTGCCAAGATAACGCCTTGCAATTGACACAAAGTAAAATTAAAATTATACAGACAAAATAATACTAAATAATTGTTGGTCACGAAGATTTACAGTCACTCGAGTCACCTTCTGTACAGCAACATGAAAATAATTCACAAATGATCACCAAGTCACTGTCATTTCATCTCATATCATCATGCATCAACACAAAAATCATCAGCTGCAATCTATATAAGATGCTTGTCATCAGTGTTAATTTGATTTTGTACTTTGAAAAGGTATAATTAACAATAGAATTTGAAGTGTGGAATCGAGTCGCACGATTGTTGCAATGTTGACTTAGCAAAAGCATGAAAAAATTTTGGCAACGGACAGATGCCTCGGCTCGTCTACTTGTAGTCCGTTATATACATATATACATACACACAGACACATATGCAATAACGACTGTGTGAGGGGAAGAGGGAAAGGCACCGAGAGAACGGACAACAGGCGGAAGAGGGGTATTCTGTTGGAAAAAAAAAACTAGTGGAGAACTGGGTCTTGCACTTCTCGACAGTAATTGGCCTCTTTACTCTTTTCTGAAATTCACTGGGACTTGATATACATAAATAAGGCATTAACACGAGCTCTGGAATTCCGAGCATTCGCCTCTGCGTATAATGGCATATAGTTTTTTCTTCTGTTTGCAAAGAGCGAGTGCGATCGTCTTGGCGATAAGGGGAGGAGAGAGAGGGCAAAGGGGGGCGACGGGAACGGGGACGGGGAGGGAGGGATTTAGAAGAGAAACAGAAAGAGAGGGAGAAAGCGCACGCGATGAGGGACGATCGCGCAAACGAGGGCTGCAAGGGTGCGTCTTCGGCCTATGGGTTTTCGACTATAACGAGGCTTGTTTTGATGACGTTACAGTGACGACGCCGCTGTTCACGCCAGCAGTCGGAGTCGCGGCCTCGGCAGGTGGCCCCGGCGGAGCAGGTGGCACGAGCGCCAGGAGCTACGTCGACCCGCACACGTACGAGGACCCCAACCAGGCGGTCCGCGAGTTCGCCCGGGAGATCGACGCCGGATATATCACGATCGAGGCCATCATCGGTTCGTCATCCGTTCTCTGCTCGCCAGACGAAAGGGCAACCAATAAGAAAAAACACTAATTTTTTTATTTGAACAGGCGGTGGAGAGTTCGGGGACGTGTGTCGAGGGAAGCTGAAGCTGCCGCCAGACGGCAGGTCGGAGATCGACGTGGCCATTAAGACGCTGAAGCCCGGCTCGGCGGAGAAGGCGCGCAACGACTTTTTGACGGAGGCCTCGATAATGGGCCAGTTCGAGCACCCCAACGTGATATTCCTGCAGGGGGTCGTGACGAAGAGCAACCCCGTGATGATAATCACCGAGTTCATGGAGAACGGCAGCCTGGACACTTTCCTGCGCGCGAATGACGGCAAGTTCCAGGTGCTCCAGCTCGTGGGTATGCTGCGCGGTATTGCGAGCGGTATGCAGTACCTCGCCGAGATGAACTACGTGCACCGGGACCTCGCGGCGAGGAACGTCCTCGTCAACGCGGCGCTCGTCTGCAAGATCGCCGACTTTGGCCTTAGCCGGGAGATCGAGAGCGCGACCGAAGGCGCCTACACGACGAGGGTAAGTCAGCGCTGGCGCGCCCCGAGATTGTTGTTTGCGGCTGGCCGGGCCGCAAACAACGGCCGCGCGCGTCCCCGACACACCCGACTAATTGCGCCAAATCAAATTGTCACGCAGGGAGGCAAGATCCCGGTGCGATGGACTGCTCCGGAGGCGATAGCCTTCCGCAAATTCACCAGCGCCTCGGACGTGTGGAGCATGGGAATCGTTTGTTGGGAGGTAATGTCGTACGGCGAGCGGCCCTACTGGAACTGGTCGAACCAGGATGTGATAAAGTCGATAGAGAAGGGCTACAGGCTGCCGGCGCCCATGGACTGTCCCGAGGCGATCTATCAGCTCATGCTCGACTGCTGGCAGAAGGAGAGGACCCACCGGCCGACCTTTGCCAATCTCACACAGACGCTCGACAAGCTCATTAGGAGTCCGGACACCCTCAGGAAAATTGCTCAGAACAGGTAAATTAATCGTTATGCAATCAATCGCCTCCATTCATACGTATACGTATTTATACTCATATATATATATATATATATATATATATATATATATATATATATATATATATATATATATATATATATATATATATATATATATATATATATATATATATATATATATATATATATATATATATATATATATATATATATCGTTGAGTCTCGTCGTACACACATTATATTCATAGGCTTTCATTGTCGTGTTATTTATACATATTTATTATATATACTTGTTACGACTCGATATGTTTGACATTTCATCGTGACTTCAGCGTTACGCTATACTTCCAATGGCCTCACGAGTTTTGTAAATAATTAAATTTCAATTTCATTCAGCGTCTTACAACATCTCATGCGATTCTATTCTCTCCAGTTCACATTATTCACAAGGCTCGTTTAATATACAACGATGTGAATGACATCGGTGTAAGCTCAAGTCTCGTTCATTTGAATCGAACGATACGGCGAGTGGAGAGTTTCAATAGCTCCGCAGTAAACTCGCGATTTTATGTGTCTATGATAATTCAAGTACACGACTGTGACATAACCATCTTGATCCTTCGTTGTATCGTTCGAGGGTCATTATTTCAACTGAATCATGTCGCATGCCACGCGAGTCCATAAATTAATTTTTCTCGAAAGCTATAAAGTTTCAAATTGATTTGTTGCCGATATTTTATACGAGGCGTTCACGCTCTCTGTGTTGTGTTTCGTTTTTTTTTTTTTATTCGTACTGACGCGCGCACACACACACACACACACAAGCTTGAATGTCGTACTTGTTCGCAACCAACAAACGCTAAACGATATGGAAAAAAAAGACCAAACATATTTCACGAGTGTTCAAGTTGTGCGGATGTTTAATCGAAAGCATCAATCAATACGGAAACCTGATTGGCATTACTGGAACTCACCCAAATTCTACAAGTGACTGATTTTATTATCATGTAAATATGAGCAACGTTGTATTCCATTTGCTTTTTACTCGTAGGTAAAAAGGACGTGGACGTTCACTTGATGTTTTTTTTTCTTTTGTTTCTACATTGTTTTTTCTTATTTTTGGGTTTTATCGTCAAAATTGCTTTTTAGTTGATTTCGCCGTTGCAATCGCACGTAGAGAGAATTTAGCTTGTTCGTAAACAGCGCAGCTTCTTGATTTTTGTTTGACGATGAAATTTACACAGCAATAGAAGCGGCAATAGTGTCTGGGAGCAAAATTAATTTATGGACGACGAGTCTGACCTCACTTTATTTTGATTCGGGATTTTTTTTCTTTTCGCGGCGAACTGCCGATTAATTGAAACACACATATGGTGGCTTCACATAGCTTTACAATCGCTTATGGCGCTTCATATCATTTTTAATTTTTCCTAAACCTCCATCCCAAGATATGGCTTTTTTTTCTTGTATCTAACAATGTAATCAAATGATAAATCACGATTGCAAATTTTCTCTCAAACAACATCAATTGTCTACTAAACACAATAACAGTTCTTCACGAGGTAACTTTTTCAATTAACGTTGCAGTAAAAGTATATGTATATGTACAATCTACGTAACATCGCTTTTCGTAACAGTATATTTGACTAAAAACCTTACTGCATTGTAAATGATAATACGCTTGCAAGCCATACGTGCTCTCACGTGCCGACAGAGAAATAGAGGAGCATGTTGAAAGGGTCACTCGGCAGGTCGCCCATGCGAAAAGAGAGAGAAGGATAATATACAATGAGAGGTGCAGTGCCGAATGACGTTTTCTCGTTGGAAAGAGTTTACGCATATGATAAAAGTTGCACGCGTTGCGTGATCCAACATTTTCGTTAAACAATTGAAAAATGCCACGATCGGCTAGAGTATGAGAGAAAAAAAAAGAATTAAAACAAAAAAAAAACGAAAGAAGTCCAAGTCCAGCCTTGTAAATGTGTCCTTTTCTCTTTTTTGTTTCTGGGCTAATTTCATTGTGGTTTTGGTTTTGTGGTGTCTTTGGTACCGTACTGGCTCGACTACTGCTACTACCGCTACTACTACTACGCTACTGCCTACTGGTACACCTGGGTCGATGATGAACGTGCAGCGTGAGGCCACCCGCCCACAATCCGTACTATGTGACGACGTCGCACGCGGCGGCGGCCGCGCAGGCCCAGGCGGCTGCTGCTGTCCAGGCGACGCTGCCGCACCCCGCGTCCGGCCACTCGGCCGCTGCTGCCGGCGGACCCTTCGTTGAGATAGTGGCCCATCAGGCCCAGTCAGGCCTCGCCGTTCCAGTAATGCCAGCGGGAGCCGGCCGAACCTTACACTATCACACACACGCGGCGACACACACACTGCCACACCAGCCGCCGCTCACCTACCCCAACTGGGTGCCGTTCACCCACTTCGGCTGACCCTTGCTCCGGCCCGAGCACCTCGACGAGCCCACCTAGGCAGCGCCGCCTCTGCTCCCACCGCGGAATCGGCCCCGCGACCGAGTCTCCACATTCCTCCTGTCCTCCGCGACATTCTGATATGCTCCACGTTCACGCAACTGCGTCGCCTGCGACGCGCCCGTACTCATGTATACTCTTGTACAGACTCGTATGCCCTCTTGTACAGACACTCGCGTTGCAATATATATTAACCCCGTCGTGTACGACAACGACCAATCGACTGATATATCTGCTGCTGCTACTGCTGTAAAATCAAGGCTTGCGCCGCTCCTCGGACACATTGTACAGTACGCCGCTTTCATACGCGCTCTCTAGTTCATTAATTTACACACATCGTACACGCCCATGTGGGCAGTCGTGTTGCGAGCTCGCGACCGCGGCCGATTCCCCCCTGATGCGTGAGGGAGAGACCCCGGGGCCGAAAAACGCCTCTGGCTTCCTCGTCGAGGGCTCGTCTTCGTGCTAATTGCCGGACAAACGAAACGAATAATCTATCGTAACGATTTTAGAACCCGCCCGCCCCCGCCCCCCCTCCCCCTATAACTAGCGCCCGTTTTATCTTCAATTATTCTTCGCATTATATATTTATTATACATACATAAATATATATATATAAATAATATAAGAACGACAATTTCTCAAGCGCCTGCGACTGAGTAACTTTTAAGATTCGCTGTCGATCAAATATTAATTCAATGTTGACCAGTGTTTTTACACTCTGAAGAGAAGATTTAACATTAATGGTTGCTATAAACAAGTTAAAGAGATTACAATTGATGTAACTATATACGATCGATTCGAAGCCCCTAGAGTCCCGCGTTGTCAACAACAGATTGTCTTCCTCTTTTCTACTCGCTCTGCTGGCTTTTATTTATTTTTATACATTCTGACTGTCCTTACGAGATGCAATAGTATACTTGAAGTTAATTTTATGCGTACCTGCGGACGTTTTCGGACTCTAGTCCTTTTGAATCGATGGTCGTAGATAATTTTTTACGAAATACGTAGCATTAGAATACGTTATCGATTATTGTAGATGAGAAAATAAAATATTAGAAAAAAAAATATAAATTATTATATTAAAAATCATTAGCGGACGAGAGCAACCAACGAATAGCAATATAAATATACGTAGAATCTGTAGAGGCAGAGCTTAGGCGAATCGCGTCGAAATCGACGTCTTTATAGTCTTTCAGATATTTCTACCGAACGATATTACGATCAGCAAGAAGGATAAATTATCATTATTATCATTATTATTATTATTGCTATTATTATTATTATTATTATTATTATTATTATTATTATTATTATTATTATATTATTATTATTATTATCATTCTGATTATTATTATGATTATTATTATCTTTATTATTATTATTATTGCTATTGTCGGTATTACGATAAAGTTACGAATTAATTGCGGCATAAATAGTCATCGATGAGTAATTGTAGAGCATAGCATTAATTGATGACGAGAAGAATCGAATAAACGATGAGAATTATTAAATTTCACAAGGAAAGTGATATTTGAATTGATAATCGGTAGATTGATTGCATCCCAATTATTTTCATAATTATTTTCCTCATAATTTGTCCTCTTGGTATTGTATTTATCAAACATTATTATCATAAAATTACGACTAGGATCATTGTCATTATGATTATTGTGATTGTTATAATTGTGAAAGCATTCGATTTTACATTATACCAGTATTTTACTGCCATTCGAGAAGTACAGATGCGCGGCGTAATCGATTTTCCTTATCTTTAAAAAGTATATATAAATATAAGACTGTATGGATACATGACCGTTAACCGAAAAGCAATAAATTCGAGCAAGACTTTTATCGCGACATGACTGAAAAATAAACCGTTCTCTTCGAAACACGAGCAATTTGACAAGTCGATTCTTTCTGGAGGAAAACGACGTTGTTGCCTCGTTGATCCCTTTCACTGCCCTCAACTCCAGTCGCCTGTTTATCAAGCCAATTCGCGCAAACGTAAAAACACACAAGATACACAGAAAAACATGCACAGCGAGCGAGAGAGGCGTCGAAAAAAGGCCGCGCGCAGAGTGTAAAAAGGAAAATGTGAGAGCGAGCGAGTGCGAGGAAGAAGGTGTGTGTGTGTGTGCGTGTGTGTGCGGAGTGTACGAAACCGAGTGAATGGGAGAATGAGCAAGAGCGAATGGGAATGGAACAGAGAGAGAGAAAGAGATACGAAATTGTGTGTGTGTGTGTGTGTGTGTGTGTGTGTGTGTGTGTGTGTGCGAGTAAGGTGGTATTGGGTGCGCGCGCGGACGAGTGTGACCTACTCCATTACACTAACGAATGCTAACGATTGTCAGAATCAGGGAAAGGGGTGCTCCACCCCCACCCCCACCCGCCACCTCCGCTACCAACGTGCATTTGAGAAAAAGGTAAAGAGAACTGAGAAACTCAAGAATTCGGCGCCCAGCCGTAAGAGCGCGAATCGAGGCGAGAAGCGAGGAACGCTTGAGTGTGCGCCGCTCCTCTCGAGTGCTGCCCGCCAGACCGAGCGCGCCAGACCTATATATATACGCGGCGCGCGTCTGTGTAGTTGAACGCGGCGCGCGCGCGCGGAAAAGGGGGACGAAAAACGTACAAGACCCGCGCGCGGCTTGGAAAAATCAAAGTCTCCAAGAGAGCAAAGCTCGGCTGCACTGCTAATCTGCAAAGGGTAATCCGCATAGTTGAGCAGCCCGCGATTTATGAATATTTCAGGGTATTAATTAGTCGCGCTGTAATTACGTTTCCAATTAGCGACAGCGGGCTCGCTTACTCGCTCGCTCGCGCCCGTTCGAAATTGAAAGAAAAGATGTCGTCGCACATTATCAAGTTCCTCTCGTCTCGCCCGCCAAGACAGCCTCTACCTGATGTTGTATATAATACTCTCCCTCTACCCCACCCCACCCCGCTCTCTATCTTTCACTCTCTCTCTGTCTGTCTGTCTGTCTGTCTCTCTCTTTCTCTCTCTCTCTCTCTTTCCACCCACGTAGACAGCGTTTGCTCTGCTTGTATATTATCCGTATTGCTTTTTAGTTGGTATCATACGTATACACACACACACACACACACACACACACACATCGCACTGCCTGCTTGTTTCACACACCAGCTCCATATCTGTATGTGAGAATATAGCGTACACGCATGTACACACCTGATATGCGCGCAAGTTGTTCATATATACATACACCTTATGAATATACAAATTATAAATATATTTATACATAATACCATAGCTATTTGACAAATCGTCAATATAAATACATGTGTAGAGACGTAGAGGCGTGAAAACGTTGTTCTTTTTTTTTTAGTGAAAACCGTATACGAACGTATATGTGTGTATATGTGTCTATATACGCGATACCGAGTGTATCTCGCGAGAATGAACTCGACGACGAGCGATAAATTGCTATTATTGTCATATTAGTGTGTGTGCAGCACGCGGACACACGTGTGTAGCCGGTATACACCGCTGCAGCCGCGTACAACTACTTAGCATACTAAAACCATACAACTATTATGCCACCGCAGTGGAGCCTCCGCGTTTTCCGTGGAGTTACTTTGGCTGTTGTTCTTCGCTTGTATACGTATATATTAAGCGAGCTGCGAATGCTCGCGTACGCGAGAACGCTCGAGAAACACTATATGAGAACCCGGAGAATCCCTTTGAGCCCCCTTCGCCCCTCACCCTTTCTCTATATTTCTCAATGTCGCACCGTGTATAGATCCTAATTCGTCCTCTGGCTCCTGCACCATAATCTCGGAGTGTTTCTTTAGTCTGAACCGCGTGTCGCGTGTAACTTCTTTTAAATTACACTCGAGCTCGATCGAGCATTCAAGTTCGCGCGAACATCGCTCGAGACAAGATAAATACGTGAGCAATCTATTTTTATCATATTCCACCATACCCTTCATACCTTTTTAGTTTTAATTACGTGTACGCATACATTATATTTGTAAGACATAACAATTGTATATACGAATCCCCGAGACCTAGATTAACTTGTATAAGCAATGATCTTTTTATTATACATATATAAATATTACAAATGATATTCGATTGACATATTGTTGCTTATTTGAGGATTT
Source organism: Aphelinus atriplicis (assembly GCA_020882685.1). NCBI lineage: Eukaryota > Metazoa > Arthropoda > Insecta > Hymenoptera > Aphelinidae > Aphelinus > Aphelinus atriplicis. The sequence continues at coordinate 53,564,016 of CM037073.1, read as the reverse complement.
GTTGAATAAATCAAATCGAATTGATTAAACCTCAACCCTTGTAGTCTTGCAAGTTTTTTTACTAGTCTTCTACAACTCATTCACCTATCCTGATTCCATACGTATATCATATATATACGACACGTGATGATATGATACGTGAGTCAATAGTAAATAGAGACGTTGGAGTGAAAATAGCCCCTATAGCCACCTTGTAAGAAGATTGATTTTCCAAATGAATGAATTTCAAGTCTGGAGAAAAATTAGCAATGAGTTTAGAAGCGAGTTTCACCCCCATAGAGTAAATATCACAGAGTAATGAATCTAGAGTTGTGAAATTTGTCCGAGCTTTCTCACTCCCTCTACAGTAGAAAGACTCGATCGAAACGAGACGGTCTGCCCGTAGAACATGCGCGTATTGCGCGAATGTAAAAGGACACTCGCGGGCAGTCCGTGACGTGCGATTCTAAACTCGAAGCCGAAAATGAAAAAGGCAATTGAATAGGAGGAGAGAAAGATCCCATGGGGGGCAGGGATGTGAAACTGTGTACTAATTGTGTTGTTGAATTGACGCAGGGGGACAAATCCTCTGGCTCCGGACGCAGTGGACCTGACGCAGCTGACGTCGGTGAACGAGTGGCTGGCGTCGATAAAGATGTCCCGGTACGCGGAGAGCTTCGAGCGCGCCGGGGTAACGAGCCTGGAGGCGGCGGCGCGCGTCACCGTGCAGGAGCTCACGGCCCTCGGGATCACGCTGGTCGGCCACCAGAAGAAGATAATGAACAGCGTGACGGCGCTGAGGGCGCAGATGTCAGCGACGTCGCAGGGCTTCCTGGTCTAGCCCTCGCTGCCCCGGCGCTACGAGGAGATCGAGCTGCTGCTCCCCGGAGCCGCGGCTCGCTGACTAGCGCCGCCCCACCAGCAGCGGGTCTACGCCGTCATCGAGGACTACTGCCGCGAGTTCGCCGCGGGGCCGTCGCGCGCCGCCGCCGGCCGCTCGTGCGGCTGCCCCTCCGACGACGAGCCCGACTACTCGCCGCCCCCGGACTTGCACTGCCAAACCTTCACGGACTATCTCCAGTGAGAGACACGCGCCTCTTCCCCAACACATACAAATGATGAGCGGCATCTGCCTGATACAGGGCTCGCTCGCGCCCACCCGCGCGATCATTTATTATACATATACATACGTACGTCTGGGTATGCGTCCGTGTGTGCACGTGAGTGGATCTGTCGGTGGGATAAGCGCGAGTGCGCGCTCGCGGCTGCGGGACAAGCTCGAGCCAATCGTATAAGAGGACCTTGCCTTCTAGCGTTACCTAGCTGTGTGTACATAAATATACGTGTCACTTGTCCGCAACGGGAAAATCGTGCCAATGCAGGGGTGCAACTGAGCGAATGATGACTGGATTTATTGCGTGCGTACGTGTGCGTGTGAGTGTGTCGAGGATATGCGCCGCCGACAGGATTATCGTCCGCGAGCGACTTGCTTGCTTAAATAGAAGCGCTTAGCTGCTTCGTGCTATGTACATTGCGCGCTCTATCTTCCTCTCTATCCCTCTCCCTCCTCTCCCTCCCCTCACCCCTCCTCTGTCACTCTCTCTTTCTCTCTCTCTCGCCCTATTCATCATCTTCTTCTCGCGTATATCACTAGCGGATTAATGTATCTTGCTGAGCGTCGATGATTCGTCTGATGGGAGAAGAATGAACGGGTCAAAAATTATCAGGTTTCGCCTTGCAACCTTCGTTTTTTAATATTGGGCTTTAAAAATTGACGCTACGCCGCAGGCTTTTATCAAAATGCCGCCACGTGATTGGCAAGCTTCTTAAGCTGTTGGCCGCGTCGAAATTGTAAATATATATCCATGCCAAAATTTGTGGAGAATTCTCTTTTTTAAATTGAAACTCGAGAAAAATTGTACATATATAATTATCTTTATTGGCTTGCCGTCGATATGTGTTGTAAATCTGACGAATTTCGAAAGCTGTAGTAGGAGAATGTTAGCTCGATGTTGCTTGTTACTGCGTTGAATACGGATCGCATTGGAATGAGTGGTGCATTCTCCAATGTTTTTGATTTCTTGTAGAAATTCAATGTTTTTTAACATGTTGCTCTCTCAACAAGTAAGTATTTTTTATGCCTCGAGCAAAATATTTGATTGTCAATGAGCAATTGAACTGGGTGGCACCCGGTGAAGAGGTTTCGAGAAAAGAAAATCTGATGATTTTGGACTGAAGAATGCTAGTGAAAGAATATATATTTGAGCGTTTTAAATGTCAGAGAAACTTTGCACCGTGATTATTTCGGCATCATGAACATATCACAAAGTGGACATGGTATAAAGTTGATAAAATTCTTTCCCGTGGCTCTGAGAGAGTAGAAAAGTAACTCTCTTACACGCGAGAACAAGAATCGAATGAATAATTTGAAAGTGTACTGACGCATCGAAATTTCAATTTTCGCAATATAAATCGCATCTTGGAGCGAAACTACGTCCATTCCAGTAAATGTTAAGCAGTATATAGCGGTTGAAATCAAGCGTAAAACAAATCAAGTAAGAGAGAAACAATTGTCGTGGAAGAAACACAAAGAATTTGGCTTAAATCCTTCCGTTGCAGAAGGATGCTTGTCTCGTTGCACAGAAGCCCTATAGATGAAAAGACTGGTTTTTCCAAGACACCCGAAATTTTGGGAATATGTTCTTACGTATTCCCGAAATGACCGAATCACGACGTACAACAAAGTATTTTACATGCTTTTTGAGTTTCTTTTTTATTATATAAATATATAAATAAAAAATATATATATATATATATATATATAAAATAAAGTCTGTCCGAACCATGCGAGGTCAACGGTCATGCCTCGTGAAAGTGTTTATATTCTTAGTTTTCAGGAACATTGTAAACTAGTATAAATCTTGAAAAAAAAGGCTAAATAGATGAACGGCCCTATGTGTCGCGCGAACACGCCTTTACGTTTTTTTTTAGTGAAAGAACGAAGGTTATTGCTGGTGACAGATTCGAGTTGCTCGAAGCGATAAAAACTAAGGCCTCTTTCTACTTAAGAGGATCAAGTGCGATGAAGAAATCGAAGACGAAATGAGCTAATCGAAATATGAATAATTAAAAATAAAAATCGGTGACGATTACGAGAAGCAATAAGTGGATACACGCAAATGCAGATTTTTATATAGAGAATGTTAAAAAATTTCAGATGATATTAACTATCAAATAGTGCTATCTTCCTAAATGTTCGTATTACGAGTGAAACGATAATATGAGATACGTAAAAAATAAAAGAACAGCTGAAGTTGGTACGCGGATTTCCAGTTGAAATCATTAATACACACCGGGCAGATGATTTGAACAAATAAAAATGACCTAATCAACCAAGAAAACTAATTATATAAAACTGTGTGCATTAAAGCTTTCAAATTGAATACCGCGAGAGCGTTTCAAGATTTTGTGACGTACTTGATTGGGTCTAACGGCGAGTGTGCAGGTGCGATAGGTAATTTCAAGAGTTGAGTATTACTTCAGCTTCTTATATATCGTTACTCATATCTCAGAAGTAAATCTCGTCTAAGGTTGCTGTCTGATTAAAACATTGGTCTTCCTTCAGCGAAATCGCGTTCTCTTTTCGTTTGCGAAAGAATTTAATAAAACTAAAATCTATAGAATTAATATCTCTTCGAAATTTCTTGTCGCACTTGCAGTCACACATACACACATATACACATATTTTGGTTACCTCGTATACATATAAGATTCGTCAAGCGTGAAATGGAATATCGATTGAATGGAAGACAAAATAGAAAGAGAATCATTTAGGGAAAACTTAGAAGAAAAAACATCTAATCAAAATTCATGAAGCCGCGTGACTGTCCTCGTCTGCATCGTTTGTAAAGAAAGGAATATGAGTTATAGGGAAAAATTAGATGCCAGACACTTTTTACTTAATTCTCTAACAATTACCGCCTCTGTACTATTATTTATTGAAATGAGAAGAAACTTATTTATTGTTTAAAGATCTGACTAAATTAAAGAAACTTGATTTATCGTATAGTTTCATTTAGAAATAATGCGAAAGGGAGAAGCGACAGAAATAGCATTTCCTTATTTTCGAAGTTTTTCAAAAACTTCTCTGTTGTAAAAAAAATAACAAAACCATAAAACTGCAAGGCAAATGCATCAACAATAAACATGAACGTCGAATCGATAAGCAATTCATAGAATAAAATTAGCTAAGCGTTATTTAGGTAACGTACGTGCGCGTTGTTTAATTTTCATTATTTACAAATATTTTATTAGCGAAAAGTCTTTGCCAAAGTACCTGCTACGAAAAAACAAACAATCTCGTATAGCAAAATATTTAAAAAAAAAAGACCAAACAGGTACAGTCCCATGTATGTACATCGCTTACTTACGTTTTTACGCACGATATAATTTTACCTACTCAAGCAAACAGTTTATAATTGGTTTGTTACTTCAACGAATACACCGAAAACAGACACACTTGAACGAACACATTACCTCCGTGCGTCTTCAATTTTTGTATAAAAAAGAAGAGAATAAATACGAACAAATAAAATACAGAGTGAAATAACAGAGCGCAAAATAGAACCTGTCGACAAATTTTTGGGATGAATCTAAACATTTTTCCTATGGTGTTATCAAGACGATGTTGAATGTACATAATAAGATATAATAAATAACATACCTTATATGATGTAAAGTATACTCTTTTTTGTCATTTATGCTAGAGTTCACCTTTTTATTCTATTCCACTCCTTAAATCATATGGATACATTCTTCAAGGTAAGATATTACTAATGAAATGTCCATCATATTGTGATAAATTCATATACAAGATATAAAAATATGATATATTTTGTGTTGATGCGTAAACCGGCATTTCCCGTACTAGTGCGTGAAATGCGTGAGCTTTTTTCAAATGCTCTTTAAACGAGCATTCGTAACATAAAATATCGTATCCAACTGGTGCAATCATTTTTATGCGGCTTTGTCGGCCACTCGAGAACGTGTCCAAACGTGTCTTAAAAAATTTCACGCACTAATTGCACATTACCATAATGTTATGAGAGCTATATTATGCAACTAGTGCGTAAAACGCTGCTTTACACGTCGAGTAACAAAGTATACTATTATTTTATAGTAATATTGTAGAATCTGGAATTCTTTTTTGTTGTTTTTGAGAAACAAACGGTTTATTCATTAGTCTCATTCATTTCATGATATCATCATTTTTCTGTTGTCGATCGCAAGGTCTAAGGAGGTGTACATGAATTTATCACCAGAGTAGTCAATTTTTACTCCACTTATTCCCGTGAAATTACTACCACTCACTGACACAGTAGTGAAATGTACATTCCTTATGCAAAAATAATGACTTTCATCAAATCCCTGCGTTATTCAGAAGAGTGAAAAAGTTAACTTACTAATTTTGCAAATATAAATACTCATTATTATTATGAAAGAAACAGAAATTTAGTAAGGGCACTGGAAAGTCTATTTTCTTTCTCGCCACTTTGGAGTTTGAAATATATTTCAAGTTATAGCGAAATGTCCCATATGATATTCACTACTTATCATGTAGTTTCCACGGACATCAATAATCTTTTGAATTAACTATGTTGGATATGATTCCGAATATTTCACTACATTTAGTAAGATTTCTGTTGTTGATTGTTAGAAGAAGTTTTTGTAAAGTGATGAACGAATAGAATTTTTAACATTCTCACCATTTTCTATAACTGTCAAGAATGGATCACAAATATTTGCAATGATTCAGTAAATCGCAATGATGTTGCGCAAAAAGCATTTCCAAAAATCAATTCTCTAACAGATCTTCACACTAAAAAAACAATTTGAGTTATAGTGAATAAACTTAGAACTGTGCGTTGCTATAATCAACGAATATAGACGCTTTTTTATACATAATAGTACTTTTATCTCTTAATCAGAGTTTGAGTATATAGTGACCACGATTTTCGAGTTTTCGACTGATGTGCTGTATTCGTTGGCATACGACGATATTTATGACATGACTCATGACCGCACGATTGACCTGCAGTCAGCTGATGAATGCACTTGCAGAAATCATTTGATGTTTGCATTCCAGAATAGGATATACAAACATAATAGAATCAGCTGTTCTCGAATTCTCAATACTTTTACTTGTCGTCATCGATATTGATTCAAGAGAAAACAAGTGATACTGTTGGAACAATGAATGCGATGAAATCATTCAAGGAAACCTTATCAACAGCGAAAAACGTTTTGATATTAACTGGAAGCGGAATATCCGCTGAATCTGGAGTTCCAACATTCCGAGGTTCCGGCGGCTTTTGGAGAAAATATAAAGCTCCAAGTTTAGCTAGCCCAGAAGCTTTTGCAGCTAACCCATCATTAGTTTGGGAGTTTTATGAATATCGAAGAACGTTAGTAAGCAAAGTCAGTTCCAACAAGGTAATTTCCATTTTACACAAACTCAGTAAGTTCCGAGTTCTTTTGAAATTGTGTATCAAGGGAAATTGTTAATTTTTTTATCCATAAATATTAAATATACTAACTGGATATTTTCAATAGGCACATGAAGCCATTGCAGAATTCCAGAATCGATTATCCAAAGAAGGTAGAAATGTGAAAATTGTTACCCAAAATATTGATGGTTTACATCAAAAAGCTGGTGCAAAAGATGTAGTAGAACTCCATGGTTCTCTATATAGGACTCGATGCACAAAATGTAAAAATATTGAATACAACGAAAAAATTCCAATCTGTCCTGCTTTGGAAGGAAAAATGTAGTATACACATACTATTATTTAATCATATGAATATAACTAAAATACTCATTTCAACTATAATTAAGTTCTCCAGATCCAGACTTTACATCATCAGGGGTACCAATTAAAGATCTGCCTAGATGTGATAAGAATTCATGTAAAGAACTTTTACGACCTGATATTGTATGGTTTGGAGAAAGTCTTAATCGAGATGTTTTAAAGGAGGCCAGTGAGTGAAAATTGTCTGCTTAAAAAATACATAAATTTTATTTGTCACTTCATAGCTGAAATGCTTTCAATATTTTTGTATAAAAAAGGTGAAGCTGTAAAGTCTTGTGACATATGCTTAATAATAGGCACTTCTTCGGTTGTTTATCCTGCAGCTATGTTTGCACCTGAAGTGGCGCATAGAGGTGTGCCAGTTGCAGAATTCAATATCGAACCTACTCCAGCCACAAGAGAATTTCAGTACGTTCACTTATGAATATCACATCTTAACAATACTACAGTTTTAACATGCTTGTATAAATTTATGCAGTCATTATTCCAATCAAAAAAATTGTAAACTGAGGAACTTGAAAACAATCTTGTAACATCACAATAATTTCAAAAAATTGATTATCTTGAATTACTTAGATCCTCTTCCTAAGGCTGCAACAGAAATATTTTCATTCTTTAATACTATTACTATCGGTGTAATAAATAAATCTATGAGCAATAACTTGAAATCATAAAGTCCTCAGTATCGAGTAGTAAGATAGAAGGTTGCCAACACTAAAATGAGTTCAATTGATTTTAATTTTTAATGATTTTAGGTACTATTTCGAGGGGCCAAGTACAAGAACTGTACCAGAAGCATTAGCGATATTATGATTTGTGAATGTTCAAAAATATAAATATATATGTATATATAGATGTTATATCTTTACAACAAACATGATTTTAATACATACCTTCAACTTTACAAACTTCAGCTTCAATTCCTAAATGCTCCAAATATTGAAGCCACAACTTTTGTTTCTCAGATAAAGAATCACCTGGTCCTTTTACTTCAACAATCTTACACTGGAATAAAATCACATGAATATTTCCAATTTCAAAAGAATTTGAATATGCATTTTTATTATATTCACCTTAGGAATGAGTACATTCCACACAATCAAATCCGGAAATCCAGATCTCCATAATCTATAATTAGCAGCTAATCTCTCGCATATACCAATAACACCATTTATTCCCAGACATGTAACTACATCCTATAGAAAATAATAATTTTAATTAAATAATTTTGAAAAGTTTGTGACACAAAAATCACAGTATAAATATCATTTATTTATACCTTAAACTGTTCTTCACTTTTAAACAGTGTATTAGACATCACCGATTTGTATTGAACATAATTTGAATACCGTTCATGCATCCATTCAGAAAAAGATTCTAAATCAAGAGCTCTTATGAATTTAATTTTTTGTTCAATGGACTCTTTTCTATTGCTGAAAAATTCGGCTGTGAAAAGATCTAAGGGTGCATCTTGATATGGAGATATAAATACTCCTGGTACAAAAGTATTGTAAAGCTCATCCCAGAAGAAAACTGCGAAGAGAGTGATTGGCAAAGAACCTTCACAATGGAGTCCTTCAGTAAAGCCTTCGTTACTTGTATAATGTTGTAAAGCTAATACTTCTACACTTCCATAATATTTGTCATTGCCATTAATATTTACAGACCAAGTACTTTTTCCAGCAGATTCACATCTAAACAGAACAGAATATTGGACAGAGTTTCATGACAATTTGCATAGGTGTTAATATTTTCAAAGCATTATCTAGTAATTTTTGAAAATATTTTGTTTTTACAATTACCTGTTAGCCATGTTTGCTCTAATAGTTTTAGTAACATTAGGTTGAGGTGCTAAGCCTTTTTTTTCTATATTTTCCTGAGCTTCTTGAACCAGCATTCTGGTTTCCTTAGATATTCCATTTTTTCTTCTCAACAATTTCTTCAGTCTTTCTAAAAGATCTGATATATCAACTTCAGTTAATGAATCCTGTTGCAAAGCATGTATTGTTAATGTAGCACTGCTTTCCAGATCTTTTCGATGATGCATCTCAATTAACGCAAGCTCACTATACCATCTACCTCTGCTACTTTGAGTGAAATCTTTTTCGTCAATTAAAGTTTTCAATGCATTGATAGCTTCTGGTATAGTTTCTGGAGTTTTTTTAAATGCATCAATACTTCTTGATAACAATTTTGTCCAGGAATAACCAGGCATAAATTTTCTTATATGCAGAGGTAATGTAGAGTCTTGTGGCCTTTGAAAAGAATAAAAGTTCAATATAAATAAAAAAAAAACGTTTTCAAATAAATTTCAATTACTCACAAATTTCGTTTTTCTGACAATTTTTGAAGAGCCTTACGACCCAAGTCTCTAACAGTGTCCCATTCTTTTTTTTCTATACAAGCAAGAACTTCTCGGTATGCATTTTTACTCTGAACAAAGCTATAAAATAAACAGTCAAAATTATTATATTTTATAAACATTTTTCTATTAATATGGTCAAGATGCTTGTAATGCTTACTCAATTAAATGTATTCTATTCTGAAATATAGGGAAAGGTTCTTTCTTTGGAATAGGTGGATACAAAACTTCACCTTTGTGAATATTTGTCAATGTGAGGAAAAAATCTGCAGTACTTTCTGTTGGATCTTGAACAGGGTGTAATAATGTTATCACTCTATCAAATAAATTGATTATATTATCTGGTAAGCAAACACATGGCTGTAGAATCAATAATGCCATTGATCTCAAAACAGCCTTTGGACTTTTTGCTCCTAAAAAAAACGACTTAGAAGAATTTCCATAGTTGAGGAGTCGAGTCATCAATACTGTTTTATTGCCTTTATGATCAATTTTTAATTTTTGACAAACGCTTCGTACTTCATCTGCTTGAAGCATATTGAGTAGGACTGCTATATCAGTAGATTCTAGATCTAGAAGAGCAATGGATAAATTTTATTGATTTCATTGTATGATAATGAAAGTTAATTATTTTTATAATCACCTGATGAACAAAGTTTGTTTTCCACTAGTTCTTGGAAAAACGGTTCTAAATCACTTGCAATTTCTGGATATTTGATGCTGTTGGTCCTGTGCCATCCTAATTTCCTCTTCAAGAGTCTAACAAATAACATTTGTGCCTGAGGAGATACATTGTACAGCAAAAATACTGTATTCAATTCGTCTTGAGTGAAATAACCACAATTAACAGGATTTGAAAAAACATCCCCAATGATCATCATGAGATGATCAGCATGCTTTTCTTTTGGAAAAACAACATCTTTCATTTCATATTTTTGTGAATTTGACTTGATAGCCTTATTGTAAACAAAAGAAAATTCTCTATTTTTGTAAATAGATTCAAGATCAAATTCATTAAGGACAATACTACCTTGTCTCACGAGATTCAGATTTTCAATAGCTTGTCGCACATTATCTATGTTAACTCTATCAGGAAAGAAAAGTTTTCTGGGAGAAATCTGCGATCGAATTGACAAATTAGCTTCTCTTCGAGGAGTTTTGGGAGAAAAATTGGACTTTTTTACAGAAGAGTTTATTGCCCTGGGGCTCAATACTTTCAATGGCGATTGATTGTTAGTTTTGGAAGGAGTCTGGGGAGAATTTGATTGTTGTTTAGGTGAGATATTTATGGCATCCCTCACTTTTGGAGGAGTATTCAATTGAGTGTTTGACAGTCTTTCTGGTGAATATTTTGTGTCTGGTACTAATGTTTTAGTTTGTTCGCCACAGCTTGGACTTCTTACTTTTTCTAATGGTGAATCAGTTTCTCTTGCACATTCTTTATTAGCATCTGATTTGTGTTTTTTTGGTGAATTTTCTATTTCTGAAGAAGATGTTCTTTTGTGTTTTTTTGGAGTGAATTTTGTATCATCAGATGGCAGAACTTTAAGAATTTGTACTTCACTCTCAACTAAAGTCATTTTCTGTGTATTTTTCTTTGGCACTCGATAGCTTTTCTGATTAATAAATAAAATAAAATATTTAATCGAACGTAAATTTTTCATGATGTACTTAGATTGTAGAAATATTCTTACGTCACTTACAAATGTAGAACGTTGAGTACCAATTTTTTGGTTAGTTGTCGAATTTAATAATTTTGAACCACATCCTGTATTTTTATTGGAAACAACTCTGTAAAATTGATCTATCCTTGTTTGTTGGGAGTACGTTGAAGACATGTTTAGAAATTGTTCATAGTTTTACAAAAGAAAGTTACATTGTCCGGGGATGTTTACGTTCTACACATGATATAGATATATACGCATCACCATAGACCAAACCGGTCTGTAATTATATCGCCGTCTGCTAGTCACGTGATGAAATAGCCTATATTTAAGTCCGTGGGGTACAACACTCCATAAGAGAGCATGGGAAAATTTCTGTAAATAATTTTCTTGCCGAATAAAAGCCGTGAATTTGAAAAATACGCCCCAACTCGAGAACCTTGAGGCACCAGGTTTAATGCAAAAATTATTTGTGCGAGTTTAGAAGTCGGATCTTTCTGTAAATCGAAGATAAAATGAGCAGTCCGCACGTTCCTCAACGTTCCGTCCAGTCAGCTGATAGAAAAATTAGTTTTCTAGATATTTACAATAAATAAAAAAGTTTATAGTGATTGTAAGTTACTTATCATTTATAATAAACGTTTTCAGAGTGATACACATCAATCATCATGTTATTTATTGTTAATAATTTTCCAAATTATTTTGATAATAATTATTTTAAAAAAATATTTTTTACATCTAAAATAATTATTATAATTAATGTGTAACTTACAATCACTCTAAACTTTTTTATTTATTGTTAATATCTAAAAAACAAATGTTTCTATCAGCTGACTGGACGGAACCTTGAAGAACGTGCGGACTGTTCATTTGATCTTCGATTTACAAAGGAATCCAATTTCTAAACTCGCTCAAATAATTTTTACCTGGAACCTGGTGCCTCAAGGTTCCCGAATTGGGGCGTACTTTTTAAATTCACGGTTTTTATACGGCAAGAAAATTATTTACAGAAATGTTCCCATGCTCTCTTATGGAGTGTTGTACCCCCAGCTTGGGTTCGCGCCGTCTGCTAGTCACGTGATGAAATAGCCTAGATCTGTGTAATCTTGAGCTCTTAAGGTGGCTTAGGCGCTCAGTGCCGAATCATATGCTTGGTTCCGAGTGGGCCCCAGATAACACCATGGTATATTGATATATATTGAGCATGAATTTTATCTTTATTAATTTCCATCGCATTGAAGAGCAATTAAACTAAAAAACTATAGAATAATAATTATTATTCATGAAACTTGGAACTCTACCCTTGAAACTATACACATTGAGACGGCCCTGATCTGATGAAACTGACAACACTGTAAGCCATACAGTGCTCCGGTCGGTAATCGGTTTAATTCCCTTTTGAATGTTTATAGACTTATTTATAACATAAAAAACCTAAAACAACCTAAATTGATATGAATCTTATTCAAATGATCATTCATTCCATCACTTCATTTGGTTTTGAACACTGCATTCGAAATTGCCGCCGATGCGATGTTGCCACATTTGTTCCGAGCATGCGCAGGACTCACTATTTATTATGATAAACTTCGTTTCCATTCATTCCACGTACATTTTATCTCTTATTTGGCCCGCAACCCATGTTTTTTATGATAATGACGTATACCCTGTCAAAAAAGCTATAATTTCCTATTTTTTGATAATTTTCTGTCCATTTATGTTCAAATAAGAGTCATTTCTTGGCCAAGGCCCATAAGAGCGTGTGTAATAATAACGTTTTTCTGAACGAGTTTTTCTCGTTCAAATGGTCGGCAAGCTTATTATTTTGTAGATGTTATCAAAAGTTAAGCAAACGAACTATGTTATTCTGCAGTTATTCATGATTCTGTCCATTTAGAAAAATTCGCCCAAGATGGCACTCATGAATGTGAATGTTAATGTTAATATTGATATTTGAATACACGGATAGATTGCGCATCAAAACAAAAATAAAAATATTTCTCTGCATTTTGATTGCGCACGCTTGATTTGAGTAAATTGATAAACAAATTTTTGTACTGGAAAAACAAAGAATTACATGCCATTTGTTGCATGTTTATTAATTTCGTTCTATCAGGTATTCAATCGGTTCAAAATCGTTAGCGCATGCAACACCAGTTGATAAAAAATTGTAAAATAAAATTATTTATATGAAATAATGCCTCATATCTGTTAACAGCCACCTTTTTTCATATACATAATATTATTTTACAATTTTGGTCAACTGGTGTTGAATGAGTTAATGATTTTGAACAAATCTTTGTTTTTCCAGCAGCCAAGTTTGTTTATGAATTTACTCGAAAACCGAGCGTGCGCGATCTATCTCAAAAGAATTGTTATTAATATTCATAGGTGCTAACTTTTAAATGTTAACTTGTATGTACATATATATATTGAGATTATAGAATAGAGATTATAGGTATAGAATATATAAATATACTTCTCTATAATCTATAACCGAGGCGTCGATGCTGGCGAGTGACAGGTAAGTGGCCCGAGTGGGGGTTGGTTCACTGATAGAAAAATCTTATACTTATTCCCTTCCAAATGCTATACAATTAAGAAGTCCTCATGAGTTTATCACGAAAACGTGTCATTTCTATTAAAAATTCTTAAAAATTAGTAGAAAAGTACTATTTTTCTAATTTTTAGTATGTTATGCTTAATAAAATGTTTCTGCTATTGTATTGCGCAAAATCACAGAATTTCGATGGTCAAATTGAATACAATTATTTGAAAATGTTTTTCGACGTAATTTTTTATTCTCTAAATGTTATTTTTGATCAGGGAAATTAGACAAATTTTGTTGCATTATTTTTGCAGCGTTTCTTTACGGCATTGATGGTTCAACTTCGATTTCCCGAATGAAATTTGAATAAGTAGAAGTTTATACTACAAACCGTACATACATTCTCATTTTGCGCTACGATGCTGCAAGCAGTTTTCACCTGTTTTACGATAAAATGCAAGTTCAATTGTTTTGTAATTATTATCTTAATGCTAATTACAATCACGTGATTACAATTGATTATTCACAGAAAAAAATTGGGAAAATGGGTTATATATGTGCGCATTCAAAAAGAACCTATAAAAATGGTATTCATGTATCTAGGTTCAGCAGGTCATTCTCAAATTTCGATATCTGTATACTTTCATCAAGAAATAAAATACATAGAAAGATCAAAATTGAATCAGAAATATAAATAACGTCACCCGTGTATAGTTAGCTGAATATCTCCACCAATAATCAATCGCACTCGGCGGTGGTGGCAGTAAATGATTATTTTATATTGTAGTAAAACAGGCACATCTATCGTATATGTATATTATATCATTAAAAGTACTTGATCAGCATTTTAAAGAAAAGTAATTTCAAGTGCTGCACTTTTTACTATATAAATTGTATACAACATCTGTCTTTGATGCAGAACAAATGAGGGTAAAACAGATGAGATGGTGTAGAGGAATGATGTCGGGAGACAGAATTTAAAAAAGTAGAGTCGTAAAATATAAAATACAACTTGCAGAAGTAAAAAGTCAGATTCAGAAATCAAGAATTAGGCAAGCAAAAATAAAAAAAGAGGTAGAAATCGAAGTCAGAGAGTAAAAATTACATCAGAAAACAAGATCAGTTAATGAATGAGTGTAGTTGAATAACGGAATTCGAATATGGTCGAGTACACGAGTGCAGAAACAGAAAACTACAACTAACTAAAAAACTTATCGTCGAAAAATGAAAATCGGCGAAACATGCAGAAATCAGAGAATTATAAATTAAACAGAAGGTCGATCTTTGAGGGCCGATCCAGTGTCAAAGATCGCCCTTTTGTCTGATTTATGAAAAATAGAGGGTGTTCTCAACAATAGAAATCAGAGAAGTCACACTAAAAATGATTGATATATATTTTGAACCAGTAAATTCTAAAATATAATTATACTCATAAATCTGGAGATACGACGTCTTTTACTTGATTTCACACAAGAAGATATAGATATACCACATTGTTTGTGAAAGATCAATAAGATCAAAGATGCTTAAGACCTACACAAAATTGAATGTTTGAAAAACGGAAAAACGTAAATCGAGCAGCTCTTTAAAAGATAAATCTATAAATCTATACCTATATACATGTGTGCGATTACATGCGCAGAATGCATCTGATGTATAGATATATACGTATTGTGAATGATACGACTTCCGTTGGCCTTGCGCGATGGCGAGCACTGCAGCAGTCCGAACGGCGACGATGGAACGATAAACGATGTTGACTAAACCGACGTCTTGAGCGAAGTGCTCGGTGCGAATTAAATTTTGTGTAGATTGCAAAAAAAAACTCGTTAACTCGTATATTACTTCCACGGTGATCAACAGTTCTCTCGAAAATTCACCTCGTTCGACCTTTCACACACTTACGCATTGAAACTTTGACTTAGCTGATCATGTTTTCTTTACAATCTCACAATCAGGTATTTATATCAAATGACTCGTTACTTTCCTTTATTTTATATTTATTTACGAATTCTGAAAGAATATTTAGATGTAACTAACTTGTCAAGTTCGATAATTGAATTTGAGGTTAATGTCATCTGGTATCTGGTGCAACCAATAGTTATGCAGGGTATACCAAATTTTGCATAATATTTGATAAGATTTTTAATTTTATTGATTCAGTATTTATGTCATGTGTTGGGATCGTCATGCTAGTGCTCAAAATAATGATATAAATATAATACTATCCTTATAGTCCATGAAGCAATATTTCGCAATTGTCGAAACTTGCCAAGTTTTTGTAAATTTCTTGTATATTTTGTCAATAACTTTTACGCATCAATTTATTGATTCGATCATGATATTAAATGCATATTTGGAATGGATTGCAGGTCTTGTACCATCTGACACAATTTGTACCTAGTATTACACCAAGGTCTGGTCCGCTGGCAGTTCAAGCCAAACAACATAAAAATAATACTGCAAACAACAAGACTGAAGATGTTTTCTGTGGAGCAAGTTTTTCTGAGGTAAGATTTTGTAAATATAGTTGGTAGAAAAAAATAATCGATTTACATAATTCTTATATTATAGGCAATTGGGAGTTGCAATGAATTGGGTTTAGATAAATCAAATATACAAATTTTAACTAGGCCATTGAAAAATATAAACAATGATGTTTGGGAAATTCTGGAACAAATGTCAGCAAAGCACAGTCTAAAAAATACTAGAAAAAATAGCAAATGGAAAGTGTCGTATGTCTCTGGGGCCAGCTTTGCAGAAAATAAAAGAGGTTTTCCTTCTTGTCGATTGTCAGATACTCATGACATATCAGCAATTTATCTTGCTATCAAAGCTCCCCATAAATTCTCTCATATATTTCATTCCTCATTGGCTCAACATGGTATACAAGTGAGATATTTTAAAACTAACCGTGCTATTAGATCAGAAATATATAGAAATCCTACTCTCAGTACACGCATCAAGAAATTACTGGGTTTGAGTACAGAGACGGTGAGCTTTAACTTTTTCAAAATCTCAATTGGCTCTAAGTTTTTTAAATTTTACATTAGAACTTTTAGTAACTTATCTTTTTTTTTCTCTAAGCAGGATACCAAACTTGGAAAACTAACTAATGATGGATGGAGTAATTTTAGACAAATGGACAAACTGAAAAGACTTGCAGATGAAAAATATATAAAAATGGATGAACTGGAACGTATAAAAACAGCATATGCTGAAGGCTATTTAGCAGGACATTTTCAAAAGCCACAAGGATCATTTGTAAGAGGATTGAAATTGGCTCAACAATTGTTTTCTACTTTTCTAGTTATAGCACTTCTTGGTGTTGTAATGGGTGAGTATAAATGTTAGTATGGTATACTTCATCATTTTAATAACAACTAAATGCAGTATTGTTCTCAAGTTTGAATACTGGTGAATTATGATTTAAAAATATTCTTGTTTGAATCGGTTCCATCGTAAATAGACAATAATTAAGCAAAATATTATCAAGTACAAGCAGTATATTATTCAATGCAGATGTACTTTCAATAGAGAATAATTTGTTGAAGTTGTCTATTATTGTATTGCAACCTTTATTTGGATAAAAATAATTGAATTTAAAATCATGAGACATGAAAGCCAATCTTAGAAATTGAGTAAATTGAGAAAATAGAAGTATACTATACGTAATGAATTGTTGGAAACACTGAAATTTATACCAATCATGTTTGAGCAAAGTCTTATCTTCAGATGTATGTATATTTCGTAAAATGGTTTCTGCAGCATAAAATGTTTATACTTTAATACATTAAGATTTTTGTAATTGATACTATAGATTTCATTGGATTCACGTGTTTTCTTTGATTAAAATCGGTAAGCCATTTCAAATTTTTGTTTCCCATTAACATGAACTCTGCAAACTCACCAATTATTTTTCATGGTAATATATTTTCCTTACTTGATAACCTAAATCATTTAGGTATAAGTTATAGTCTCGTTCTTATTCACATTTCATCAACCAATGGGTTACATGTGATAATCTAAAATTTGATATGGATTATTTTGGAACATTTCATTAACAAATTCATAAGATTTCGGACTTATAATTTTACTCTTAAATCTAGCAACAACAGGTGGAAGTATGTTCAAAATTCAGATTGGTAACAGAGTTCAAGTTGATCCAGAAGAAATTCATGTAACATTCAATGATGTAAAGGGAGTAAGTAAATTATTTACAGATATCAAGATTCCGTTTGCAATATTTTTAAAACGTTCAATATTACTATTAGGTTGAAGAGGCTAAGTCAGAATTGATGGATGTGGTCGAATTTTTGAAGAATCCAGACAAATTTTCCGCTTTAGGTGGAAAATTGCCGAAAGGTGTGTTACTTGTCGGCCCCCCTGGAACTGGAAAAACTCTGTTAGCTAGAGCAGTTGCAGGTGAAGCTGGTGTGCCATTTTTTCATGCAGCTGGGCCAGAATTTGATGAAGTATTGGTAGGGCAAGGCGCACGACGTGTTAGAGATCTATTCAGTGAGTTTGTTATTTTGATTGATATATCATCAACTTTACATTCCACATACCCTCTCCAAAAAGGTGTATATACCTTTCAGAGGCTGCCAAGGAACGAGCTCCTTGCGTCATTTTCATTGATGAGATTGATTCAGTCGGAGCAAAACGGACAAATTCAGCTCTTCACCCCTACGCGAATCAAACCATCAATCAACTTCTTTCTGAGATGGATGGGTAAATACACATTTGATTGTATAATCATATATCTTCATGTTACTGATCATTTAAAATAATTTTATTGCATACAGATTCCATCAAAATGAAGGAGTTATTGTCTTAGGAGCCACCAACAGACGTCAAGATCTTGATAAAGCATTATTGAGGCCAGGTCGTTTTGATTCAGAGATTACTGTGAACGCACCCGATTATTTAGGTCGCAAGGAAATTTTGGACTTGTACTTGGGAAGAATCTTGACTCGAGATGTTGATGCCGGTGTATTGGCAAAATGCACGATTGGGTTCACGGGTGCAGACATAGAGAATATGGTACACTTAGCATATTTTTACTGAAAATATTATCAAATAAATCAATCTACAATCTTGTGTGATGATCATTTACAGATCAATCAAGCTGCCTTGAGAGCTGCTATAGAGGGTGCAGAATATGTAGCAATGAATCATTTAGAACGGGCCAGAGACAAAGTAATAATGGGACCAGAAGGTAAAAGAAAAACAATGGATGAGGAAGAAAGTCGTATAACAGCATACCATGAAGGAGGCCATGCTTTAGTTTCATTCTTTACCAAGGATGCAACTCCGCTTCACAAAGTTACAATTATCCCACGAGGACAATCTTTAGGACATGTATGTACATTTATTATCACGTACTATATTGATTATTGCACAAATTTGAACTATATTTTTTTATCAACAGACATCATATATTCCGCATAAAGATTCTAATTATAATACAAAAGCCCAAATGCTTGCTACAATGGATTCAATGATGGGAGGTCGTGCTGCTGAGGAACTTATATTTGGAATAGATAAAGTTACTTCTGGAGCTACTAATGACTTTGCGGTAAATATTTTCTAGGAAATCTATGTATATGTTTAATCAATTTAAATATTTCGAGTGAAGACAATTTCATTTTTATTTTTCAAGAATGCTACTGAAATTGCTGAAGCAATGGTAAAAACGTACGGAATGTCAGAAAAAGTTGGATTTAGAGTGCACAGAGATCCTGGACAAGATGGCCGCACTGGCTACAGTACTAGTACAAAGGAATTGATTGACAATGAAGTAAAACGACTTTTGCAGGTAAGACTAGATATAAAAAATAATCATGAATTAAAGATGTATATAAAAAATATACGAACTGTTCTTGCTTTGTAGGAATCGTATGACAGAGCAAAATCAATCTTAAAAAACCACAGTAAAGAACACAAACTACTAGCCGAAGCATTATTGAAATATGAAACCTTAGATGCGGAAGATGTTAAAGCGCTTATTAGTGGAAAAAAATTACGTTATGAGACCTCAAATGATGTAAATCGAACGATAGTGGATGTACCTAACAACATCTTGTAAAATATGATTATGTCGCGCTGATTTTAGTAATGCCATCAATATTTTTTATACGATTCTAGGCTGTTTAAATGTGACAAAAATGAATAATGTAAGTAGATATGTACCCACTATGGGGAAGAGAGCAAAACCTCTCAGGGAGAGGGTGTCTCCCTTCTCCAATTGACCTTGTTTTAGGAAAAAATCCAATGACCTCCGAGAGAGGGAGGAGCTTCCTCAAAGTGATTCTACAGCATATAAATATTATTAACTCGATCAGGTTAATACTTTTTTGGCACTTTATCAGAGTAACCTGGATCGCTGACGACTCAAAGCCAACATATAAATAGCAATGAAAAATCTGATTAAACTCCTGTATACTCTTGAACACTTTAATTTTAAAGATACATTATTAAAATTGCCAAAAACTTTATATGAATACTTCATTTTTATAAACCCACTCAGTACCTAAAATTGCAGATATTTACAAAAAAATTCATAAATTTTAGACAAATTGTCATACTTGAAAAATTCAAATTTCGTAGCAAAGATTAAGAAGCATTTTTCACTAGAAAAATCACGGGGCATAAAAAAGTTGACGTGATGTTTATGGCTAAAACTGCGGCATTTTATTACCATGAACAATTTTTACAGCTTGAAACTCGTTTTTTTTTTACAAATGGGCGACTTACACTTGACGCAACAATCGATTTTCAATCAATTCTTTTGAACTGCAAACAGAGCATCGTTTTCTTTTTTCAAACTTGTCACAAGGTTTCGTGGAAGACTTGGTATTTCTAATCAACTTCTCATGTGAGGTATGGTTCAACGATGTGTTTTACAGTTGCAAGAGAATGAACAGTCCAATAATCAAGAACGTCCGTTCCGTATTTCGTTTTATTGACAATATCTCTGGCTTTTCTTTCGATCTTTCAGATAGATTCTTCAGATTTGTGGTACGATGACAAACGTAGAACTTTACTTTTTTTTGACAAAATAATAGAATGTTATTGTCATAGTAGGCGTAAAGTATTTCTATAGATCGTTTTGTATCTGCTACCCTAATAAATATAGCAGGTTTATAGAAACTTGAATTTAGATATAAGTAATTAAGTAATTAAAAACGTATCTTAGAGTTCGGACGATTATATTATGGCTACTCGGAGAATTGCGAAATAATATCTCCGCGGTTGAAAATTATATCAAAATAAATTGGTTTTCTATTAAGGAAGGTTTTTCAAAATGTGGGTCACAGTACTCGAAGACAAAAATTAATCACGAGTCACTCAGCGTATCAATCCTCTAAAAACAGCCACGCGTCACTATTGTGTACGCGTGAGTCAGATTGCAGCAAAATTCTGCCGGGGCTCATTTCTCCTCTCACAAGGAGAGTGGATCAGACTTTTGGCTGTCTCCGATCTTGCTCAAACTTTATCAGATGGTTTTTGGATATAGCCAAACAGCGGATGTGTATAGCCATGGGGCAGCCAACTTTTCGTTTTTCTCGAGGTATTCACGAATCTGTTTTCATACTTACGCATCAGTACTGAAAGAGCCCCGCCCCCTCCGAAAAAAATCGCGTCAGCATCCCCGACGACATATGTATAGATAACACGTAAGAACAATTGATTCGAAGGGCCAATAATGTTGAAAAATCACTGCACATTATATTGGCTAATTTTTTAGGTACCAGAGATATTCGATATTGTTTCGTGATTCTCCAAGATGCCTTCTCATTTTGTGCCCTCCGAGATACATCCTTATTTCGCAGCTCCGCGAAATACGTTTTTATGAATAAGGCGTAACACGACTTAAGGATGAAAATGTACCAAAGCATGAGACAAATAAAGCCGTATAAGACTCGGAAGAGAACTTGGGTAACGATAGCAAAAATATGAGACAAATCAATTTGCTCCCGAAAAAGTTTTAGTATTTTTCGGGGAGGTTTTTTGGTCAATGCAAAAGCAACGTCTTGTCAACGTTAGTACAACGTATTGTGTTAACTTATTGCTCTCAGGCATATTCCTAAACCGTTCTTCGGCTCTTATTTTCCGAATATACTATCTTCTGACTACCGATTCCCGATTTACGCATTCGAGCTCTTGTTCTGTTACAGATCTCTTTTTCTGATACTGGTGTTTCTGACTCTCCACATATTGCTTGCTTTTCAATTCTACGGAATTTCCGTCGTTTTTAATTGAACATGGACATATCATTCATATATTTAACAGTATTGTATGAATACCCCTGGTGAAACGAATGTTCACATATAAATGCAATACAATTTATCCATGCACATATATACACAATGATTATTATTTTTATTTCTGTTTACGTTATTCTTGATTTCGATTTATTTTATATTACATATTTTTCATCTACATATTCGCTTGAATTACTCTCTTCGTTGGATAAATCACACTTCATTTCATTTGAAGGGCAATTTGGTTGATACTGATCAACAGCTTCCAACAGTGTGTCAGGATATCCTGGTGAATAATACCTGCAAATAGAAATAATATTTTTTTTTCTTGATACACACATTAATTAGTCATAATAATCTACAATAGATATGACGTCACATCGTTATCAATGACATAAACTTCATCGAGCTATATCTCTAACATTTTTAGTAACTGGAGAAAAGAAAAAAGGCTATCTAATTATTTCTGCATGTACTAATGATATCTTTCGAAATATTTACGTATTATTTCGATTCTATTGGCCATGTTGACTATTTATAGTGAAAATAATCAATGGACTTAAATATATGTATATATACAATACAAAAACGTACACAGAAGCGTGTATAAGTGTAACTTGTAACAACATCAAAAAATCATATTCATACACATAGATCATCATGTATTCTATACATGTAAAGTATATTTGTATGTACAGAAAGACATAAAAATCGGATAATTTGACAGAATATATCCGGGAAATCGAAACGTTAGATTGCACAGTTATAAGAGATATAAACTATCGATGTGCCAAAGAACCATCTCACTAAGTTTTAGTGATTGGTGACCCAAAGATACTGGCCTTTCTCCTTGTTAAAGCAATAAAAAATGACTACGATCATTAATTAAATCTGTGCATGAAAGAAGTTATTCGCCAAATTTTATAGTGTTGATGAACCAAAGTATCTTTTAACGCTTGATGATTCAACGTAAAGTATAAGACAATAGATAATCTTAGTCCCAAGCAATCGAAAAGATTTTTTCAAAACATTTCTTGGATTTTATTGATTCGTAAAAACCCCCTCGAAGAAGATCAAAATGATGATTATTTCACCGTTCAAATTTTTCTTTTTGTATGTTGAAAAATTGAGCATAGAATATACAACCCAGACGGTTTAAGTGTCGAGAGAAAGTCAAAATGAAAAATGGAGCAATAGGCTAATGTTCTATTATATTGCTTTTATATCATGGAAGTAGATTAGTGAACAATTTGCAGTCTTGAATAGTCGTGAAATATCAAGTTATTAATAATTGAAAGAAAATTGTTGCGTTTATTGACACGTTTCTGTGATTTCTGTGAATATCTTCGTTCTAATCCGAACTCTGAAGAAGATTATGATAACATTATTTGATCAGAATAAAATTTCCTACAAGTTGTGATAATAGCTAGATGTTGAAAAATGCTGAATTTAATTTATTGTAAAACTAATTGGATCTTTATGAAACTAGAATTAATTGTCCATCTGAATATGAAAAAGTGCCCTAATGAGATAGAACCTCCGAAAATATAAGCTACATTCTGGCAAAAAAAATATCTGATATGAAACTGAAATTAACTCAATATTTACACTTATAAAGTTAGTATAAATGAATTTAACATAAAAAGTGTGTAGCTTTTTATGAGGGGTATGTTTGAATATTGTACCTATCATACAACATACAACGAAAGCGACGCGAGTGAGCAAGAAATGGCTCGGTCTGCGCTCATTACGAACCGTTTGGAAAGAAATAAGAGTACATTGGAATTTTATCAATTAACTTACTGGTCGCCTTCCTGTATCTTCCTGTATAGCTATATGGAAGACCATGTATACATTATAATCATCTATCAGTATATGCGATGTGTTTAAAACTTTGCAAATTTAAATATTTCTTGCATTTTAATTTGGTTAGTGATATTTTTATATGCTTAATTTGTATCGGCATTATTTAACCATGTGTCTTTTAAAAAATTAGATTTATACATATAATCTATTTGAAGTAAATAGTAAGACAACAAAAGCTTAAGTATATATATAGGGCACGAAACAGTGACACGCGTGTAGGTATACATATTTGAACCAGTTTGAACTTTGAACTGAAGTGCCTATCTATTGACGTTTTTCGTACTCTATGGTTGGATATATCGCTCAGCCATATGTCAGCTATACTCCAGGTCAGAACTCAGCTGAGAGATATAGTGAGTAACCGAGAGCAGGGCTAAGCTTTGTTATAAAGCAAATACTTACTCTAGAGTGAACTAAAAAATCATCAAGTTGTGAACATTATATCTTTTGTAAAACGGATGGACAGTTTTCTGTGATACTGAATACTTGTTCTTATTGTGGATATTGTGAGTACCTTGTTTTAGACAATAACATATAACCATTTTTCAATATTATACTCCTAAAATGGTGTTTATTTGAATGAACATTCACTCAAATTGATAAAATAGAAGAATGACCATGTTGATATTGTTTGTAATTATGAAATTTATGAGTTTTAGTGTTTTAAATGATTATTTGCTTGATCAATGCAAGGAAATTAATTAATAATTGCTCCTTTTAAATTTTAATTCTAATATTACATCATAAAGAGATGTAAATATTCAAGAATAATGAACATAATAATGAAAATATTAACCTGACAATTTCCTCTGGAAAACAGCAATTGATAATAGTTATATACTCAGCCAGTGCTGAACCTGGATCTGCTTGGATTTCTTGCACTTTTTTCAAACCTCCTGTTGTTACAAATAATCGACGAGCTCTGGCATCATTAGGCAAAATCTGTAAAGTCAAATGGATATATTGATGGAGTTTTTTCTCTATTTGGTAAATAATTATTATTGTTCAAGAAGACTTCAAACCTGGATGATATTTAACAATATCATTTGTATATTGTGATATAAGTGATATAAACATTGTGATAGAAGATAATTGAAATGATGAAACACTAATTCTAACTTTAGAAACCATAACAATGTCAGAAAAAATAAACAAGAACATTGATATTACATTTTTTAAACATCTCTCTACCAGTATAGTATTCCTATTTAGAAATTTTTTATCTGGTACTCTCTGTTTCCTATCCACTTCTGTTTCTCGCTTATTAACAAAGTGATTCTTCACATCATTCTAGTGAATTGGATCCTGTATGGAACTTGAGCAGCCCAGTACACTTCTGATGTGCGTCATGAAACACATTGTAAATCAGAAGAGCTATCTAATGATGTGAATGATTTGTTATCCTACAGAAAAATATTCGTGTAAAAAAAGATCTATGCATCAAGATTGTGTTCAATTCCACAAAAAAATTCCTTGGTGTTAAAAATCTGAAATGACATTCTGCATAAATTCGAGACAATGCCTTTCAAGAAAAACTCATTTGTCAAGATCAACATATTAAATCAACAATTTCGTAAAATTCCAAACTAATAAATTATGCAAAGCAGCACACAAGGCGTTACTTTGAATGATAAGATAATCTAGTCATTGCCTATTACACTGCAAGTAGAGAAACAGACAAGTACCATAGGTGTTACTAGCAGCGTGCCTTGAGACAAGTTAACAGTAAAAATACAAGTTTGGTATTAAAAAAAAAAAGACAAGATTATAGTTTATCACTACTTAATCAATTCTAGAGCAAATTTTTTCATACAAAATGATAAATAATCAGCAGCGAATAATCATAAATAGCAATGATACAACAATTCATCATCAGCCTGTTTCTGCGAAACCTTCTATTGTATCTGTATCAAGCATAGATTCAGATGTTAGTGATCGTCGTGATGTACGAGAAGCTCTATACACTGGAATTTTTAAGAGGCATAGAAAAACAATTCTCGTACTTGGCAGCTTTCTCAAAATGTTGAGGGTGAATAGAAACATGAACAATTATGCTAGTATTAAAGCTAATGATGATAATGACGAGTAATGAATGTTTGTCTAATTTCGTATTCAAGTTAGACAAATTTTTATAAATTTGTATTTTTCAATGAAACTAATGGGCATTCTGCTTGATTTTTAGCATTTATAATTTTTCCAATTGATTCATTCAAAAAATTGAATTTGTTATGGTATTTCTAAAATGTTTCTTGAGTTTACAGAAATTTGCATATTATCATTATCAATTGGGGAAGAAATTAATTTTTCACTTTTTCATAAATTATTGAAAAAAATGGTAGAATATTCATTTAAAATATAAACAAATTAAAACTAGCCCGGATGTTTCCAAACCATGAATAATTACTATAAAAAATTTTAGTTATTTCACATTTAAAAAGAAATATCTTTTACCCAAATTATTTTACAAGTTTACTTAATTATTGATTTTTTTTCAGAAGTGTTTGGACAAATTGCATGCTCTAAATCAAGCACTTATTCCTATTACTATGCAATTAGATCCGGTTACAGAACGCAAATTTTGGTAATTCATTTAAAATGTTATTTGATGGTTACAACATTTTCCATGAGCAAATTTCAATGGATAGCTCTAACTCTATAGTTCGAACTGAGACTAAATAATTTTCATTTTGTCTAGTTTGAATGAATTTTATAACCATTTTTGGATTTTCAATATAGAAAGTATTATTTGAAATCTTTGTAAATAGATAATAAATACCGTTATAAATATCCTACCAGCTATAGAGATGCCAATATCATATGTATTGCCTTACTAGTGAATATCTATATATATATGTACACATACATACATATACACATACATACATATACACATACATACATGATTGGTGCTTTGCTCATAAGATAAAAATCAATTACAAATTGTACCTAGATATAATTTTTTGAACTAGTATTTTTTGCATTTCATTCAAACTTTTAATTTCGAATTATTAAAAGTAAAAGCTGTTGAAAAGTTTATAATCGTGTAAAATGCAACTACAAAAATCTTCAGGTATTGTATTGTATTTCTCATCGCTCAAGATACTATAAATGATCGGAGGACTCTTTTAATTATCAACATCTATCAAATCAAGGTCTAAAACTCAAACAATGCTGAAAAATGGTATGTAGTATGTGAAAAAACTTGTTCTCATATTATAAATTTCTGTAAATAATACTGCCAATAGTGTTAATTTTAACAAAACATTCTAGAAGCATTTTGATTGAACATTTCAACTTGTATATTTACATATTCTGAAGAAATGTAAGTATTGGATTTCAGGACCAGAAAAATTATTTTGTAGATAAAATTGATTGCCAATTATCTCATAGATAGGTAGGATTCAGAACATATATAGATTTAATACATAAATGTTAATATGTAATAACTGATCGTTACTGACTCAAATATTTTCTATTGTTTCTACTTCTGTTCATACATTGTGTTGATTGTGCAATTAATGAAAAGATGAATTGAATAAGACTGAAGTTTATAATTGTACTCTTATTCTGAGCTACAGAATAATTAAAAAAATTAGATTATTTTTGTTTACTTTAGAGATTTATAATTCAAAATTTATATTTCGGAATCATTTTAATAAGCCAAATGATTTTTAAACACTTTATTAATTACATTATGTATATTATCATAAGAAATTTTTCATGAACTAAATACTGAACTCTGTTATATTTACCAAATCAATCAATTCAACCTGTTTGTTGGATCAATTTTGAATATTCAATCAAATCTAATCAGTTCTATTCAATAACTTTGGGGTTTGCAAAAATAATCTCGTTCAATTGATAAAACTGACTGATTTATAAATTTTATATCCAAAGAAACAAAGTCTAGTGATGAGATATTTGTATTCAATTATAAAATGAATATATGAATCGTATGTTATTGCTGTTTCCACAACTGTTTGCCAATAAATGTGCATTTTAATTGTAAAGTATAGGAAAAGTGAAACAGTATATTCATAAACTTGAAAAGCCAAATGTGAGTGTATGAGATTTCAAATTTAGATATTCAATAGAAGTAAAAAATGCCAATGATGAAATTTGCCTTATAACTGCTTGACTAACTTGGAAACAAAGTCAGGTTTTTGATAATCAAGCAAATTAAATAAGGGTTGCAAGCTAACTAAATTTGAGTACTTGAGAATTTTATCAAAAATTTGCAAATCATGCTTCACAATGTGAATTTGAATGTAATGACTAGGAACACAAAACTATTATAACTGTATGAAAGTGTGTTACTGTAGTATCATGTTAATGTGAGTGGACTTGAATCAAGTAAAAATTGTATTAAATTCAAATATAATATACTTAGTACATAATAGTCATACATAATACCTAGTTTGTACAATCACTTTATATTTCAAGAAAATAGTTATGTACGTTTGAAAATGTAAACAAAATAATGAAGAATCTACCAATTTCACGTTTAATAAATAAATCTTTGAGGAAAAATAAGTGCCTTTATTTTAAATGTTAGTTACTGTGTCACTGCCCTGCACTCGTATAAACAAAAGGTTATACTGTATGTACAATGTGCTACCACACTTAGAAAGAAGTAAAAATCACTGCTCAACTTGCCCCAAAAATCCTTTTCTTCTCAGGAGGACTCTTTGGGAAAGACGAGTATGGAGAGGTCATAAGAGGGATGCCATGCACTAGTGCGTTTTTAAAAGGACTCTTTACCAGCCCTCTTAATATCAAATATCGTATCCAATTAGTTTGTTAGAATTCATAGACTATATAGTATGAACGTGTAACACTCGTGAACGGGTGCACACGCGTCTTTAAATTTTCATGCACTAGTTGCATAATGTACTATTATTAACTGTTTAGACTGTATAAAGGAAGTCACCAAAATATTTTTATTTTCAACTAGACTCTTCAGCAATAAATATTATATCACCCATATGACGTGTTTCTGCTATATGTTGTTTATATAGAAAATTTACATACCATTTGTAAATTATCATTTCTATCATTTGTAATATGACCTATTAGTTGATTTGTTTTTATTACCTTACTGAATTGTCCAAGAATATATTTGAGTATGTTGGGTGGAGCATCATGCAGCAATGGTTCCAATGCTTCAATAAACATACATTTCTGAAGGACTTGTTTCATAGTTACTTTACATTTCGTTTTCAAGTCTTCAGTGTTTTGTGGATTTGTGTAGAGCTAAAAATTAATCTCATTAAATTGTATTATCAGCCCATAGTACAGAAAATGACTCATTTTACTCACTGCCAATATGTAACTGAAAACGTTTGCACAAGCTACAATTTTGGCATGCTCTGAAGAATGTTTACCAATTTGCCCTAGAGCCCATATTGTGATGGCTAGGACATGGCTCTCATTCTCCAATTCTAATACCATTGCTAATTGGTTCACACCCTGCAATTTAAAAAGTCAAAACAAAATGCATCCTAGATCATTATTGTAAAAAAATTCAGTATATACACCTTCATTTCAATAACAATTAAAGCCAAATGATCTGAGTGACCAGCAATATACCCAAGTGCCATTATTGCAGGTAACTTGATGGAGGATTTTTTGGTACCAATTATTTCAACAAGAAATTCAATTCCACCTGTATTTGCTACAAGCTGAGCAAGCTTCAATACAATTATAAATTAGTTGTAGGATTATATTTGGATTATTCAATATGAATCAATAGGAATTTCAACTCACTTCAACGGAATGCTTACAAACTTCTTTAGTGAGTGTTGCAGCAGCTTTTGCAACACTCTCATCTTGATGCCTCATGTGATAAAAGACATCTGGAAATACTTGGGCTTCTATCACAAACTCTGCTAATTCTACAGAATGCTTTGCTATACAGCCAAGAGCCATCAAGACTTGCCGCTAAGTATTAAATTATTCAATAAAAATTGCTTAAGATTACTTTATTTTGTTTATCAAGAATACCTTCAGTTTTGGATCTTGATTCAACATTGCTTTTGCCAAGAGTGGAATAGCATTAGCATCTACTACAGCTTGAGCCAGTTCTGCATTATGTTTGCTAATATCGCTAAGAGCTGATGTACTGATTTGTTTTAAGCATATTTCTGACTCTTGAAGACAAAGAACCAATAATGGAACAGCTCCTATAATTTGTATATAACAATATATTCAATAAAAATCTATGAATTTCATAGTTTAAATATATAATATAAATAATATAAAAAAAGAAAATACCAGAGTCAACAGCTGCTTGTGCTAAACATTTATTATGTCTAGAAACATAGCCCACAGCCCAAGCAGCTGCTTCTTTTACTCCAGGATTGAAATCTTGTAAGCATAAAGCCATTGCTTCCAAGCCCCCTTCTGATACAACTGTGAGTGCCATTTCTGGAGAATGTTTTGCTAAAGCTCGCAAAAGGAAAAGAGCTGATTTTTTTAAATATTCCTGAAAATCAATCAATTAGTCACATATATTTTATTTTCATTCAAAAATCACTTTACTGACTGTTTGTTTATCAATCCTTTTGAGTAACTGTGATAAAATGTTGCGTTCCAAGATTGCTTTAGCTATTTTCATATCGTGATTTGCCAATCTACCAAGAGCAATAGTAACATGCTGTTGAATTGATGGTATAACATCCCATAACAATGGACAAAGTAAATCCAAAACACCAGCATTGTCTAGGTATTCGATATTATAAGGTCTCGAGGCTAGATCTGTCACAGTTTGTACAAATTGCATTCTCGCTTTTTGATACTGGTCAAACACTATTTTATTTATCAATTAATTAGTGCGAATATCATAACAAAATAACATTGTTGAGATCTAACAAACAAATACCTTGCAAAATAATGCGGGCAGTCATGTCGCCTATAAGCTGAATTTACGTTCACGTCTTCACGTCTTAGGAGACGATCAAATAAGTAATCTAGAGTTTGAAATGTTTGATTGTACATCTAGATGATTATATCAACTTGATAAACCAATTTTCGCCGTTGTCTAGTTGATTGCACGTGAATTGCAAGTTGTGTTGTATGAAAGATAGTCGAAATGATTTCAAAACGTGTAAATACTTCCGCCATTGATGACAAGAACAAACTAAATACAAAATGACGGTCAAAGGCTGGTTGATTGGTTTCTTAACCTTCATCATATTCGTATAGGTAGTTATTTATATAGTTTTAAGATGGAAATAAAAGGAGCCAGAAGAGAAAATTCTCCAAAGAACAATACAAAACCGATTCAGGATTACAATTAGATGTTTATAATGCTAGTACCTATACGCAATAAGATTTATTCGAATGACACTGTCGATCCTAGTATATGACGGTCAATTACTTTCGCGCGCACGTCCCATCGCGGATCATTTACATATGTATTATGTTTATAATCTTATGTATCATTTTCCACAAATTTAACGAAGATGTTGATTGAGATTTTAAATTGGTTAATTTATCAGCTTCAACATCAAAGAAAAATATCCAATCAATGATGGTTTTAAGATAAGATATTGTATAGGATATACAGCGAATAATCGCGACAAAGTGGAATATATTCTCCTAGCGAGGATAACCTCTGGAAGAAAAAAAAAAAAAAGTGGAATATATTAATTTGTTGATGGTTTTGAACATTCCAAAAGTTATCGCAATATCACAGATTGAAAAAGAATACTGAAATATTAGTGTGTAAGGTGAGTTGAAGGGGAAAATGAAAATTTTTCATAATTTTTTCGGAGACATGTTGGCGTAAGGGAAAAAGCTGCAACAGGCAGTTCGGATGCGGGCCGATGCGGAGCCTCGAGGGTTCTCTCTCGCGCGAGCGCGCAGGTATGCGGTGTCGGTGCGCGCCACGCGGAAGAGAGAAAGGAAAAAATGATGCGAGTCAGTCTTTGTGTGGACCGCGGGGGCCAGCAGTGGCCAGCAGCAGCCAGCAGGGCAAATGTGCAGTGCGCAGCAATCATCGCTTTGCTGCAGCGTGCAGTGCACAGTCTCGGCGGCAGGGCAGATGCAGTTGATGCGGCGGTGGTTGGGGCAGGTCGATGGTGCGCATCGGTCGGGGCGAGTTGGGATTGGCGGGCGGCAGTTCCGGGAGAAAAGAGACGCCGTGGGTGCGTAGGTGGGGGAAGAAGCAACGCTCGGCGCTCTCCCTTGCGGGCTGCTGCTGGCGCGCGCGAGCGGCGGTGGCGGCGGTGGCTGGCGGTGGCTTGTGGGACTGTGTGTGGGACCAGGCGCAGGGACTCGGCCGCGCGACTCAACAAGAGCCATCAAGAGCGGGCTGCGCGTCGAGCTGCGAGCAGAGTTGGGAGAGCAGCTGCGGAGCAGAGAGCAGCCAAGCCGAGTCTAACCGAGCCGAGGGGTACGCGGGGTCGCGCGCGCTGCAGCGTCTCCGCGCGCTTGTGTCCGGGTTGCAGTTTGCAGTCAGCCTCCAGCAGTCAGTGGGTGCTCGATGTGCGTGGGTGGCACCTCGTCCAGCAGCAGCAGCGTCAGTGGAACAAAGCGGCTCGCACAAAGGAGCGGCGCTAGCAAGTAGTCGAGTCGCGCTTCAGCCAGCCAGGGTAAACAAGCATGGAGGAGGCTGAGCCGCAGGTGTGCAGGCTCTGCGGCCAAGCCGAGAGCATGTACATCGACGTGTTCAGCGAGGAGGGCACCAAGCGGCTGCTCGGCTTGAAGATCCACTCGAAAATCAACATACTCGTGAGTAGCAATTCTCGCACCTAACGCTCGCCGCCGCCGCCACACGCAGAGGGGGGTTAGAAAAATGGCCGGCACGCTGCGCGCTCTCTCCTATGCTGACGCCCGCGAGACGCTGCCCCGCGCGACACCGACTCGCTACCATTTTTCCGACTCTCCTCTACGTGCTTGAACGTAGCGCCGTCGGGAACGGCCGACTGACGCCGCCACCCTTCGAGCCCTTCATTTCTCCCAGCCTTTATTGGCTTTTGAATGGCTCGCTTTCGTTGCGGCCTTGGCTCGAAGGGCCGTGCAGATGCGCGCGTTCATTATGCGCCCCCGTCGACGCTACTCGCATTCATCCGATATACCATTGTTCTGATATATACTCGTCTTGTCATTTTCCTCTTCTCCCTTCCCCCTTAGCGCATATACGCACCATCTCAATTTCTTCTCAACTTTCATTCTCTCTTTGTCTCTTTTTATTTCTCTCTCTCTTACTCTCACTCTCACTCTCTTCCTTCAAACTTTAATAATTTCCCAGCTTTCACACTTGTTGAATAGTTTTGTTTCTTATTGATTTATTGATCAGCCTTTTTTTTTTATCACTGGAAAAACATTGAATTGAGCATTGTATAACAAAATGTTCTTGAAAGGTTACAAAATTAATATTAAGGTATTTGGAGACTGAACAGACGTATTGTGTGGGTACCCATTAATCTAAGAACTACATTCGTAGAGCAGTAGGATAAAAGGTGTGAGGTTTAATTATGCGAAAGGTAACACTACGAGCACATGGCCGCTTTAAAATGCATTGAAACAGACACCCAACTTGACACTAATACCATGTACAGAACATCTGCCTATCCTTAACACTTTCATGGTGGCATGACTCGTGTATGGGTATTTTGTCCCAGAATTTGAGTATTCTTTTTAAATCGCAGATAGATGAGAAGGATCTTCTGCCCAAGGTGATCTGCGTTCAATGTCTGGGCAAACTTGAATTTGTTTGCGACTTCCAAGAGGAGTGTCTACGTACCCAGGAACTGTTACGCGATCAGTACAACCTACCACCTTTGTCTGATATTGTAAGTTTGTAATTTACTCCATCTACTGCTCTACCACTCCAGAACAAATTGTACAGTTAAATCTAGAAAATCTTTTCTCTGGTTAATCTCGAGTAAATTAATCAATTTGTCTTATAAATGTTGCAATTAGCTCTAGTTACTAACATATTTCTTAATATTTTAATTTTTACCAATTCATTTAGAATTTCCATTAATTTAGCAGTTATAATAACTGTACAATGATTGATCTCTAATATTCATGTTGGTACCCATTCAAACGTCTAATTTGATCTTTAGGTAGAAAACAAACCTGAAGATTCAGCTCCGAGTACATCAACTAGCAACGAAAATAGTTCAGTCAACAAAAAAGATGTCAGTAATGAAAGCTGTATTGATAATAACATTAACATTAACAACAATAATAATAATTGCGATAAAAATCTCAATTCTCCTACTAATGAAATATTACAAGAGGATACTCGTTCTGCTAAAATTACCAGAAAATCGCAAAGGAGCCTTCGCAGTCAACATAAACTGCAAGGTGTTGCAAATAATGATGAGAACTTATCAGAAAACATACAGCAGCCAGAAATAACAACTACTACTCGCAGACTACGTAGTCGACAAAGTACTGAACTATCTGAGACAGATACAAATTCTAAAAATGCCAAACGTGCCTCTACTATTAGAAAAAGACTGACAAGTCACAATAATAATGTTGATAGTACTACTAATTCTAAACAAAGTTCCAATGGTACTCAGCAAACTTCTGCAAAGAAAGTTCAAGTGGATAATACAAATAAAATTCAAATAGCAACAAATACTTTGAACAAAGTATTATCAGCTATATCTAATGCACCTGGAGTAGGTGTTTCTGTCAAGGAATCTGCCAATCGTAGCCTAGATGCTGAAGATATAAGTTTTACAGTTGAATTATCAAAAAAACAAGAAACTGATTCTTTAACTGTATTAGCCAAAGTTTTTCCCGATCAGGGCTCATGTTTAGTTGATAAATCAATAGTTACATTCCTGGAAGACAAAACTAATGAAGAGGTTAATAATCTTGTTAATAATATTGTCAGTTTTAATGAATCAAGTGATGCAAATTCTACTTTGATTGATAAATTACAAAATGCAGAAGACATTGCTAACAGTTCCAGAAATCCAGAAGAGCTCTTTAAAATGGATGGTGAAGAAATTCATGTTGATGACAATGTGGAACAAGTCAATGCCAATAATCAAGTGAGTTATGCTTGCAAGTTATGCAGAAAGATATATGAACGTAAAGATAAATGCACTGTTCATGTGAAAACACATCTTGGTATAAAACAGTACATGTGCATTTTATGTCAAGCAAAGTTTGTCTGCAAATCTGACGTAATGAAGCACATACGATGCTCTCACACTAATCCCCGACCTATTTCCTGCCCCAAATGTCCCAAGAGATTCAGATCCAAATTTGATTTGGCAGAGCATATGAATGTACACAAAGGTGTTAAACCTTATCAGTGTGCGGACTGTGATCAAAGTTACCATCACAAAGTCTCATTGCAAATGCATGTTAAATCACACATGCCACCACAAAATTTGGCTTGCGAATACTGTGAAAAAATCTTCCCATATCGCACGAGGTTGCTCAGCCACATTGGTAGTGTCCACATGAAAGACAGACGAAATTTTAGATGTCGTTTCTGTTATAATTTATATTCAAGCTTGGCTGTACTAAACGAGCACATAAAGACACGCCATACAACAACTTACACCTGCGAAACATGTAGCAAAACTTTCAAGGTTGCTTCCAAGTTTAAGGCTCATGTATTACAACACAGTAATCCAAAACCTTTTGTTTGCAATATTTGCAAAAATAGATACGCTTCAAAAGCTTTCCTAAATGAACACTTATTAAAACATCAAGGAGTACGCAAACACATTTGTCAAAAATGTGGAGCTGCATTTGCACAAGCAAGCCACTTGGCTGCGCATCGTCATGTTCATGGAGAAAAAAGTCATGCCTGTCCAGAATGTGGAAAAATGTTCAACCGCAGAGATAACATGAAAGTTCATCGAAGAAGACATCTGATTCCAAGTGGCAAGAAAACTAATACTAAGCAAAAAACCATGAATTCCAGTAATGAAAGTAGAGCCTCTTCTACCGAAAAATAATGATGCGAAAATCACATGGTGATGTGTTATGGCGTTAAAGTAGAATTATTTTACAACAAGAAATGAACTATTGATTGTACTAGTTGTGGCAGGAAATGTTCCACTTGATTCCAATTTTCCCTAGATTAGTTTATTTGTTTAGCTACATTTTATACTATTATATCATATTATCAATTGCTTATTCTGTTACTCTAATTCTGTAATTTGATTACTATACTTGATCATTTAAAATCACGTTGAAATTATAATGCATATGCATGTTACTGTTTGAAAGTATGAGCTGAGCGTGATATTATTATCCCAGTAGAAATTGTTGAAAAAATGCTCAGGTTGAAATTAAAGGGCTTCCACAAGTCACTCAATTTGGAAAAAAGGTATTTTCCAAGTATTTTTACAAATTTTTTATCAACTTGCAAAATATATATTTACACAAGCTAAATAAGATATTTTTACAAATGTACATAAAAAGACTTTTGTAATGATGAGAATTTAGCCTTTGAAAAAATCTAGATACATTTATATGTACTAGTGAAACATAACTGTAATAATTAAAGTGCCTTTAGAAATCAAATGTTGAATAATTGAAAGTAAAATAATGTTTATGGAAGACTAGTTTGAAAAGACTTGCTAGAAGGCTACTGCCACTTTGTAGTTTTTGATAAGAATCTTGAGAAATTTATAATATTTACAATGTTTTTGTTAACAATAACAAGAGAGAAAAAACTAAGTAATGAATACTTAGCAAAGATGTCATGAGACATCTCGGTCTTGTAATAATATTGGTTATGATAAGTTTGAAATAAGTATATAAAAAGAGTGATGGCGCTCCTGCTGATAAATTTAAGTAATAAGTATTTTATATTCTAGTACTAGTATTTGAAATTCGTATACATATACATGTTGAATAATGTTTTTCCATTGATCCAGTTGATAAATATAAAATTTATTACATTCAAATTGACAGCAAGATGTTACACAATGACAATAGAATTTCAAATGTAACAATGTACCCTATTATTGTATGAACAAATAAAGGTACACTATTCTGTCATTTGATGAATTTCTTGTACATGATTCCATCACCTTGCCTCACCTCGACCTCCTTCTTGAGTATTCAGAACAATGGAACAAGTATTTTCTCTTCGCAATGCATGCATTTCTATTATATTAATATCAAAACATTTATAATTTAGATCAAACCTGATGATGAATTGCCCAAAACCATATGCATGCGATGTCTAGGAACAGTTGAATTTCTTTGTGAATTTCATAACAAGTGCCATAATACTCAAAAAAATTTGACATCTGATATAGAGGTAATTTATTTCAAACATTTGAATTTAACTTTTGAAAACTGTTGTAGTTAATACTATTTATCTATATATTGCAAAGCAGGAGGCTAACAAAAATGACACCCCAGAAGATAAATCTCGAAATGATCCAGAATCTGATAAAGAAAACGTTTTACCCCAACAAAGTACGAAACGAAAAAGTGCAAAAGTATCGGAACAAACCAAACAAGCCAGTACTATACAAGAAGCTGATGAAAATGTTCCTTGTCAAGAAATTGAGAATTCAGATACTTCACCTGTAGGAAAAATAGATAATTCCCTTGTAGATGCTCTAACTAACAATGAAAAACTCACAGATAGCTTACCATTGAGTCTAGATGCAACCAATTCAATTGAATCCAACGTTCCAGATACAGAAATAGATATTAACAAATCTTCCAAAATTGGCGATAAACTTTTAACAAATAGAGCCGAAAATCAAGTTTCAAACACAGAAACGAAAAGTCGACGATCTCGTGGAGCTAAAACTGACAAAAATGAGAAAAAAATTAACAATAAATCCAAAAATTCTCCAGTATCTAGCAGTAAAAACAAGAAATCTGATAGCAAAGTATCAAATAAGACTATTGACAAATACTTTTCTACGCAATCTGAAATAAAAATTAAGAAAAAGGATAGAGAGAATATGAATCCAAAACATGTTGATGTCGTTTCGGTCAAAAACAGCGGAAAAGATGAACAAGATAACGTTATATTTGAAGGAACTGTAATAAACTCAATGGATGGTGATACTTCTATTATAATGCCCATAACATCAGATTCACTCAATGATGCAAAGCTTGTTATCGATGACGCTGTAATGGCAGATGGCAGTGAAATAGTTCAAGCTAAGGAAATTATCTGGGTTCAAGAAAACTTTCAATTAACTGAGCCTCAAAAACCAAAAATAGTAAATGCAAATCAACCCAAAACAACTAGTCCTGCTCCTGGGGATGAAGCTGAAACTGTGGGAACTAATGGAATAGTTGTACAAACTCCAGAACAAGATGTGAGCATCAATACCTCTCCAAAACAAGTAATTTTTGTTGAAGTACAATTGCCTACCAAAGAAAATACTGTCACTCTACCAAAAAGTGCTGGATGCCTCAAAAGAAAACGTTCGTCATCGGTTTCAACCACCAGTTCAGAACGCAGAAATAGCGAAGGAAAATTCGCCAAAATATCGGAATTGATGACTGAAGAACAGAAAAAGGATATCGAAACTCAGTACTCGATTGATATGTCCAAAGTCGACGAAATAAAAGTTGGACAAAACATAGAATTTCTTGATAAATGCAAGTATAGATGTAAAATCTGCAATATAATTTATCCAAGACTTGATAAGTGTCAAGTGAGTTTATTAATGTTTTTTGGCTTATTTCATTTTAGAACAAATGAGTTACTAAATAAATGTTCAATTTATTATTTAGGTTCACATCTGGCGACACTTAGATATGAAACCATTCTTTTGCAATGTCTGTGACTTCTCAACATTAACAGTCAGCAACATCAGATGTCATATAAGAAAAAGCCATATGAAGTTCAAGCCTTTTGAATGTCATTTGTGTCACAAAAGTTACAATTCAGCCACATTACTTGAAGAACATTTGAACATACATACTGGTTCACGACCTTACCAATGCGACTTTTGTGATTTTGCTAGTACAAGCAAGCAAGTTCTAGTGCACCACGTTCTAATCCACAAATCGAAAAAAGTAATTCTAATTATAGTATAAGAATATTTTAGTAATTTTTTTTCAGGACATTATTTTAAATTATTCGTTTTTTGTTATAAGGACGTCTTGTGTGATATTTGTGGAAAAGCATTCTTTTCCAAAGGCAGAATGCGAGCTCATAAGATTTCTCACAATAGAGAACGTGCATTTAAGTGCAAACTTTGCTCTACTTATGTTTTACACGAAGAAGCTCTTGAAAAACATATGCTAAATGTTCATGCCAAGGATTATGTTTGTAAAATTTGTAACAAAGTCTACAAATCAAGAAAAGCTTTACATAATCATGAAAGTGTGAGTTATTTTGGATCGATAACTAAATTTTAGCTCTATGCCTTCATTTATAACACATTTTTATCAACAGGTTCATTCTGAAGCAAAATTTGAATGTCCTATGTGCCCCAATGTTTATAAGAGTACACACATCTTGAAAGAACATATTCTAAAACATCAGGGAATCAGACAATACAAGTGCAAACACTGTGATAAAACATTTGCTCAACAGTCTCATCTTGCAGCACATAGTTCGGTTCATAGTAACGTGACGTGAGTACTTTTCATCGATTAGTTCAAATTATTATTAATACATATTCACTGATGATTTTTTCTATCGCATCAGATACGACTGTCCTGGTTGTGGAAAAGGGTTCAATCGACATGATAATATGAAGGTGCACACTAAACGGTGTGAAAAGTTTTTAGCCAACCCAGAATTGAAGAATTTATTGACAAAACGAAAAATAAGTTTTTCGAAGAATGATACTGCCAAAGTTGCGATTCGTAAATCAGATGCTACCCTTGATAAGACAGATGGCTCTAACAATACTGCTAATCAGGATTCTGTAATTGAAGATTTTGAATTGAGTGGACCAGTGGTTGAGAAAGAAATAACTTCAGATAAGTTTTAAATGTTTATACTTCAAACTATTCTGATAACATTTTACAAGTACTTCCGATTCGATAGCAATACATAAGAAAAGTCGTAAGTATTCATAAAAAGCAAGTCACTATCTGAATACAGAGAAAGAACAATTTTGTACATACTTCATGCATTTGTATAAGATAAATTAAGACTCGATGCATTACTTCATTTCTTCCTTTTTTTACCAAAAATATTGATACCTCGTAAAATTTTGTGAATTCTTGCATCGATTTAATTTTTAGTTACTATTTTTCCTGATAAGAACATTTTCTTATATTCTTTGCCATTTAAAATACTAGTGATAAGAAACTTTTGCCATATTTTACTCCTTTGTATTTCATGAGATTGAGGATTGTAAATTAAGTCAATTTTTTCTATATTAAATTTTCAACCAAGAAGTAATCAAAAAGCGAATAAAACTTGATTCTTTTTTGTTGTAAAAGTGAGAGATCTTCGTCAGTTCGCTTGAACTACTTATATACAAAAACATTGAATAAGTGTTGATTGTATTTGTCTAGTACAAAAACAATCCTAAAACTTGTCATATAATAAATTCATTGAATAATATATAATTTGATATATTCGACCTAAAGACAGGTAAAAGACAGTATTTCAAATTAGTACATTCAACAATTAAAAATTTCATGTGCCATCAAGTTAAAACATTTGATATTAATTTCTGCCAAAGTAATTGAATCACTGTACTTTGAGGCGATTCTGTTGTGATACATATACTTAGAGTGGGAAAAATACTTCGATATTTTTTATTCAGTACTTAAAGAGTATTATAATTGGGAGAAAGAAAACATTTTTTGAAACTCCGCAGGAAAATTTTGTTTTTTTTTTCAGTTGAAACGAAAATGATTGAACCCTATATGGACTATAAATTTAAGTTACAATTTTAGAGTATTATTCTAGATTTAATTGATTGATGATTTCGTTCGCCAATATTTTTTGACTGTAATTAAATTGATTTTAAAAAATTACGAACAAGAACATAAAAATGTTTATTTCATGGTTGAAAATCTTTAGACCAGCAAGTGTTTATTTATAAGAAATCAAGTCAGAATATTTTTATGTATTGTGACAACAAATGATTACAGCTAATTTAGTATTAAGATTGATTTACCTCAATTGACTTGCTAAAATGAAAATGAAGATAATTTTCAACAGGATGAATGTCATTCCTAGTGAATCCAACATGTAATTTAAGGATATACTTAGCATATAATATTTTTATACCCAAATTTACTGTATAACTTAAGATCCTAGTTTTCTACTGTAAACGTGATGTGGGCTATTGCCAAAATTTCCCGTGTCTTATATGTAATCGAATTCGCCGATGAAA
Organism: Aphelinus atriplicis; assembly: GCA_020882685.1. NCBI lineage: Eukaryota > Metazoa > Arthropoda > Insecta > Hymenoptera > Aphelinidae > Aphelinus > Aphelinus atriplicis. The sequence continues at coordinate 53,523,188 of CM037073.1, read as the reverse complement.
TTGCTTATGACAGTGCAAAATTTTCATACAAATCAGCCATATTTTGGATACAAATAAGATGTATTTTTGTACGATTGAATAGATTAAAAGTAATTCATCCAAGACTGATTTTTGTAACAAGAATTTTTGTACTTTTACAAGTTCCTATAAAAAATCAAAGAAATAAACTGAGTTTTTTATTTTTCCTCTCTTCTCTTCATCGCGTAGATTACTCAGATATTATTGTTTTCCAAGTATTTTCAAGATTAACCAATAATATTTCCATTCCACAAACTTCATTTTTGTGCTTTAGAGTGCTCAATAGCTTATGTTATTAATCCGTTGCAACTACAACTTTCTGTGAATTAATAATAACTTAGAATGATTATTCAAGCTCATGACTAGTGTCGTAAACTTGAATATTTATTCATAACTTTATTATGAAGTACTCGAAGATAAATATTGATTTATCGTTATAACTCAGGAAGGTAAATAATTTGGGTTATTTCAACCCAAAAAAACCAATAAAACGTATATACTTCGATACAATTTTTTTTTACCAAAATTAGTGTAATGTTAATGTTGGATATGATAGCTAGCTATGCCACGGACATGTTAAAAAATTGGCTACCGAAACAGACGCTTAGTTTTTGCGTAATTAAGCGATGAAATCCAAATTTGAAAAACCCGTATTTCGGAAAATTATGGACCAATCACAGGTGGCTTGGGGCTGTATTAAAACAATGCTAAAAGAGTCCTACTCACGAATTTTCATCAATATTGATGCATGGAAAATGTGTTTTTCCATTGATTCATTTTTTTCGTGTCTCACCACGTGATCGACGTTTTCTGACTACCCTAACTACTGGATCGTAACTCAACAGGGCTTATTTTGTAGGGAATTTCAAAACAAACAACTTTCTACTCTACAATTTTTTTCGAAAAGTCTCTCTAAAAGAAGTTATGCACTGAAATGTGAAAAAACAGGTAATTTCCCAATTTTCCACAATTTTCCACAACTTTTGAGAATTTTGTTTAGATCCAGTTTTAATCTAGAGGTGACAACGAAGCAATTCCAAAAAAAAACGGACCCCTGGCACGTTTTCGGGTTTTTTTCACGATTTTTGGCCTAATTGCACTAGTCTAAAATAAAGACCACCAGAAGCGTAAATTAAGTGACGCGTCTGACTAATTATATCTTCTACTACTTGAGTTGTATTGAGTTATTAATCCTTTTGTTTGGTTTTTCGAGCCGACTTTCATTCTACACTGGGTGATAATAGTTGCTCAAATTCTAATTCTACGTTATTTTTGAGACGTAAGGCAGCATAAGAAAAATATTTTGATACCAAATTGAAGTCAAAGCTTGATAACCTTGATGAGAAAATTCGATGGTAGAGTTGCATGCAAAATTAGATTTGGTTGTTTTAGTTGAGTTTGTAAAAATAATCAACTCGAAATTAACTCAACAGATTGAAAGTTTATACACTGACGTCACTGCTTCGAATATGTAGGCATACAATTGCATCTAAACCGAAGCATGAAATGTATGTCTTTTCAAATTAAAAATTAGGTCAATTTTATTTTTCTACTATTTTTCATTGTTGTTTTTATTGTTTTGTAGTCAAAAAATATAAGTTTCTTTTGTGTTTTTTCGATAAAAAAACCTGGAGATTACGAACAAATACAACCTAACTCTTCGTAATTTTTCGTGTGTGTTCGTGCACCTGGGCATGCATTGTACAGATTTTTAGCACCTCTCTAAGAGGTCATCAAGTGTGAATAGAACGATACTCCCTATTCATAAGAACGTATTTCAAGGGGTCAGAGTAATGTATCGCTGGGGACGCCGGGGCGATGCTTAATAAAAGGACGTATCTCGGAGGAGCGCAAAGTAAGGACGCATCTCGGACGAGCGCAAAGTATGGACGCAAAATAATGTTGTAACATGCAGATAAAATCCAGTCACGAGTCACCCAGTCGTATTAATCTGCTAAAAACAGTCACGCGTGATTTAATACAAGACCAATTCTGATCACTATAGTCGCCACTCGAGTACCTACCTCACACGGTTTTTCACTGCAGGTTTATTAATGACATCCATAATGAGCACTGCAGCACACAGTCGATAATGAACATAATACAACGAGTTCTACGAATTAGTAATTATTAATTAGTAAATTATTAATCACCATATTTTATTTACATTAATTCACATCTTGGTTTACTACAAGTGCATCATAAAATGATAGCAATCGTCTTCATCTGTATCAGATGTCGCATTTTGTGAAGATCGTAACGCCTTATAGTATGCTTGATATTTCCCGGGAATAATGCTATTAGAGCAGAGTTCCAACAAATCTTTCAGTTTTTTCTCTGGAATACCGATGGCAGAGCGTTGAACTTTCTTTAATTGATATTTTTAATATCAATAGAGGGCATTGACCACGCCAAATACCATGCAAAATCTGGCAGAGATATCGAGAAACGAACTACGCCATCCTTTGCATAACCAAAAATAAAAGTACCCGTGTTTTTTCTTTTGTCGATTACAATTGTTTATAACAAATTATTTAAACGAATAACCAAAAATGTCGTAATTTTGCAAAACTGAAACTGAACTGTTCCTGTTTTAGACTAACAAATTGAACTCTGACAAAAAAACAATACATAGGTTTTTGTCGTGTTTTTGCCCGTAGAATCGACATCCGCATTCAGTTTTACAAAATTACGTCATTTTGGATGCAATTCTTTTTCGAGCAGGATCATATTTGCCAATATTCATATTTATCTCCAAAAGAATAATTCATACGAATAAGCATAATTGTAATACATTAACTTGTTAATTGACCTCAATCCGTAAACTTTTCATTTTCGGTTTGAATATCTCGGGGCTATACTACGTCTGGGTTCGAACGTTCACCGAGTTATTCAATCCAGATCCTCAATTATGATACCCCCTCTGTCCACTTTGTTCACCGATCCTCCATACGATCTTGTGTTATCATGAAATCGTACGATGGCGTTCGATGATCTTCGATACGATCGTACGAAAACATAAAGTCGAAGCAAATAAGTAGACAAGTTTATAAAAGAGCTCGGAGTGCAGTTTAACAGCGATTGCCAGGGAAGTAAACAACCTCTGCTATGGAACAAATATAACGATTCAGTATCCTTGGTGTTTGAAAGTGCTAAATATGGATCTCAAACTGATTTCCCCCTTTCCGTAGCAACGATTGCAAAGAATGGAATCCAGTTTTCCTGATTACTGACCATGTGAACATGTTTGAGTCATTTTCGTTGAATGGTTGTAATCTTTGATTTGTTCACTGATACAAAAGACCACATGCCTTGACGCTAGATCATAATCATGATCTATAAACTATATTCAGAAATGCTTCCGAACCAACCTTTTTTTGCGTGTTAAGTTTCGAATTATGATTATTCTTCGAAGTATTAAGATGCCCCAAATGATATAAATTTATTTTTTCAGTTGAAATGTCTACAGTTCTAAAAGAATTGTTCCATTGCCTTGCAATACATACTTTGGGTGAAAAATCAAATCATAGTTAGTTAACACGATGAAAATTAATAAAACACGCTCATAAAGCTTACACCAATCAGAAACGCTGAATATCGGGAATAGTTTTTGGGTTCTCCGTTTGAAGCAGTATTTATAATTAAATAAGCAGTATAGAGAGATATATTATACTCTTTCGATGCGTCTGACTTCTTAAAGACAGACATTTCATGTTAATTTAATATTGCATCACTGGAGGAGTAAATTACTACAAGATATCGAAACTGAATAGCTAGTAGTGGTACCCTGAAATCATCTCGGGAAGTTTCACCATGATTGACCATCTGAAGTAGAGCTACAACTTTTACTTCCAGTAATCATAAAGTAGAACTTTACTCCTATATTTACTATATGATTCTGTACTTCCACTATGACGAAAAAGGAAATTCAAAGCATTATATTCCTTTTCTAGTTGAATCGCACTTTTTTCAAGAATTAAATTATAAATCTCTCAAATTCACTAAAAATTTGCCCAATAACTTTAGATAGATTCTAAGAAATTAGTTATTAAATTTCTATGAGCTTCGGATGTGTATGTGATGTCGTGCCTGTGCCGACAATTGCTTGACTTGTCTAAGGTCAAACCACTAAGCCCTCTCAGCGCATCTCTCGAAGGCCGTCCGCACCTGGTGCCTTGTAAAATTAGGACCCCCCATAAATTTACTCATCGGCCGAAACAATAGATGGATCCGCCCTCTGACTGCATCACGCCGCCGGCACGAGCTGTGCACGTGATGTATACAATAGGAAACTCGGGAGACGCTTTCCCGCACTCGATAGCGCGCGCCTCAGTTTTATGACTTTTCCCCGAAAAGATGCTCTTTGCACCCGATAGCATCGGCCGCGTCTGCCGCCGCTAACTGCGCAACTTCAAAATTCAGACCTTTCTGTTGCTAAGCCGAAAAGAAAATGATGCTATCGAGGTTTTTACATAGTCTTAATTAGTTTATATCAATTATTTGTTTATTAAAAATCCTAGAAACTTTTAACCTTTCTTTTGATATAAATTTTGTATTTGAATTATGAAAACTGTAGAAGTTTAAAATAATATTTGTTGTTAAGAATTTTTGAATGCACTTAAAATCGAGCGCTTTAATATATAGTTTTCATAGCTCAAAACCCCATTTAAATGCGACTTCTTAATTTTGAGAAAAGCCGATTTTTATGTATGTTACTACATCAATTGTTGTTTAAGTAACTTTGTATAACAACTACTTTCGATTTCTATAGCGTACATTATTACCCAATTATTCACGCATATTTACACCTTTAAACCTTTAAGAAATATCAATTCAAACCCTTGTAATTTGCTTAGCATCATAGAAAAGTGCATATCATTTAAACAAATGCGATTCACTCTGATTTATTTTCATCCGATCTATTTCAAATTTTGACCGTATATACTTAAGTACATTAGCTATAAGATTCTCTTGTTAGATTTAACTTATTCTATTATTTTGAAGTGTATCCGTTAATGCGCGCGAATCAATCCTTTGAGCAAGTCGCAATCCGCGAATTTCACTGATACGACCGGCGCGACTTTTGCGCTGTAACTACACTCACCATAGCCGATTAAATAAGTATTCATAAGAAGATATTTTTGTAATTAGTTCATAAGGATTTTAATGTAAACGGAGGAGTGGGGAAACTGGCCCCGCCCTTCGCGACTAGGATATAAATACAGGGCCCTGCTAAGGGAAATTTCAGTCTTGCCTAGGAGCAGCTCGTAGAGGGACGTGACTCTTGGAGTACGTTTCCCAGTTTGATTTTTTATTTTCTGTTTGGGCTTTAGTACCCTATTGATTATTTTGTTTCGTCTTTTGACTCCTTTTGAGTTCAAACTTAAATTAATAAGAAGTGACAAGACTTGGTCTTTTCTTCTTATTCTTTGATATCCAATTCAAGTTTTGTGTAAGATAAAGGTAGTAAGGCTTGGCCATTTATCTGTTTTGAATTTCATATTCGATTTTATTAAAAAGGAGCCTCTCTTAGCCAAGGCTGAAAAACCCCTGAGAATTCAAGTTGTAATTCAACCAAGGAAATAAAAGGAAAAAAGTAAGTAAAGACGAATTGTCTTATCATTTTATTTTTCCCGTCTGAGTTAGACGATTCACATCTTGCCAACCGACAAGCGACCTAAGCTTGATCTCAAGATAGCCCTTGAGCCATTCGAAAAGAATGTGCCTAGTTATCAAACAGATCAATTGCTAAGTCAGCGACTCGGCCACGCGGATTGTTGAGTTGTCTATCTCGGGCAAATTTATTTTTAACCCTAATAGCCGGAGACTCGTAGGAGAAATCCTTGCAGGCTCTTGGCGAAATATTAGTGGGAAAGAGGTAGGCCTTTTCCTTTCTATCCTTTTTTTGTGTGTGTTAGTGTTTTTAAGTTAAATTCTCCTTTCATATTTAAACCCCATATTTTCCGCGACAATTACGCGTTCGGTACTCCCGAGCTATAGGATTGAGTTCCTGGCTCTAAAAAAAAAAAAAAAAACTCGCGATTTACTAAGCACACGCGCCGCGTCATATTCCCGACGTAACATGTAGATCGAGACATCAACTCAGCAAGATCAGAATATTTGTCTTATTTGTAATTCTTCAGAACAAACTTTGCCGTATTCTAATTTTGATCTTGCACGAAGATTCCGAACATACGCAGAAATTTTTTATATATACCTTGGGTGATTATTAAAGTATTAAGAAATGTGCTCGAAGATTGAACGACAGTTATTGAAAAAGTTTAAAACTTTTCTTCTGAGGCATCTTAATTATTCAACAATAAAACTGGTGGATTATTTTTGTATTAACATATGGATAGTAAATCTCAGATCGAATAATAATAATTATTAGTATTATAAGTATATTATAAGTATAAGGATTTCTGAATAAGTATATTACCATGGTTTGAGACTTTTAATAGAAACGTACGGTACTTAGATGACCAATAACAGTTTTCAAATTCAATGCTTCGATATTCTTGAAAACTGTCTATAGCTAGCTGGATCATATTTTTCAAATTTTCTCACAGGGCGTCCTTAAAATATTTATCCTTTTTACGATCGGTGTAGAATGACTTTTTATTCTGATTTATCGTTTTGATCCTGTAAAATCTAAAACTTTCGATATTCCGACGATTTCTATATTTATATATACATTTATCAATTTTTTTATAGGATTGTCTTCTTCGTAATAAGATGATTACATATGTCTATATACAATATAATAATTGTTAATATTCATGCTGGATATTAATATCAACATCAATAATATTTATTTTATATTTTATTTTGATAATTTGAGTTATTAAATAAGAACGAGTTAAATTACAGCAAGGAAAAATTTGAATACGAATACCAAGATATAAAAGTATAAGATGACTGACTGATTAGTATGAACAATTAAAAACTCAAATAAAGTTTTCTAAACCCTTACCTTGATTAATATTCTATTTGTCATTTAATCAAATCCCTAAGAAAGATGTGATTTCAATGCAAATGTTTTATGCAAAGTGTCGGAAGTGAAAACATGAAAAAGAAATGGTGAAAGTCCACTGGCCTAAATTCCGTCGGTCGGTAAAATTTAACCGCTTGACATCGTCTCAGATTGACATGAGTCTTCAAACAGTGTGCTACGTACTCAACTGTCTGTCCGAATGAATATTGAGTTTCTCGTGTTTTTACTATATTTATACAGTTTACATTTTCTATGTTGATGGTGTGCTCTGTCCGATTTTACAATTGTGAAATTAGAATCGATTACAACTGAATTGTATCGAGGCTCTTGGTTCTTGAAATCATCTTTGGGTGGTATAGAACGCAATACGACAGATATTAGATGTAAAGGACTTGTGCGACGTCAAGTTTCATAGTTCAGTAAACATTTAGATAAACATCAAACATGAATTCACAAGTACCGAAGTATCAGTTACTAGATGCTAAAACAACTGCTGAGATGCTCAAAGATTTTAGCGGTGAAAAAACCGGTTGGGTTTGCGTAAGTGATAAAAAGTGGATTTTCCCACATAGGTATGTAGAACAAGGAGAAGGATTTTTCAAATTTGAAGCTAGATCGACGGATATTTGGGTTGTGTCTTATCCACGTTCAGGTAAATTTACTTATTATATCTCATACTTTTAAGAATGTTGTGCGACTGTTCGTAATTTGAATGAAATTATATGTGTAGTACATTTCGATACTAGTGCGAGTACGGTGATCCTCGACTTGCACGGAGTTTGTGAAAACAACTGTAGCAAATAGTTAGTAAAAAAGTACCTTTTACCATGAATCAGAAGAAAAAAATGGCTTTTTATTACGAAAATTATTATAATACAGATTTAATGTTTCTCGGTATCAGTAAAGGAAGATTATTCACTTCAAGTTGAGAATACTGGAATTACTTTGAGAGGTTTATTTAATAAATTTGTGATATGAATAAAACCGTTACGTTTCGAATACTGCAGGAACAACATGGACGATGGAACTCGTGTGGCTCCTAGCTAATGATTTAGATTTCGACACAGCAAGAAAACGTCCATTAGCAGAGAGATTTCCTTTCTTAGAGTAATAACATATTCGAAAGTGTTACTTTCTTGTCCGAAAAAAGTTCACGATAAAAACATGATTTGAAATTATTTTTCTAGATTTAGTATGTTCAATCACCCTGAATTGACCAAAACGTTTTGTGAGTTCAACAAAGGTGATGTATTGAAACAAGAGTTCTGTAGACAACTCGCGAGGCCTGGTTACGAAGTATTAGAAAACATGCCATCGCCAAGATTCATTAAGACACACTTTCCGTTCAGTTTAATGCCAAACATTCTGAATAGCGGATGCAAGGTATCAGTTTGGCATTTATATTTAGACATGTTTGCAAACAGGTTGACCTATTACTATTAACAATGGTTGTACAATTACAGATTGTGTATGTAGCCAGAAATCCGAAAGATGTTGTCGTATCGTGGTATAAATTGAATCAAGCTTTCAAGACACAGGGTTACGAAGGAGATTTCCCTAAGTTTTGGCATTATTTCAAAAACGATCTGAGTAAGCTTGAAAACGTTCAAAATTGAAAATTGTTAAACTTTTCGATGAAAAATCATTATTGATTTATAGCGGCATGGAGTCCATACTGGGAACATTTGAAGGAGGCGTGGGATAATCGGAATCACGAGAATTTGTTATTTTTGTTCTATGAAGAACTACAACAGGTACATTTTTACAGTCAATAATAAAATTTACGCGCATTTTCGATCGTAATATTTGATTCTTGTTGCAAGAGTACGCTATATTAATATATCAGGATAACATTGCTGATCAGTGAGAAATCACTAATATATACATCTCTTGTATAAGTAATGTGACTGACTGATATTTTTGAAATGATTCATGATGTATTGTACTTATGTACATACACGAATTGTTAATCTATGAATTGAGATAAGATCAAAATATAATATAAAAAAATTATCATATTTATTTGTCAATTCTTAGGATATATGTGAAGTAATTAGAAGAGTAGCAACATTTCTGGGCAAAAGTTATAGTGATGATCAAGTTCATAAATTGATGGAACATTTGGATATCAAAAACTTCCGAAATAATATCATGGTCAACTTGCAAGAGTTGAAGGATTGCGGTATTATAAAAAAAGATTCCGAGTTCGTAAGAAAAGGAACGAGTGGTGACTGGACGGGTTATTTCACCAAAGAACTCGAAGCTGAAGCTGATGAATGGATTGAAAAAAATTTGATGAATACCGATCTCCAATTTCCTCTAACGAACAATAATTGGTTTCAACAGTAACTTTTTAAAAAATGTAATCTATTCATCGTTGATTTTTGTCAATAAGTCTTGCGGTGTGTAGTGTGTATCAGATATTGAATCGAGTCATGTGTATAATGTTGTAAGGGCAGGAAGGTCGGTGGAAATTTTAAAGTATAGCTGATATTCCATCAATGTTTTTATAAAATGTTCATATTTGCTGTATTCTTTTTCTATTTATATGTACATATATATTCATAAATTGTTAATTTTTGCCAGTGACTTTAAAGTCTTTTTTAGTTGTATGTACCAAACCTCTCGAGAATTTCGTATACTTTTTGCGTACTTTCGTATACTTTTATACTGATTCACATTATTCACTGAATTGTTATTTAGCAAATTTACGAAGTAGTTCTGTGTTATTATTGATATGTGCGAAAGATTCTGATTAGACACGTTGATGAAAAAAAATATATAATCGAGATCAAGTCAGAAAATTTAGTTTAACAATTCGCAGGTAACTTTTACAAAACATGTATGTATGCATTCTTACGCTTTCGCGGAAACTTTCATCGATTTGACGTATAATTCAATTTTCTGCAATATGAAAGTGATACCTTAATACAATAGAAGTTTATATGAAATACTATTAATAGTCACCTAGCGATATAAGAAATTTCATGAATTGCGGTAAGTTAATGCAATACTATCGTAAAAAGTGATGCTGTGTGTGAGGTAAGTAAATAATACCAATGTATACTGGATGTTTGAAGTAGTCTAATCTCGATAAAAATTACTTCCATGATTTGAATGACGACCAACGATAATGAATTCGGGCTCTTCGTTGATTCTAGTGATAAATTTATTGTTTCACAAGTATTGAGAAAAAATGAACCTGATTCTTTATCGAGATCTTTTCCCTGCATTCAAAAATTAACAAACGTAAGAAATATCGGAATATCAGAATTTTAGGACAAACGATTCTCGACAGAAATGCTTAAACATATTACTCTCTGTATGAAAATTCAATATATAAATAATACCAATGTATACTGGATGTTTGAAGTAGTCTAATCTCGATAAAAATTACTTCCATGATTTGAATGACGACCAACGATAATGAATTCAGGCTCTTGCATCACATCTTGCCAAGTTGGGAATTATAATTCAGCAAAAATTTTAATCTCATGTGTTGTATTTATATCATTACTATCTGAACAATTTGTGAAAATTACAAAAAATCGATTCAACAGTCTTTATTACAATAATAAAGAATTAACAGAATGCACTTTGACTTAGATACACTCTTCTCTCTAAAATCTGTACAGTAAAAACTTACAAATTCAATTTTTGTTTTTTCAAATCTGCTTGTTGATCTGCAATAGGAATTGCTAGCTTCAATCTAACAGCTGTTTGAAATGTTGCACACAATTCTTGTTCCGCTTCTCTTGCAACTTTTTTCACTCTCTCTCCAGATCTACCAATAACCATTCTTGCTATTCGCGTTGAAGGACAACTTGCATTAACAATAACATTCATGCTTCTATCTTCAAGATATTCAATATGATCTACATAAACCTTTATCAAATACGGTAGTTCCTGAGCTAAATCATCTAGAAGTTTTGCTTTCACTATTTGTTGTATGATAGTTTGGGTTGGTTGATCTGAGAAAGTGTCCCTGTCATATTCCCAATCTTTGTGTTTTGCAGAATCCAGAAAATAATTCTAAAAAACGTATAATTACTTTGAATAAGCAATGACATGTGATGTGAAATATTTCAAAGCTTACCCTTAAATCATCAACTCCATCTCCTGTCAAAGCAGAAATCATAAATACATCAGAAAAACTGGGCCAAATTTCTTTATCTGTGAGTTTTCTTACAACTCCTAGAAGCAGTTTTTTGTTTTTCAAAGCATCTATTTTGTTCAGAATAAGAACAGAGTTTGTCCCTGCTCTAGAAAGTTGAAGCAAGCTAATTATTTTGTTGCTAATTGATTCTCTAGCTTTAAGATTAGTCATATCTTGAACAACACCAATGACATCAGCCTCTTCCATAGAGTTTTTGGCGTCAATTTTGAAACTCTCATCTAAACTATATTTCTTCATTTCACCTTTTCCTACTAATCCTGGTGTATCAAGAAAAACCAATTGAGTGTCATCTGTACAATATACAGCTGCAGCTTTGTTGCGAGTTGTATGTATCTTTGAAGATGCTGCGCATACCTATAATTATATCATAATATTAAAATGTTGTAAAATAACATCTGTGTTAGTTTGATTATAAGAAAAACTCACTGGTCTCCCAATTAGATGGTTAATGAGTGTACTCTTTCCTACATTAGGGAGTCCCAGGATAGCGATCTTCAAAGATCTGGCATTTTTTTTGTTGTCTTGATCATTGAGGAAAACTTTCTTGGCCTCAATGAGGCTTTCCCCAAGGTCATCGGCAAAGTTCGACACTTGTCGTACAATCTGAGCACCAGCACGTGCAGCTTTTTTGCTTATGACAATCCACATAGTAGAAGCTAGAGCAGCAGACTATACCACTGTGAAAACAAACTTGACCCCAAAAGTGATACGTCAACGAAGAATCATGCTGTACCTGCGAGAAAGAAGAAGAGATACGTGAAGAAGGTTATGCCGAGTGGCAGTCAGTACCCCCTAACCCCGCAGAGCACTGTGCGCGTTGCATAAAAAAGCTTGGCGCTAAGCACTCCGCTTACGTAATGCAAATTATAATCGGCACAAAAAAAATCGTGACATACGTACAGAGAGCTGTTATTCCGCAACGGCAGAATCACATGCTATGCCCGGTTATGCTTATGAACAGAGCATATACATCAGCTGCAGCATTCTGCACCCCAGAGTGCAGACAACTAACAAGTGGCAGCCATCTTGACGTACCAGATGGCGCTGAAAACGATTCCGAGATTTCTGAGAATCTCTGAATATCGGGGTCCACCCAGCATCCACCAAAATTTAACGAAAATTACATTCTTGATGGCGAGCTTAGAGATTTCGAATGGATGTGTAAGGGGAAACGCTTGTTTAATTATTCGGATTCATTGCTGTCGTGATTTAGATGCGCACTGATAGTGATATGCGGAAATGATATGGGTTGTCGTTGCATACTTGTTACGTTTATGAACTCTGCATGAGTCTGCACACTGATCTCGATTCAACGTTCGACCGGCGCATCGTAGGAGCAAGTCTCGACAAGCTGAAGCGGCCCAGCTGCTCCGAAAGTTTTATTTGGCCTTTTAAAAATAATCTCGTAAAATAATCTCGTCCCCGCAAGAGGAAATATGAACATTCGCGGTTGTCGGAGCAGTCTGCAGCAGTCAATTTACGGTCAACTTACCAAACTTGATTTTTGTGGAATTTAAGGGATGCGATGTGATGTGAATAGTAAATCGAAAGGAAATCTCCTCCATATCAATAATCGGTGGACAAATCTATAAACTATAATGAATTACTATTCAATTTACCAGAAACCGCAGGTTCAGTGAGTTCAGTTCAGGCGGCATTTCACGCACAGTGTCCATCGCATCTATGCGCGGCCAGCGCCGCTGAGCGCCGCGCGTTATCGGTGTGTGCGAGACAGCGTGTGATAGTGAGCGTGTGCATGTGTTTATGTGATATGATGCATGCATGCGCGCAAGCGACTGCAAGCTCTCTGCTCTTGAGAACTACGCTTCTTTGCCAGATCCGCGATATCAGCCAGTGTATCAACTCAACGCGCGGCCACAATGTGTGCACCCATACGTAGTACGCACGCTGCAGCACAATAATTTCATCCAAGAAAGTAGCAGCTTAGTTTTAGATCAAGACTGAAGTACACAGAACCGGAGCCGCAAGCTCGGAAACGCGCAGTCTTCCACTGGGGCTAAATTGCAGCTGTTTGCAGGGCATCCCCCATTGTCGCGACTCCGAGAAGTCGTCGCTAATCGTTGTCGAAGTCAGACTGTGAGAGATGGGAATACTCGTCAACAGCTTTGATCTCAAGCTCAAGCTTCCTGTAGTGAATATTATGGCATTTATTTCGGTGTGAATATTGTAATTTTGTCGCACCAAACATGGCACAAACCAACGTTCTTCATTCTCTCAATTGGAGTGTGAGAATAAGAATTTTAATCTGATCAAGTTTTAGTCTGACACAATATTTAATTGCACCAAGCTACAATGCATTTCTGGATTGACAAACCTACTGGTCGGTACAGGGGATTCAATGGGCGACGTTACCCTGCCATGTCTCTTGCAAAGTCATCTCATTTGGGTGAGAAATAGTTAATTAATTATTCTATAACTTTTATCATAATTAATACACATTTTCAGTCAATTGATTGAAGGGCATCAGTAATATACGGAAAGTTAAAACTATATTTTCATGATTTAAATTTCAATATAGGAGGGCAACATCGACGAAGTGGCAATTTAGACGTTGGAAGGATGCAGATGGTTACTCCTGTACATAGATTGCAAAACAACAGTGGAAGTTCTGCTGGGCCCAGTAATCATAGTTCTGCCAGACCCCCCAGATCTAATGCACAGCACAGTAACGACAGCAGAAATAACTCAGCTCATGGACTGCAGTTAGGACAAGATGTCAGCAAGTAAGTGTTGAAAGATTTATCCACAATTGTTCTTTGCAAAATTAATATTCACAACTTTCAAACAGCTTAATAATTATTGCTGTGATGTAACATAAGTAATTAATCTAGGTTCAAATGGATTTATTTTTCAAATCAATCAGATCATTATTTCAAATTTAATGAGGAATAATTGAATTTGACCAAAACTCTATTTCTGGAGTATTGATGATTTTTTGAAATCATAATACCAAATTTAATTACTACGATTTTGATTCTAAAATGTAATTATTTTTCTTCTAGTAATCCAAACAATCCTGGCAATAATCAGCAACTGCCCCAGACAAACAATGAAACAAACAGAAATCTTTCAAACTTCTCTGAATTCAGTGATACCGAAATGTCAGGCTATCGATTGAGATGCAGTGTATGGTTCATTTTTGTTCTGGCCACAGGTTTTGTGGCTGCAGCTAGGTTTTACTTCGATCACCAGGTAATTCATGGAAAATAATTATGATATTGTATGTTAGATTAAGAAAAGTAATCTTTAATGAAACTGAATAAATTGATTGATACCGTTGGCCAAATTTTTCTTCATATTATTAAAGTGTACTCATCAAGACACTTGAACACTAAAAATCATCTTAATTAGAAGGATAATCAGGTATTTAAAATGTTACAATTTGAACAAAAATATTGAAAAAGAACTGAGTACAATTTGAAATAGAAAGCCTGCATATATTGACACAGTCTTTAAATTCGCGATAACTTTTTAGGAATAATGTTCTCAAAATTTATGGTCAAACCAAAAAGCTTAATCCAATAAACTGCTTGATTTCCAATCTCCATATTTTTTACTTGTATTTACATCACAATTCAAGATATTTCGATTACTGCGAAAAAAAACGATTTCGCCACGAGATTTATAATCAATTGATGTTTTGTTAAAATAGCGCCAATATAACATTGTTATTATTTGTTTGTTGAGAATATATCATTTTTTCATAAGAGCTTTTTCTTATCACTAGCAGGGTGCAGGTTTGGAAGTACTAGTTTTTTGTGGACTTTTGGTACTTGTCTTGATAATTGGATGTTTCTTCTCTATTATCTGCCGACATGCGCAAAATAATCATCGTCATCAAGGAACTCAATCTGAACCAATTGCAACTGTTACTGTTGTCAATACAATTCCTAATGAAAGTATAAGGCAAGTTTCAATGCCTGTCAGACAAAATCCGCCTCCACCATATCATATAGCTATTCTTATTCCGCCTCCTACACCAGATGAAGCACCTCCTCCAGCTTATGATAAAATTATACAATAAGGTTTATCTTCAATCTAGTCATCTTAAATACTCTTTATGTTTCTGAGCTACTTATAAGATTTGTCCGAATGATTGTATTCTATAGTATAATCGGGAAAACTGCATTTATACATAGATTTTTCAAATGTGATATTTTATTGGCCAAAGTAAAAAGGAACTAACAAAGAAACATTTCATGGATAATAAGTAATAACACGTTCAGCGTGATTTTTATATTTTCTTATACCTATAGACAAGAGTGTAAAATTGAAAATATAATTCTGAGTAGAATTTTAATTTCATTTCATTAGATGTGAAACAAAAATCTATGATAAAATGAGCTAAAATTTCGAGTATGATTTATGCACAAACTGTCGATACACTCTGAAAAAAAAATTATACGCATAAATATTTCTAACAAAACCTTGTCTGAAATTCTAGATACGCATATAATTCTGTATACTTAAGTGATTTGTAGAATCCTAATGATTTCAGTCACAAAGGCATACATGATTTTTATGAAAAATGTTTCAAATTATAATTAACATAACATTTATTACTGAAAGCCTATGAAATTGAAATGATACTTACTTAAATGTAACAAACTTAATTTATCATATTGCACATATATGAGTTTTTCAAGATTGAAAAACTAGAAAAGAGCAGAAACTATTCTAGTTCGATTAAGTAATGTATAATTTGCAGTGCTGCCAAATGCATTAAATATTTTGATGAATTTTATACATGTATCTAGCAATATATGAGATATTTTTTTAACTCAACTATAGATCTAGACTGAATTCCTTGTAAATAATTTTATTCTCATAAAATTAGAATTTCAAAAGCACAAATACTTGATAGAATAGCGTAATCCATGTTCTTCATATCTCTGAGTCATTTGATTTCCAAAATTATTTCAGAATGCACTGTCACTAAACTTTGTACAAAAATTATATATAAATGTTAATGTATATATTTCTTTTCGTTCCTGTCAAAGCATCCATGTTGACAGATGTAATATCATACTAGCAGTTCAGAATAAAATAAAATTCTGTTTTTAAATACTATGAAGCTACTTTGAAAATATAATAATTTGAATTTCCTACAAAATCATATGAAATTTCAGTTTCAAACTCACAATAAAATCAACATTTCACAGTCTTGGTTGTGAACAAGATAATACAAGCATTTTCATAAGATTTTTGGAGTGCTTTAGCCATAGGAACTTGCATGTATTGAAATGATTTATACTTTTTGAAGAGAAATCTCATTATTAATACTATTTTTTTACATTCATTATAACTCAACAAAATATTAATATTTTCATGATGACATAGCACATTCACACACACCAAGACATGTTTACAAACTTGCCATTTATAAATTGAATATTCAAGTTCTCTCACATTAAAAATTATAAAAAAAAATAGAGTATAAAAATCATTAAACTCTTTGAATTTCAAAGAGTTTCACATCCGTGTCATACCAGATGGGAGGTTCAACATTTCGCAAATATATTACACCCCACATATATGTTCTAAACCATGCAGTTGTGCCAGCGTTTGCTTGATATCTACGGATAAGAATAGGGTGTGGTACAGGCAGCAATCCTACTAATGTTCCATGTTGCAAGAATTTCATGATCTCACTTTCGTTAGTCCCCTAAAAATGTCAATTGAACATGAAAAAAGATTAAATGATATTAAATATATGAAACTGTTCATTAGTCATTACAACACATACTTATCATACAAAATTTTTCCAACTTGGGGTACCAAAACTTGTAGTAAGCGCATGATGGTCTGTAATGGCAATTTATTTTTCCATTGATAGACCTATTTCAGCAATCAGTACCCATTGATTGACACGATTCATAGAGTTTTATTGCTCAGTGACTCGAATACCTCCTCTCTAGAATTCAAAATGAAATATTTAATTCCAGTGTTGTATTCCAGTTCTGCAACAGTATTTAGACTATTCCTCACTCACTGGTATAGGGGACTGTTTTAGTAGATCCAGTTTCTTCGTGAGAATCATTATCCTGTTCTTGTTCTGGAGTATTAAGATCCATGTCAGCAGGAGGTCTTAGTGGATGAGCAGATTCTTTTTCTGTTATATTTTCAATGCCAAGTGTTTCAAGCAATGATGCTTTGAGAGTACCAGGCTCTGCCGAAGGTGCAGGATGCGAACCTTTCATAGTAGTTTCATTCACATTCTCGCAACATTTACTAGAAGGCATGGATTTTTTCTGTCTTTAACTTAAAGATTTGGCAATAGTATTGCAATCACGAGGTACATTGGCCAAAGCATGGAAAACTTGTCTTTTCCTAATAATGGTATAAACTAAATTACTGTTGCCATCGAATTGATACTGAAATGAAAAAATTCAATTTCAATTTGAGCAAATGTGCAGTTTGTTCATTCAAAGAATGCAGTATTGAATATTTACTTGGATAATATAATATTATTGAATATTTCCAACAAAAAAAATACTAGATGGTAGTTTGTTGGAGTAGAAAATAAGAAGCATTGAGTACTGAAAGTTTCCAGTAGATGTAAGAGTTTTGTACTAGCAACCATTGACAAAGTTTTCAAGTATGGAAAAACATTGACTAGAATTGTAAGTAAAAGATCAAAAAGAGCTTGCAACCTCTGATGCCCTGTTGTGATGATTTTGTGAAACACTTTGACAATTAGGTCAACATGTGTACCTAAGAGTGAGCAATAAAATAAGGTAATGAAACTTGATCTCTCTGCGAATTTTCATCAACAAGTTAAATGTATAAAATAAAAAAGTACTATTACCTGTAAAAACTGGAATGTCCATTGGTACTGTTGCAGTATATGGCTTATTTAATCTAACACCAAAATTACGCTCTCCACTGAGTAAGAGGAGAATAAAAACGCCAATGTGCATTAAACCTACACGAGCTATTGAATATAAAAAGATGATTGTAAATTATGATTCAAAGATTTTTATAGAAAGATTAGTTGGGAAGAAAACTTGGTTCTTACATTGGTCTGCTCTGGAATCATTCAGATGGTACAGTATTGGGACCAGAACTTCAAGTACATCTGAACTCTTCAGTACATACTTAGTATATAAATTTCTTGTTATAATCACAGAGCTTCCAGAAAAAAACAAGTAACTCTTGATGGAGGTGTACTTTTTTTATCGAGTTTGGCAAATAAGTTTGCATTAAAGGGTTGTTCAATAATCTAGTGATACCCTTGAGAACAAACTGGAAATCTAGAAAAATATTGGGATTGTTTTTTAATAAAGAAAGATGAATCAATATATTTCTATAAGGAAATTACCTTCATCTCGGTGTATGCGACTCAAATAATTTATAAAAAGATTATCTCCTATGGCTCCTTCTTCTACAGCTGCTCCACAGCTTGTATCATGATCCAAGGTAACAATAAGAATCTGCAAGGCTACATCTACCAAAGGTTCCAAAGAATCAGTGAAGAGCAAGTGATTATATGGAACCCCATAGCCAACTGGATCGTATGCACATACTGTATTTAATAACGAAGTAAACATTGGCAGAGCATGCCTAAGATGAGACAGAAAGAATAAAATTCAAAGTATCCAGTTAGTCAACTATAAAAGTGAGTATTCTCGAATATTCACCTGTTTTCAGAACTTGTCAAGTATTGAATCCATTTATTTGGAGCAATTGAGAGATCTGTCGGAGGATTATACATTGTTTCACTAAAGCATGTGAGCAATACTTTAAGTAATTCAGTCCTATTAGAATCTAGTACTGGATTTCTAGGTTGCGATTGTGCAAAACCAACACCAGCCTCCCAAATGTACTCGCAGCTGTCAATAGATTGTAGTTCTTCTGCCTTATCCTGTAAATATTCATTATATTCTACAAATCATGCATACAAATTAAGTTTTTCAATCACTTACCGGTCCAGATTTTCTATTTGCGACAACGGTGAAATCTGGGCAAAACAGTAAGTCCTGAAATCATACATGGAAATATTAAATAAGCAATACAATATAAATCTTAACTGAATTCAGAAAACTAATTTGTACATACACATATAGCATTCAACAGAGAATGCGCAAGTGGTAGACTTTCTTCATCTTCTTTGCCAGGCAAACTTGACCAAAAAAATCCTTTCCATTCAGAATCTTCAAAAATATAAGGCAAAAGTCTTGTCAACAATCGACAGCAGTTCAGAACAACCTGTTGTTCACTTTGAGTTCTGCAACTACTGTCAACTGCTTTAACCAATTTCTCTACTGCTTTGTAACATAAAGTAGCAAGATTGGATGGAGCTTCTTCTCGAAGAATTCTTATTTCTGAAGCTGGTATCAAAGTAAAAACATCTTGCACACTAGATACATTTTCTGACCAGAACTGGTTCCAGAAAATGTCATCAGATGAATCTATCACCTGAAAGCAATATCATATGTTGACCCAATTCTCAAACTGTAAACCATGATTCAATTATGTATTAGATACTTATAGATTAGTGATATATAGACTCTGAAATAATTTCTAACGTCTCATTTTGAGAGAACTCAAAGAAATTTAGTTTAGTACTTTACGAAAACATACAATATTGAGTTCTATTTACACACAAACTATAATTCTACTAACTTGTGTTTTTGATGTTAACTGAACAACAGCTTTCCGAAAGTTTAATTTAGTATCCGCATTTCCCATTTTGACTTTCTATTTATTGGTGATGTCGAATTAACAATCTATTTAACAGCTTTATAGATTTATTGGTCGCGATAATAACTGCAGAAACGCAGTTGCCATTTTGGAGCACATCATGCTTGAACAGCTGATACTTTGTTATCGCTGCTGACGCGCTTAGTATACATAGTCAAGTATAGCATACGTACACCTGTCACCTACTATATATATGTGAACGAACGATACATACTAACATTCGATTCTTCCTTCCGAGAATCGATTCTGCCTTTCGAGAATCGATTCTATCTTCCGAGATTCTATCTTCCGAGAATCGATTGTTTAATCGATTATTCAATGATTATATATAAAGTTATATTATATAGATTCTTGAAAATTCAATTCCACAACAATCAAATGTTACCAAATTCATTTTCAGCAAGAAAGTTTTCTCCAAATACAATCCACCTTTTAAGATGTAAATCGTAAATGAATATATTATAAACTTTTGAACAGATGAACCACTATTTTTTTTAAAAAGAGAATATCTTGGAAATATTGTAAAGAAAAATATATGTATAATACATTTTTCGTATCTTAGTGTGCAAAGTTTGTCTTTTTTTCACTCGTGCTGGATTCGCCTACTTTGCGCACTAGTCACGTGCATACTATTTAAGTTAAAAACATAGAATTAAGGATTTTACTGATTTTTTTTTTAACTTGAATTGAGACTTCTCAGTCAAGATTTTATTTTCTGCGATAACAGAATGAACTGATTCTTGGATAATTACCTGTCCTACAATAGGAAATCTGGCTAACCGATTATTGGTGAAAAACAATCTAAACGAAAATCAATTCCAATATACTTGAAAGCATTTATATTGATGATTGTGATACCAAAAGAAATTCCTATAGAAAACTTTAATCTCTTGAATTGAAAAGGTAAGTGAGTATAGGAATCACGGAAATGCGGGGTATAAAGGTGCCTTTAAAAGATGAGATTTCCTGTTGCTGGGCCGGTAGCTTCGTGTGTATTAATTCGTATAGTTTTTATTTGTAAATTAGTGCCGTTACGTAAAAGTAAGTTATAGCCTCTTCAATATTATGGAAATCACCAATGTTTATATTGAATGGAATATGTTAATATATTATTTTAAAATATGTTCAGTTGAACAAAAACACTGACCGTCAGTCCAGCTGCATCTGTTTCAATAAAGTTTGTTCATTTCTATTTGGACTGAAATAGTATATTATGCGCAACTAGTGCCTGAAATGCGATTTCACGAGTTGCATACGATATTTTATGTTACAAGTGATCAAACGCGAATTTCACGCATCGATTTGAATGCGTGAAATGAGCGTTTATGATCACGTATAATATATAATATTCTATATGTTACCACGAACGGCAAGAACTTCAACCCTATGTAGAAGAGATTATTTTTATTCGTTATCTATATAGGAATTGTTTTCTTTACATCATGGCTTTTGCTCCGCTTTTATGCACCAACGTCCACTGCACGGGAGCCGAGAGCGGCTCAGCGCAATCTGGAGCAATCTGGAGCTGGCTTGAGGAGGAAAGAGCATCAACCAAACGAAAAGAAAATCTCTGATAGTAAACACTTCTACAGTTTTGTCGTCAGGGGCGCTGGCATACCCCGATCCTAATAGACTATCCTTGGCAATTCTTATTCTGATTTCCTAACCCGCGATGATTGAGGTTATGAGAGGTATTTTAGATTAGTTATGTATTGTATCTCGAACAAACTGACCATGTTTCCACTGTCCAACTTGAGATATCAGGCTTTATAACTTTGATTGTAGATATCCTAAGAATACAAATTTGAAAAATTAAACAATTACCGAGGAAGATTAGAGCATTCCAAATTTGTTTGGAAGCAATTTACATGGGTCTATCTTCGTTACTGTTTGTTACCCACGACTTGTCCACGACCACGTGCGTCAACGTGCATGCTGTGCAGCGTCTGTCTTTGGCATTTAGGTAACAATAGTTCCGTGGCGTAGACCAGCGTAGACGTAGAGTAGAGGTGGTGCAATGGCCGAAACTCCTGAGACCGACCTTTGTACATGGAAAGATTTGGTATGTTTTCATTTATTTCTATTTATTGCTGCCAACAGTTTGAAACATTGAGATATATTTTTACTTCATCTCGTATTTTCAACTATTTTTCTTTTTCTAACTATAGGGTATAGTAGATTCATTATGTCAAGCTTGTGAAAGTTTGAAATGGAAAGCCCCTACAAAGATCCAGAGAGAAGCTATTCCCCTTGCAATTCAAGGTAATCTCGTAAAGAAAAATTCTTATTCCTTGTAAACAAATATCTATTTACGTTTTTCATTCATATTTATAGGGAAAGACGTTATTGGGTTGGCAGAAACAGGTTCAGGAAAAACTGCAGCGTTTGCTCTTCCAATCTTACAGTCTCTGTTGGAAAATCCTCAGAGATATTTTGCACTCATTCTTACACCTACAAGAGAGTTGGCTTTTCAAATTTCTGAACAATTTGAAGCTCTTGGTACTATTTTCTTCTATTTTTGCATATTTTATACTAATAACTGAAAATATTTTTTAAAAACATATAATATCTTCACAGGAGCTAGCATTGGTGTTAAATGTGTTGTTATTGTTGGAGGTATGGATATGATGACCCAAGCATTGATCTTAGCCAAAAAACCTCATATCATCATTGCGACTCCAGGGCGTCTGGTTGATCATTTGGAAAATACAAAAGGATTCAACCTGCGTTCACTCAAGTATTTGGTAATTCTTGTTATACTAATTTAATCCTGTATATGGTCAATCAGGTCAATAATGGGAATATTTTCAGGTGATGGATGAAGCTGATAGAATTTTAAATATGGACTTTGAAGTTGAGGTTGATAAAATATTGAGAGTGATTCCTCGTGAAAGAAGGACCTTGCTATTTTCAGCAACAATGACAAAAAAAGTACAAAAATTGCAGCGAGCTTCTCTTCAGAACCCTGTCAAAGTAGAAGTTTCAACGAAATATCAAACAGTAGAAAAATTACAGCAAAATTATGTTTTTGTTCCTGTGAAATTCAAGGTAAATATTTCTGCATGAAACGACTCATGGCAAACAGACTATTTTAATGGAATGATTTTGATTTTCTTTTATTTAGGATGTGTATTTAGTTCATATTTTAAATGAATTATCTGGAAACAGTTTTATGATATTCTGTTCTACTTGTAATAATACCATGAGAACTGCTCTCCTTCTACGTAGTTTAGGATTTATGGCTGTTCCCTTGCATGGGCAAATGTCACAAAATAAAAGAATTGCAGCTCTTACTAAATTCAAAGCCAAAAATAGGTCTATTCTGATTTCTACAGATGTTGCTAGTAGGTTAGTAGAACCTACTATTTCATACTTTTGTGTCATAATTATAACTTTGTTACTGACAATTACTTAACTAATTTTCCAGAGGTCTTGACATTCCACATGTTGACGTTGTAATTAATTTTGACATACCAACGCATAGTAAAGACTACATTCACAGGTAAAGTTGTTACCAAATTGACGATAATATTATGATTGCATAGCAAGCATGAGATTACTGATGAATTTCATTGCAGGGTTGGAAGAACTGCCAGAGCTGGACGATCTGGAATTTCTGTAACTTTTGTAACACAGTATGATGTTGAATTATATCAAAGAATAGAACAGTTGATTGGAAAACAACTACCTCTGTACAAAACTGAAGAGCAAGAAGTGATGGTACTTCAAGAGAGAGTAGCAGAAGCTCAGCGGATTGTTAAAATGGTGAGTTTGAAAGCCTAGTAACTTATTTCGCTAGAAACATTTTGTAATTCAATCCTAAGATGAATAATTAGCATTACTTTTCTAAATATTCACTGAATTTTCGTTGCTAGGAAATGAAAGACATTGAAGAAAATAAAAAATCTGGTAAAAGAAAAAAGCGATCTGGAGATGGTGAAGATGATGATACCGAGCAATCATTTGGAGTTAGGAAACGTGTAAAGGGGAAAAGTAAAAGTAAAGGAAAAGGAAAACGAGGCTGAATAAAATTTTTTCAAAAGTTTTCAAGAGTTTTTTCCTCTTAATAATAATCAAAAAACTCGTTTGTAATATTTTGCTTGGCAAAATTTATTTATTAGAATCATTCAAGCAGCTAAGCAAAAAATGGTTATACTAAATGTGTAGCTTCTACTTACATATTTCATATCCAAGAATAATTTGTGAAGAGAGCAGCACTCTTGCACGTTTGAATTGCGTCGACTTTTATAGTGATTTTACATAGAAATTTACAGCAAACTGATCAAGTTGACTGATTGCAAAATGGTACTTGTGTTTTGTTTTAAACTAGTACCTGAATCTCTGCTGTTCATTCAAAACTGCAAAATAGTCTATAAAAGTTTAAAGCACTGCGACTTTTTGCTTGATTTTTATGAATTGTTCTTTTCATAATTTATATTACTCTGGTAGTATCGAGTTTGTCTTATTAAATTTATACACATATCACTAAGTGGTGACATTCTGGTGTTGTCAAAGGCCATGCAATAATTTTTTATTGAATTCTTAAAATATCTTACGTTAGAGTCAGTTTTTGAAACAAGTTTATATTTAAAATGTCATGAAAAGAGAATCAAAGATATGTACAGTCCATCCGATTTCGTCTGAAGCTCCAACACTATAAATAGTAAAGTTACTATTATTAAAAAAGTTTTAAAAATTCGCGTTATCTTGGATACGTTATCGACATATACAGTTAAGTACATTTAAGCACCCTGTTGTAATGGATGTACTTGCTATGGGAAATTGTGAAATAAATTCTTTCAAATTCAATAAATTACCGAGTTCTCATAGACAATTATACGGGATTCTAACTACCATTGCAACAATTTTAGCGTGAGTCTAATGGATGGAATGCTTTCCTGTATATGATGTAATATAGGTTGAAATGCAGAAAGTGACAGAATTGAAACAACTGAGGTTTCATTCAAATGAGAAATAAAATATATTCCATAATATTATTATTCACTATTTCTACACATTCTGTACAGTAATTCATCTTAAGGGTTTTATACCTCAATATACTTTATACAAAAAGGCTACTTATAATCTAACATTAAGACATACCATAGCATGTGCGCCCTCCACCATACCGTGAGATGGTAGGTGGACTGCACGCATGTTTGTACTGGTATTACAGAGTCAGTCGCCAACGAGTATAACTTCTTCCTCTTGTTATCACACACCGCACACTATAATCGCTAAAGTGTGTTTTCGGTGCCTTTCATATTATCATTTATAAATACAATTTACTGTCCCCAATAAACGCGCTCGATAACTCGCTTTTTCTTGTTCTTGGTTCAAGTTCTTTTAGTTTACTCTTGAGCAAAAACAATTCAAGATCACAATTTTGTAATGTGATTAAATTTCTCAACATGTCCATCAGATTACGTGATTTCTTTATCAATGAATAAAGAATATATTCTGCAAAAAAACGAGTGTAAAATAATGTCCGTTCTTGAATTTTCAATAATACCGATACTCAAGTAGTGCTTTTCGGAGACTTTGAGAACAACAGGATTGAGATTAGTTGAGGTCTCTGTCCTCTAAGTACTTGTACTCAAAAGTAAAGCCTTCTTTTTTTCTCTGCCCCCACTTTTCATAATCAAAGTAGATGTAAGTTCCCTAAAAATAATGTCAGAGTAGTAAAATGCTTGTCATATATATTAATATATGAAGAATCACAGAGACATGGAAGTAATTCAAGTTACCTGTTCATATTCTTCATTGATAACTTTTGGTTCTTCATGCCTTTGAAACCACATCATGTATTTGGTATGGAACCTCCAACTCTGTTTCTTTAAAGCTTTAGCTGCCAAGTATTGACCTTTAGAACCTTCCATGTAATAAAATATGAAGAACAGTGTTTCTGTTGAGAGACGTGTGAAGAACTCCACAGTATCAGAGTGAGGAAGTTGACCCTGAAGAACAGTGTTTATTACGATTTTCATCTAATTATTGGAATTACGCAAATTAGTTAAGAGGTCAGCAACAATTTTTTTTATTGATATGTTAATTTTTTAAGATTTTGTCAATCAATTAGTTTACTTTTTTCAACTCATTGCTTAGTTACCAAAAGAGAACTTCTTGTCTAATTTTTTTTCCCATGAAAATGAATGTATTTTAGTTTGAACAAGTTTTCTAAGTATAGAATGCTATTTTACGGTACATGCTCTGGTGTCCAATTAGTAATTTTGATATCTGCTGATATGTTCTGTTCACGAAATTTTGAATTAATGTTCTTGAAAATCAGCACTTTTAACTACAGTAAAGAATTTAAATTCTTCCACGAATTTCGTAGTCACAATCAGTAGAAATTATTTTTTTACTTGAAATTATATATTACGTTATCTGAAATCCATGAAAATAAAGATAAAGTAGCTCAATCTTCACTCAAATAATATTTTTGATAATTGTTTTCAAAGAATGAGAAATTATTTCCTTTGAAACTAATAAAAGTATCTATGATATGACAAAAATTGGGTCGATTTAATAAATCGAAAAGTAGATAATAAGAAAATTATGACCTTACCTGTTGATAGTATGGAGGAGTAGGACAGTTATTTCGAGGCAAGTATGGTCTCAATCGTTCAGAATCAGAAGGATGAGGCATATGATAGTAAGCTGCTTCCATCATTTGGAACTGATGTTGATGTTCTTTCTGTAATGGAACCGGCCCCAAAGGAGCAACACCCAGCAGCGGAGGAATGTGGGCTTCTGCAGTAGCATTGCTACTATTGCTAATGGCGTTATTTGTTTTCGAGCTGTCAAAGATGTTTCTTGTTGGCTCAGGTGGTGGCATTTCCAAACCTGCCCGGGCAATAACTTGTTGAGCAATCGATTTTAAAGTAGACATGCCATCAGGAATTTTAGGTATTAGACCATTGGCAGTGGATGGCGCTGGTGAGCATGAATTCGTTTGAATAGGTGATGATCGACTACTGATTGATGATTGGGGAGACGTTGATGGTGGTATCGGAGTTGTCATTTCTGCTTCATTATTGTAGTTTTGACTCTGCTGATTATGTAATATATGAGGAGCCTGCGTGGGTGCTGGGTTTGTATGTTGCAATTGTTGCTGCTGCTGCTGTTGCTGCTGCTGTTGTTGCTGCTGCTGCTGCTGCTGCTGTTGTTGTTGCAGTTGGGGTGTTTGTTGCGGTAGTGGTGGCTGTTGCGGTAACGGTGGCTGCTGTTGTTGCTGCTGCTGTTGCTGTTGCTGCTGTTGCTGTTGTTGTTGAGAAATGATTTGTGGCACAATCGATGTTACAACTGATGTCACGGAAGATGACAGTCCATTTTCACTACTGTGCGCTAGAATAATAATTCAGACCGTTGTAAAAAAATAATTTTGCTATCAAATGTCAAACTAGTGAACATGCCAATAATTTTCAAACTTACGTATTGTTTTGTTAGAGATAGGATGGATGGCTTGAGAATTACTGTGTGAAGCAGCTACTGTCGCAAAATTACCAACATTAGCTGTGGCTACATGATTATTGGTAGAACTAGGCGAGCTATGGCTAGATGTCATGGGAATGGTCTTGCTTGGAGTGCTGCTCGATAATAACGTCATTTTCACATTGGCAGTGCTTCCCGTAGTTGGAATGCTCACTTGAGAATTAACTAGTGGCCTGACTGCTGTGGGTTTAACAGGCTAAAATATAAAAGAAAACAATTCATCAATTTTTTTTTCTTCATTGAGCATCCTTACTACTAAGTTCGAAGATGCTCAAAAACTGTTACCTTTGTTTTCTTATCATTATCTGTAGAGCTATCACTTGAATGGTTGTGCATAGTTGAACTTAATGGAGGTGATGGTATTGGTGATGTTCCAGAATTAGTTGATGTTGGTGTTCCACCAGTTTCATTACTGTTATTACTGTCCGTTGTTGCAGATGATGGTATTGTAACACCTGATAATTCCACTTCATCTAAACCAATGATGTCATCATAAATATACTCATTCTCTTCAAAATCAGGTTCTTGAGATGATTCAATGTAATACTCAACATCATCTTTTATCCTTTTGATCTGAAAAGTATATCAGTATTATAAACATCAAATGGAATTAGAATTGAAAAATTAATTGTAACTTTGAACAGTTTCTGATGCAAACTTACCGTATCGACTTCAACAGACATATTATCTAACATGCGTAATAAAGTTTCAAGCTTCCTAATGTGATACCGATGTTTTTCAAGTTTTCCTTTGAGTTCATCCATTCTGTCTTGCTTGTCTTTGTCTAACCTCTTTTTCTTTCCCGCAAGTAAGGACTCTATTTCTGATTCAAACGTATCAAGCTGCAAATTGAGAGTATCTATGGAATTAGCTAGCCAGTTACTAACTTCTTCTCTCTCTTTTTGTGCTGGATCCATTTTCTGAGCAGCTCCTAATCCTTCTTTAGAGTAAGCTTTTGTTTTTGTTTCTCTTTCAACAACCTTAAATCTTTCCATTTGCTAAAAATCATAAGAAAAATAAATAAATAATTGGATAAGCAAATATTTTATTTATAATATAAATTTAGTATTTATGCAACTTTATGTAAATTATAAGAGCTAAACTTAAATGATACATACTGTTTCAATGAGCTTTCGGTAATCAAGTAATGTACTCTTATCCTTAATTTCTCCAGACGCAATCCAACTTTTGATTTGATCTCGTAACCTCTGGAGTTTCTTGATCTCTTTTTTGAGATCAGCTTCATATTTCTCTTTCTGATTACTGTTTGTAGCATTGTGAACTTTCTGCCAGATATCCTCAAAAGTTTCCACACCTTCTGTTACTTTCTTAAGGCACCTATCAATTTCACCTATGAACAGAAGATTTACAAATTTGAAAAACAAAGTGTATGCTTCCATCTCAAAACCAATTTTTAAATTAGTCAAGTATGAAATGATTTTGAGTCATGAAATTAATTGTTCATGGCATTAAAATTTTGAATGCAATCTCATATGTACAACATTTGAATATTTATAATGTGAGAGAAGAAATAAATTTACTCATACAGAGTCTGGAGTGAAAGAATAACTGAATGCTGAAGAATTTTGCCATGATATTTTGGATCATTCAGATTTCAATTGTTATTGACAATAAAGTAATAACAAACAACAGCTTTACCAGATGAAATTTGAAATTTTATAATTTTGAGGTAGCATCGGTCATTTACATGAAGATTCAAGAATAAAGGTTATATCAATGTACATCCACACAAAGAATGGGAGTAGTGAGAGAAACACACTGAATAGGGAAGCATATTCTGCACAATGCAAGAGCACAACTTGAAATAATGTAGGAAGTGAATATTGCAGGGACAAACAGAAGAGGAATGCATCGGTCAAGTTCTTTTGTGAGGGAACAAGGATTTAGTCGAGTAGTCAGGTGAGCAGAAGAGCCAGTCAGGAGGAGCAGCAGTGAATGAAAAAGGACGGGCAAGTTATGGCAAAGGACAGGAGAGGATTTGGCAAAGGCTGCTGAGGCTTTTGTAGGAGACTGGAGAGTCAACAGGGCTCCAACAAGATCAAGATGTAAACATGTTGTGGACATTGGCTGAGCACTTACCTTGCAACTTTCTCGTCGCAGCCATGGCTATGTAAACGTATGGTACAATGGTTCATGCATAGTCCAGAGTTGGTAAAAGCGATCAGGATCAATTCGTCGTGGACATACAGCGCGGGCCGATCGTAAAATTCGTCTAGTATGATATGGGAGGATCGGCCACAAGATGGCTTCCGTTTTCAAATGACAACGAGCGACGGTGCTCTGTGCCGTTGATGTGTGTGCGAGCCTCTGTTGCTGCTGCTCGCTGCACTGCTGCCGCTTTAACCTTTCCTCCAGATCCCGCTCTCTGCCTCGGCCGCCAGCTAATCCGCGCCGCGCTTGCAAAAATACACAAACGACGACGTCAACAAATCATGGATGTCCGCCTAGAGCAGCCAAGCTGTATATTTTATACATCGGCGCATTCACGATGCACACGCACGCACTCACACATGCACGGGACCCCGCAAAGCTAGCAGCACTTTTTCGTCCACTCCCTGAATCTAGCCGATCCAACCCGCGGCTTGGCGCTCGTCGATTATCGCGGCTATTCGCGAGCAGCTTCACGCCGGCGTTTCGTGCTGCGCAACAGAGGGGACAGCTAATAATCAGAAATCAGAAACCGGAAAATAAAATGAAAAATCGCGCTGTGCCGCGCGCACGTATATATATGCAACCTGCAACACCACGCGCTCCATACCCTTTATTCAGTGTTTCAAATCCTATACTATACTCAATCCAGTTGTCCCGCATGCAATTGATCAAATATGCAAATCACACACGCAGTACACACCATGTGACGACGTTTGTTTTGAATGATTACATTATTCAGTTGTTTATTGTTGACATTCATGCGAATTTTATTGTTCAGGTACAGATTTTTCCCATATATTTTGATTACATAGTTCTCTTATCAGCACTATTTCTCATTTCAAAATTTATAGATGGAACTTTTTGTTCAATTCATAGTAATAACAATGAAGAATGAATTCCATTCCAATCAAAGGTGAGAACGTTTGCTAATTTTGCATATATGCTGATGAACATATACATAGACCTTTTTATGACTTTATAATACTAACAAAGTCAGTTACTCCCCGGTGGTGATAGCTCTATCATAGGAAGTCGAAAAAAAGACAGCGTGTATCTGTTTCAATTTCTTTTTTTACTCGTTTTTTGAATATATACATATTTGTTTATTATATGTCCTCGAGTATGACTTTCAGTTTTTTTGTCATAGCGTGTACAGACAAGCCGAAAAAAATAAAAGCCATCAGAATGTTGGAAATGCGCGATCGCTAAATAGGATATATAAGTTCGGAGAAATAAAAAAGAAAGGAGTGAGAATGAGGGCTGTTATAAATAAGTATATTAGGTACTGTCAAAAAAAACGAATCGTAATTAAATGCAGTGCAAGCTAAGCGCGAGCCGCAAGTGCCGGCAATACATATATACATATAATCCCCAATATATACCATGCAGACGAAAAGCTAGTGAAAAGCGAGGGAAACGCGCGAGGTGATAGGATAGGTGTGTGTGTGTGCACATATAGGTATATACACACGCGCATGTATGTATAATCGAGGAGCGAGCAACGCGCGCGCGAGAGAGCACGTTTGGCGTGTACGTTTCGTCTCTGTCCAACTCATTGGATTGAATAGGGAAGTCGGCTGGGTGCGCGAGGCGAGTCGCGTGTGCGGCTCGCGCGATTGCGTGGGCTGGTTGCAGCCACTGGCGGCTGGCGGCGTGCGCGCGCGTTCACTCGCGGAGGGGGGCAATCGAGCGGGCGGGGGGGGAGGGCAACGTCTCGCGCGCGCGGCTCTCGCGAGCTCGTACGTCCCGGACGAGGACGGAGGAGATGCCATTTGAGCTGGGCCCCAGAGCTGGCTGGTCGCACCAGTCGCGAGCGACGAGCTCCCGCAGAGCCGAGCCTTGGCTGCAGCGTGCAGCAGCATCGGATACGGCAGCAGCAGCGTCCGGCGCGGGCGCAGCAGTAGCAGCGGCGGCGGCGCACGCCGAGCAGGTACCCGTCGCTGGCACGCCGGCGCCACTCTCAGCGCCGCAGCAGCAGCAGCAGCAGCAGCAGCCTCCTCGTCCCTCCGCCGCGGCCCGCAGTTGCTCCACCGCGAGCGAGCGAGGCGGCCTAACCCCACGTGCGTGCACGGCTCAGTGCCCGAGCACCGTGAGCTGCAGGCCCCGCCACAGCACCAGCGCGTGCTCGCCTCGTCACTCTCCTCCAGGACATGACGCCATTTTAACCGCCACCCAGCACTGGCAAGTGAAAACTCGCACCCGGCCGCGTCTACTGCGCCGTCAGGCGTCCGGCCGCCCGCGGCCCGACCCACACCAGCCAAGCCCGACGGTGAGTCGCTCGTGCCTCCAACTTTTCCGCATCGTCTTCCGCGCACATATACAATTCCAAGCATCTTTTCACGTAAGCCTCCCCGGCTCGCTTTGTTCGCGGCCGCCGGCAAAGCCCTGCCTACTCTCGCTCCGCATTCTCTCGCTCTCTCTCTCTCTCTCTCTCTCTCTCTCTCTCTCTCTCTCTCTCTCTCTCTCTCTCTCTCCCTCTCTCCTTCTCATTCCATCTCTCTCTCTCACACACACTCACTCTCTCTATCTGCTTTTTGTAGCTCATTAAAAATTTAGAATTCAGATGAATTTCACTGCTCTCAAAGATTATGCTCTGCACAAAAGCTAAGTGTGACTTGACTGCTAGCACTTTTTGTTTCATCTACGCATTGACAAAATTGCATCGTGTCATATTATTGATGATTAAATCATGATGTATACTCATATCTTGTGGAAAACCCATTTGACAAACTCTTCCATTGGTCAAGAAAAAAAAATTAATTCCTCCATCCAGATACTCATTTTTTTCTTGTCTGCTTCAAATGAAACTTCTCAGTATGTAAATTCAGTTTGATATTGATGATAAGACTTCTAGAGTTAGAATAAACATATATATTCAGTATTGACATTTTGTAGCAAACCTGACAATATTTACATAAATGAATGTTCTCAACTTTTATATGTTTCCTAGGTAAAAGTGTCTCATTTACAACCTTATTATGGAAGATGAAGACAATGAAAATGGACTTGAGGATTCTCTGGGCTCATGGGAGGAAGAGCATCATCAAAAAGAATCGATTGAAAAATCGTTACCACAAATGAATGATTCAAATGTCTGCACAGAAGCGGAAAATGAAAAGAAGAATGATTTACATTCTGATCATGATGAAGAATCTGGTGGAAACGAAACATCTTGTACAAATATGAAGAATGCCATTAAAGAGCTGAAGAACAGTTTAAATGAAACTAATACTCAGTCTAATTCTTTCAACGATGTGTCTACACAAAAAAAAAATCAAATGATACTTTCTAATGATATAACAGAGAAAAAAGCTGGTGAGACAGCAGAAATCGAAACTGAAAATATCGCAGAATATACTGAATACTTGGGCCTTCAACCTGCTAATGCATCAAATCCTCATAGTACCAAGAATAATTGTCTGGAGAATGTTCATCATACAGTATGTACTGGAAATCAATACGAATCTTCAAACACAATTGATCCACCAAAAGATTTCATCAGTGATCCTGAATTACCATCGAGTAGTAATCTTGAATTATCGAAATTTGAATCCATACCTACTAATAGTTCAGAATTATCAGCAACAAATAGCCCTGACTCACCTTCTGTTTGTACTTTAGAACTACCAACTGATAATCATCCGGATCTATCATCTACTTCAAGTTCAAAATCACCATTTGCTTCAAGTCAAGAGTTACTGTCTGCTGAAAGTCCAGAATCACAATCTATTACTTTGGAATTGACACCAGATGAAAGTCCAGTACCTGAAGCAGTTACAGAACTACCACCTCCTACAAGTCCAGAATTACTTTCTGCTAGAAGTCCAGAAC
The DNA here is from genome assembly GCA_020882685.1 of Aphelinus atriplicis. Taxonomy (NCBI): domain Eukaryota; kingdom Metazoa; phylum Arthropoda; class Insecta; order Hymenoptera; family Aphelinidae; genus Aphelinus; species Aphelinus atriplicis. Next base: position 53,489,778 of record CM037073.1, on the reverse strand, counting down.
CACCATCTTCTCCTTCAAAATTGTTACCTGCTGAGAGTCCAGAATCATCATCTTCTACTCTAGAACCACCATCTGCTGTGGATCCAGAATCACCACCAGCTACTAGTCCAGAATTACTGATTGCTAGTAATTCTGATTTATCACCAAATAATGATTCTGAAAGTCCAGTCACTTGTATGCCAGACTCCACACCTTGTATTGACTCTCAAGTGTCATCTGTGAAAACTGACGAACCTGCTGTATCTTCAACGTCACAAGTTGAACGTGACTCTAAACAACTCTCTTCAAATGAATATGAACTATTTAAAACTTCTGTCTCTGAAACAGGTTTTACTAGTGCGATAAAGCAGGTCTCTCCAGATGTCCTAAAACAGCCATCAACTGCTAGTTTTAATACTATACCTGGAACAGTTGTGTTAAAACAAGAATCAGTAAGTGACACAGAACAATCTGCAGCTAGTTCTGGATTACTTTGTGACGTAAATGTGGCACATCATCCAATCAGAGATGACGGTGAACAACAGTCTGCTGTTAGTTGTGAAACGCCTATAATAACAAATCTAGTGAAAGAAGAAGCATCTATAAACAAATCCGAACAGTCATACATTGATAGTTCTGAAATGCTTCCTGCGGAGGATCAAGCGAAAGAATTTCCTAAAAATGATTTTGAACAACAGTCTGTTACTAGTTTAGATAATTTACCTACTACAAGTGTGATGGATCCACCTGAAGTTGATATTAAACAGTGTTGTACTACTGATTCTAAAGTATTATTGACATCAAATGTGCTTGAACGATCATCTGTGGATGAATTTGAGCAGCTGCCAAATGCTAGTTCTGAAATGACATCTAGAAGTCCAAGTGAACAACTCTTTACTAGTTCTCAAGTTCAGTCTGAACAAACATCAAGCTCGAAAAACACTACCCGAGTTTACATGTGCGCCGCTTGTGAAACGAGTTTTGAGAATTGGAATCTCTTCTTACACATGCGTGATGTGCATAAACGTTACATATGTTTATTTTGTCTTGGTATGTTTGCCCAAGCAGAGAGGCTATCGGACCATTTATCAAGGACACATAGTGCACCAGAAATGGCATTTAATTCAGTGGATGAATTTTATCATGCTTTTCAAGGCTCTTGTTATATTGTTTGTTGTTCATGTGAAAAAATGTTTTTAGAAACTGATGATTTTTCTAATCACTATTGCCCTCCAAAAGAAGGTCAATCTACATTTGGGGCTTGTTCAGAATGTAATCATGTTGGTATTCATGCCATAACATGTAACTTGGCTTCAGAAAAAACTGATAAAGCTAGCAGTTCGAAAGCATATAATATAAGTTCATTTGCTCCTAGTCAAACAATAACTGGAGTGAGGCGCCATTCTCAAAGAACAATTAAACCTAATTATTTGAATGACGATTATTTATATACTAATTTAACAAAAAGAAGGATTAAATCATTAAGTACTTCAGAAGTGGAAAAAGTGAGTGACCAGCGAAAAAATACAGTTCCAGTGGAAAGAATGCAAATTAATCAAGATTCATTTCATAGTTCTTACGATGAAACTATCATGGAAGTTTCCAAAAGTGTAGAAGACTCAAACCATTACCATATGAATGATGATGCAAAAAATCCAATGCATGGTAATAATTGCTATGGACGTGTTAGTGAAAATGAATCATTAAATGATTACAGCACTACAAACATTTCTGACAGTGTATCTGGAACATTAACAAATGCATCAGAATACAGAAGTAAATTTAAAGATCCTTCAAATACTAGTAAGTTAATTGATAATAATTATAGTATGAATGAAGTCCCAGTTGAATCTTCAGATCCAAAAGACGAAGATGATGTACGGTTGAGTAATAAGTCTAAAAAAGGCAAAGACTTTGCTATTGAAAATAATATTTCTAATAATACATATGACGATTCAAATTTAAATTTAGAACCTCAAACATCTGATAGTCCTAGTAGTTCTGCAAGTCCTGACCATGATTCAGATGAAATGGAAGTTGAAGATGAGGAAGAGTATCCAGAGTCAAAAAACAAACCTATCTTGAGTGCCACACCTGTGTCAGACAGAAGTCTAGTTATTAAAATTTGTACCAAAAATAATTCCATGTTTTCCATTAGTGCATCATCTGCTCTTCAGGTCAACAATGCAGAAACTCATGATACTTCCAGAGAATCTGAAGAGAATAATAATAGTGAATTATCTGATAATAAAGCTTCAGTACCTGAAGAGAACAACAAATTTAGAAATGAACTAAATTTGAGCCAGCAAGACAGTGATTCAGGCAGTAATAAATTAACTGTAGATGGAGATTCTGCAGACGAAAGTGTTATTGATAGTTTAAATCAGTCAAATATTAATACAATGAATGAACCTGTAGTGAATCTAGATGATATGCAAGTTGAATCAAAGGAAAGAGAGAGAAAAGCAACGTCTTATGATGAAGATAAGGAAAAAAATAAATCAAATGAAAAAATTGAAAATAACGATGGGATTTTGATGGCTGGAGACGAGATTCCAATAGTTGATGTGAATGTGGATGATCTCCTAGAAAGTATGGATATAAAAGATTTATTGAAACGATGCGTTCGAGCTGTTTGTGCTGTTTGTGTTTATTGTAATCATGCTCGACATATAGCTGTGAATGGTAAACAACTGGGTCTTCATATGCTTGCAGAGCATCGATTTCAACCTCAACATCCAGCAATTGTCATACAACAAGAACAGTTCATCAAAAAAGTAAAAACATCTTTATCAGATCTAGAATTATATTATTTTAATCTAGACTCTTACAATAGTGAGGATGGAACCTATAATGTTTCACCCATGAGAACATATGAATGCTTTCACTGTCGATTCGTTTCATCTGCTCATAAGGAACTTTACTTACACAACAGGAAAATGCATCAGAAGCCAATTTTAATATGCATCATGTGCAAATGTACATTTTATAATTACAGTGAGCTATTCTGCCATTTGTGTCCAGGTGTATATGCTGCTAATATGGATATACAATATCGATGTTGTCTCTGTACCTTGAATAATCTTCCTTCAGCATTCAGACTCATGGTTCATCTTCGTAAACAACACCATGCATGTGATGTCTGTTTAGAAACTACTGAAAATCAACAGCGTTTATCTAATCATGTTTGGAAGCACAAGTTACATCACTTTTGTTATAGATGCGGTATAGCTTATAGGAATAAACCAGATATAACAAAGCACTTGTTTTGGAAACATGGAACGGAAAGCATTCTTTGTAAAAAGTGTTTACAGAAAAAATGGCCTCATATTTATCATTTTTGTATACCACCTCCAGCCTTTGTGTGTGAAGAATGTGGATTTACTTTTTCTAAGGCTGTTGCATTAAAAGTTCACAAAAGGACGCATACTGGAGATTCTCCTTACTCGTGTTCTGAGTGTTCTGAAAGATTAATTTCGAAAAAATTATTAGCTAAACATGAACAGAGCCATAGAGAACCTCCACCATTACCACCACCACCACCGCCACCACTATCAACTCAAACTGCCTCTCATGAGGCAAATGAAGATAAATCATCAAATGAAGATGTTCATGTTGATGTATGTGATACAGAACCTAAAGATGATCCTATCAAAAATTTGGATCCTGAAAATGTTCCAAAAGAACCAGTTAAAAAAGTGATTGATGTATATGATTTACCACCTCTTAATTTGTCTGATGATAGTGATAGTGAAGATGAGATTGAGAAGTCAAATGAAAATAAATCTGATGAGAAGTCTGGTGAAATTGAAGCAAAATCAAATGATCAAACTGAAACATCAACTATAGATTCTCAAACCATAATTGGGCCTGATTGTGATACCATTGTTGTTGTTGAAAGAAATGAGGAAGAGAAAAAACAAGAAGAACAAATCATGGATGGTATTTGGGACAATTTCAAATCGTATACAGCAAGTTTAGAAAAGCACGATACAGACAATAAAAGTTCACCAAAAGATGATGATATTGAAAATTCAAGGTCAATGGATGAGCCACCTGAAGAGAGTTACGATTTGGAAACACTAAGAAAATTAATTTTAGCTGAACATGATTATTGGATAGTATATTCAGATAAAAATGAAGGATTATCTCCTGGCAAGACATCGCCCAAGACTGATGAAGCAAACAATGTTGTTGATATCAAAGAAAATTTAGACAAAAATCAGGAAAGAACACCTTCTCCTGATTTATGCAAAACGGAAACTGCAGAAAATGATTCACCCAAGAAAAAAGTTAAAACACCAAAAAAGAAAAAGCAAAATAGCAATTCATCATCCAGTGATTCATCTAGTGATAGTGACTCAAGTAATTGTTCATGTGGAACTAATTGTAGTTGTTCTAGTTCTTCATCTAGCAGCAGTTCTAGTTCTGACAGCAGTAGTTCAGACTCTGATAGTTCTGTTTCTGAAAACTCGCCGACAAAAGCAAAACGCAAGAAAGAAAAAGATACACCTAAGCAAGAAGAAAAAATAGAAGTAGTTCAAGATGAAGTACAAGAAGTTACAGTGCAAGAAAATTGTGAAGTAGATCAAATTGAAACAGTGAATATAGTGACTCCATTGCAACTTGTGATAGTAGAATCAGACTTGGATACTACAGAATCTGAAACTGATGAAGACTTTTATGACGAAAACCCTCAAAAAATAGCAAACAACTTGATAGCTGAAAAACGAAAATTACTGCTTGCAGCTGCTGCTCCTGATTCTGTAGGTTCATCTTTAACAGCACCCGTTAATAATGGTATAATTGACACAGATGCAAAAGAGATGAATTCATTTGATCCATCACCCATAGCAGTTGAGCAACCTGAAATTCTACCGGGGAAGAAGAAGAATAAAGGGAGGAAACGGAAAAAGACTGCTCGAGAAAGAGATCGGGAATCTGTCAAAAATGTTGAATCAATTAAATTAAACATTCCAAAATCGGCTTATCAGAAAAAAGGAAGAGTATCAAGGTCCTCAAATTATCGAAAACGACAAACCAAGACCGTTCCCAATCAATCCTTGTTTGAAACGAACCATACCATGTTTACTGAATCACAATCAAGCATAGGAACTGCCCCTAGTGTTGGAGGTAGTGGTTCTGAAACAGATGGAAAAAGATCGTCTAAGAGGAAACGTGTACCGAAAAAATTTTATGGTGATTCAAGCGATGAAGAAAATCAGAGACAACAGCAGATGTTAAAGTGGAGGAGAGTTGAAACTCCTTCAGCAAAGAATCAAGGTCCATCAACAAGTAGAGCTTCAAATTATGCTCAGAACTATCAACAGCAGCAACACCAACTGTACGCCCAACAGCAGCAGCACCAACAACAATTGTTGTTGCAACAACAGCAGCAACAGCAATTTTATATACAACAGCAACAACAACAACAACTCATGCAACAGCAACAACAACAAATGCAGGAACAACTACTTCAACAGCAAAGACTGCTACAACAGCAGCAGCAGCAACAACTACAGCAACAACAGGATATTGACAATGCTGCTGCTGATGATGATGATGACGATGATAAGGAGCTAGTTATAGCAGCTTCTGGTAGTGATTCCAACGACAGCAGTAGTGACTCAGATTCCGATAATGAAACGAAGGCGAAGCTCGAAAATACGAGTCATCCCAATATACATTATCCACAGCTTCATCCGCCCAATCGGGAGCGTGCCAACAACTTGTACTGCTACTGTCAGTGTCCATACGATGAAGTATCAGAGATGATAGCATGTGACGGGGATGACTGTAAAATCGAGTGGTTTCACTTTGAGTGTGTAGGTATAATGGTGCCACCTAAAGGCAAGTGGTACTGCCCGGACTGTCGACGAAAACTTGGCATACCGGACGACGACGAAGACTTCACCGGTAGTGGTAACAAGACGACATCTATGATGGAATAATATTTATTATCACTTTGTATCTCATTGAAGCCGCTTTGGCAGACTAAAACGCTTATAACGATCGTTTATTCATGATACTTGCACTTTTATTTTTTATGAACGCTATGAAAATGATGAAAGATTGAATCTGTGAAAGTGCGATAAAAATTAAATATGTAGCGTTTCACGTTGATATTTTTCTTAATACCGACGTAATCCTACACGCGTTGTACATAAAACTTGTAAATACGCTCTAGAGTTTCTATGATAATGAACGAGATAAGTTTTTGTGTAAATTTCTTTGTACTTCTTTTAATGATACATCAATGTAAATTTATATATTAGACAGGACTATTACCTTAATACACACTTACATGTATAAAAATACGTATATACGAACGTACATGAGCGAAAAGATAAAGAGGGCTGTTCCATTGTCAAAATTGTTTGAGTCAGAGTTAACTGTCGGCACTGCTGGCAGTGTCTGTGATTTAGTCATTAAAGAAAAAGAACGTGGTCATTTTCTGGGGACAATATTCTATTTTTGGCAGAACATTCTAATGGTGTATCCTTGAATGAACAGCGCACACTTAAGACTCTGTTACAATGAAAGCTTGAGAAAAAATGATCAATTGTCTAATTTAGCGAGGCTGTAAGATTGAATTTTTCATACTTTGTATAAAGTCAAATAAAAGATAAACATTTTTTAAATATAACTTGTTTATACAGTATTTTTTATTTAATACACATAGAAAATATCCTTAATAATTATAATAATAAGAAGCAATGCATGATTGTTTTTCAAAGTTTTCAATAGAAACCATTTCTATACAATTTTGCTTTTACGTTATCGTGAATTTTAGCTTTTAATGGATAAATAAGAACACAATTCTTATCCTTCAATTTATTTTATTGAAACTTTCTCTACGAACTGTTCTAGATCAACATCGAATAATCTTTCTTCGAATCTAGAACATAATTATATATACAAAAAATTCATACAAATCCAGATTCCATTCTTTTTACTTTATTCAATTCGATTTGGATCACTCCTCATCAGGAGATTCAAGTTTATTTGATTGCATGAATTTACCTCCTTCGTCGTTATCAAGATGTTTCATTTTTCTCAATAATTTTTTTCATGATTTTTTCATCAACTACATAATTTTCTAATACCACGTTGTAAACTATGTAACAGGCTATGGTTTCAGCAGTTTGCGCTGTTCACTATTATTTTTTTCTCTAGACATCGAAAATGCATGGGAGAACTTGAAGTTGTAAAAGGTTAAACTTAATTTATTAATTGCACGAACTGCAATTTTCTTGACGCTTAGTAAAGTTCCTGTGCCAAAAAGTGATCAAACAGTTTTGTGCTGACTTGATCATGCTTTTTCTTGTGTAAGAAAACATTCATGTTTACTCTTGTCAAAATTTAATTTCACTGAAAGGTAATATTTTGCGTCCAAACGCCCGTTTCATAAAAAATTCCTTCAAAGAAATGAAGATAATTTCCGAGGTGTAAATGAATGATCAGGATATTACTATGAGAAAAAATTTGGACAAGTCTTCAAGAAACTTCATTTTTAAAATGATTCGAAAACACTTGATATTCCTTATTAATTTGTAAGTGCTAAATTTTTTTAATGATAATTTCATTAGATATGCTATGAAATGTGTTTAATAAAACACAATATATTTTTCGATATTCAGATGTATTCCTACGAGTCAACTATTAATTTATAAGTGAAAGTGGCTAATCATTGCACAGCATTATTGTCAGCTCTTGTCTCCTCCAGTGATTCGATTCCCATAATGTTCGTAGCAAAGTCTTTGTAAGATATACACTGTATCATAAAGACATTAATAATACATTATTCTAAGAACCTTATTAACTTTCGTTTTTTTCCCAACAACATCCCATATGTTTATATTCTTATTGATACTCACATCAGGTAGAATTTCAGTTATCCGATCTTCAAATACCTCTACAGCCCGATTTCGGATGTGTTCTAGTTTTGGATGAATTAATTGTCTAACGTATGTTTCAATCTCTTTCGTGCTCAAAACATCACCTACGGGAACAGTTGATACATTTGAATTCAATTTTTTCCGTCCGAGCATTATATTGTTTTATAAATTGGAAGGAAACTTTATTACTGTAACTTTCATCTGTACGTTGATTATCTAGTCTTCCACATAATACATCGATAAACCTTTCTTTTGTGAGAGTAAAATTCTCAAATAATTCATTTTTGCTAAGAATTCGGAACGCAATTTGTAATTGTTGCGTTGAAATGCCAAAAGTTGGTCGATGATTAATATACAATTTTACAAAATCTTCAAATTTTATTTTTCTTAGTACTTCGCCAGTACTTGGATTCTTTTTGTTTGATACTTCATTCATTAAATTTTCTAGCTGAAAAGTTGACATTAAGATGATTTCGATTATAATAATTATATTAACTGCGAATATAGTTCAGAAAAAAATGAATATTCACTTCGTAAGAAGAAGGGTAAAATCCAATCGCCCTCAAAAGATTTGGAATCTGTCCAATGCAAATTTCATCGGTAATATCTCTGGTTTCCATCGTATTTTCCCCCTGTTGTAATATTTGTGCGAGAACGAATAAATCTTGCATCTCATTCAAGAGCCAACCATTTTTACCACCATTGATTATACCGTAGAAAGGAGACAATCCAGTACCTCCTAATCGATGGACAACGTGTACAGACCTTGAAAATTCACCAATCAACAACATATGAAAATTATTTACATGTATAATTTTATTGTTTAGTTTTCTAAAGCGAATTTTCGAGGGCCAATACTTGAATTTACAAAACTAGTTTGAAAATGAATGGTATTCTAAACGATATGTATATACTTTTTGGTTTTAAGATTATGCAATTTTCAAACTTTTGAAAATTGAAATTGATTTCTCGATTGAAAATAACTTTTTTAATTTTTGAACTTTCAAATTGACGAATCAAATTAAATTGAGTTTTAATAATTCTCATACATTTACTAAAGAAAAATGTAAACTCGTTCTACATTCGTATCCTCCATCAAAAGTTGAGTTGTGTTGATATTTTTTGGAAACATTATCCGAATAATCTTAAAATTTCCACTATTTATCATTTCAATTATTTCGCAGCATAATTATACTCACTTGAAGTTGATTTTCCACATCAAAATACTTTGATCCTCGTGGCCAATGGTGAAGAGTATTTTTCCACATCTAGTCATTCGCATCCAAGAAATCTTGAATCGTTTTTCAATTTTAAGAATAATAAATCAGAATTTCAAAGTCAGAAAAATTATTTATTAAATCTTACTTTCTCAGGATGACCAATCATTCCAACTATTTTACATGGGTTACCGTCAAATGGAAGTAGTTGTAGACCTATTTCATTAGCGGTAGCAAATACCATGTAGGCTGATTTTTCTTTTCCTCCGTTAGACCAAAACTATATTATTTTCAAATCGTCAGTTTGAGGTATGTTTTTTCAATTTTATTGCATGATAAAGAAAAAATCCGGATATACCAACTCACAGATCCTGTTTTGCGCACGCGCTTTGGAAAATGTAATTATACAGATCTTTAATTATAAGGGCGTATATTACTTCGCTTATAAAATGAAAAATGAGTTGATCGGTACTTATCATCAACTATATATCTAAAGTAGCTTACGCCCCTATTCCATACACGATTACAAAAGTTGAAAATATGTAATAATTGAAAGAAAGAAAAGGAGTAATTCATATTGGTCATACAGAATATTGACGATTAATCTCAGAAAAATGTAGTGTATTTAAACTGACCAGAATTTTCTCAACTGGGGAAGTGAATGTTGGTCCTAGAACAGTTGTTCGCACCTTTTTCTTTGCGGAGTCGATAAGTCTGAATTTGTACTGAAACAAATAAATTCCATGAGACAACAATATTATGAAACTAAGTATGTGTATTCATTGTCTGAAATTACATCTGAATTCGATATTACTATAAATTCATCTGCACCAAATCGTGGATACCAATTCATGGATAATGGGATTTCATTCCGTTCAATTCGATTAGTTTCTAAAATAACTAAACCGGGATCTGGAAAAGGTCCACTGCAACAGAATAGAATTTTCACATTTTGCAACAAAATTTTTTCCTCTATTTAGTACCTCGTGGCCAAATCATATTCAATAAGTTCTTGATCTTCACCAAGCGATAGCAGTCGCGGACTCGTTATATCTTTGCTTGACGATGGTCCGAACAAAACATTTTTGATTGGGGCATTATGTGATTTAAACTTTCCAACGAAGTTATAATAACTAGGGTTTATTTTGGCAATATTTAGATTTCGTTTCAAAACCATTATCGTCATCGTATCATCAAAATATGCTACAAAATTCGAACATTCAGAGAAAATAACTTCTGATATAGCACCACTAGAATGTTTGAAAGGAATAGGATCTACAGGGTCTAGAGTATTCGAATTCAAGACCCAAAGAATCCCATTTTCCATGGCACATATTAAAATGTCACCTGTGGACAAATTTTATCAATATTTTATACAATTCGTTCCCATAGGGAAGAATGATAATAATGCAAGAACCTGTTGGAGAGTATTTTAGAGCAGTTGGATATGACTTTTGACTTTTATTCATCTTTATATTAGATATATGAATAATTTTTCTGCTCGACTGTTCTTTTCTAAGAGTCAACAATAAATCTGGCAGCTCTGGAACATCTTTTCTAATCATCAGTCGATGATTTGTATAGTTGAACAGAAATAACTTCCCTTTTTTGTTTGATGATATTAGATATTCCCTGCGATTGTTCATCAAAAACAAAAGATATTGTTTTAGTACAAAGTAACCATTTGATAAAAGTAGGTAATATATGACGACGTTGAATCTGCGTTCACACGCTGAAATAAACTTGCGCATTAGCCTATATATTTGGCCAATGTGTTATAGAGAGAACACAAAATACCTCTGAGGATGTATGTCTAGAGCTGTTAACGATGATTCAAAATAGTCAGAAATCAGACGACATGTTAATGTTGATACATCAATCCAAGCCACTTTTCCGGCTAAAGTTGCTAAAAATTCAAACATGTGAATAAACTTCTACTAAACTGCAATATTCACCGCAATTTCAACCAACCAACTACAAACTTTCCAATACGAAATTCATCTTGTTGGAGGGTTGCGTCTCTCGGTACTTTAAATTTTTCAAACCTTTCTTCGAATTTAAAAAATTTCTCAGAATGTTTATGATTTCTTGGTTTTGGTGGATAGTCAATTTTCGTGGTGATGTTAGAAGGAATCTCATCACACTTATTTTTTTTCTCTTCGTGATATATGTCGTCATTTTCAGGACATGGATTCATGCCTCTTCTTTCAGAGCTTGAAACAATATCGTTTCCACCTAAACATACCATCACGTATATAATCAATCGTGCATTGGAAACTTTTCCGCAATTAAGATTTCAGTTTTTAACATACTCTGAGTTTCAATTGCAGATGAGAAATCAAAAGATATAGAAACAATAAAATCTAATCCACATTCGCGACACCAATACAGAATTTTCAAATCGTTATTGTAAAAATTAATATCACCTTTCGAGTTCCCTGTGACAATCATACTGAAATTCATCAATCAATTCATAATTATATAGTAATGCTGATTGTGAGCGGTTATATGCAAATCTTCGAAGTCTTACCCCTTATGATCGACTATTCTCGTTATGTTCGCTTTTTGTAGGGGAACTGACTTGATATTTACCATATTTTCATCTTGAATAGTATTTTTTACTGGTATATTCCATACAACTATGAACCCTTCACAAGTATAAATATCGAAATAAAATTTCTTAAGAAGTTATCGAATCGTGATTATCAATACATATTAAATATTTTTCAGCTACTGTTATATTAACCATTGACGGTCCCAGTAAAAACCTTTGTTGTTCCAGATATAAAGGCAGTATTGTTCAATGTTCCAATTACACTTGTTTTTATCGTGATGGGTGGACAATTGACTCTCAGTTCTTTATCAGTCGAATTCTAGATAAAAAGAGTATACTTGTTTCTCTTTTCCATTTCTATTAGTCCGTCAGAAAAAAATCACGAAACGAACCCATAAGACGAACGAAACATTCCGATCTCCGGTGAGAGCAAATAAATTCGAGTTTTCGTAACTGAAACTCACTTCCTTTATACGTTCATCTTTGATTTCCGATAATTCTGCTGTTGCTGCAAATATATTGGTATACCCGATTGATTATATCCGCAATGGTATTGTAACTAATAATAAAATTATCTCGGTATATCATTTCACTTCAGAGTTTTTATTTAAATATAAAAATTCGAGTAATTTTTTCCGTACCATCAGGATGATCTCTACCATACGTCCACAGCCAGAGCTTAATTACTTGAATATCTTCATTGCCAATCGTGATAATGTATTTCGCATCAAAACTCAAAGAAGCAGCAGTGATTCCATGTTTCGTATGAGGATGAAACAAAGTGCAAATAGGAAGCCTATTTTTGAATAGTTTAAGTATAGCCAAGCGCAATTAAATTTGAACAAATGAAAAAATAACTCCACAAAGATATTATTAATTCCGCATGATGAACTTGAAGGTTCAATTCTTCACTTTCGTCTTTCGTAAAATATACAGTTGTTAGTTTTATCTTACCTGCTTTCTATGTCCCAAACAACAACAGTAGAATCTTCATCAAAATCCGCAGTAAGAAGCCAGGTATGATTTCGATCAACTGACAACGTCCGTACATAGCTGCGCTGAGATTTAAATATATAAAAACTAATAATAAGGAATACGTTATTTAATGATCGATACATAAAAGGTATACGAACGTGGCCCATCAGTGTGAACATTTCTCGAGATTTGTAATCGTAAAGTACTGTTACATGAGAACATGTGTAGGCAAGGAGAGAACGAGTTCTTGAACTCAAATTTATAATCGGTACACTGGTGTTCAATCCGAATGACCATTGTAATTTCTGGATTGGAATAAACAATTTTAGATAGAAATAAAGTTATGCTAATAATAATTACTTCAGTCTATAACTAACAAAAGGAGTTGTTGTTGTTGTAGTACTTATAACCCTTTCACCTGAAGCAGTATCAGATGTTAAATTTTCAAAACTTGAATCAAATGAATCAACAGAATACTCTTCTTCCATTTCATAAGAAAATCACAGAAACATGCAGTATATACAGTTGTTTACAGAACTGTGCTAATTGTCTTTTATGGTTTGATTATCTAACGCATAATTGATGAATACACCACGGAAAAAAGGAACAAAAGCCAACTTCACAGTTGTAAATGGATGAAAGTGGTTTTGAACTTTCTTATTTATAAAAAGACTAATAATGAAAATGATCGAATAATTCCATTCATTTATATATATTTAAGACAATTAGATCACGTCTATATCACATACTTATAGTAAAAGGAGTAGGAAAAATAATCATTGAAGTTTTGAAATCGCGCCAATCGTTTATTATTGATCAAAGATAACAAATGGATGAGAAACATTTCATATTTCTTCAACATATGATTTTCGGTTAAAAGCCTATAAAAAATGTTTTGAGCGTAGTGTTAAACACGTTCCCAAATACTCATAATATTTTTTGAATTCATTAGATAACTTAGTACTTTTGTTAATGTAAATACTGTACAAAAAAAAGCATTTAAAATGGCTACTAAACAGGTTTGTAAATTGTACATCATGTTTAGCTACATTATTTTTCTTTTTTATAAAAGCTTAATCAAATTGGAATTCCTTCCGACATCGAGTATTGATCCTTGCTTCTTAAATGAAAGCAAAATGATCCTGTTAGTCAGAATATCTGCATGAAAGCTCAATAGTGAATTGTAGTGTATAAGTACTGAGGGACAGAAAACCCTGAGACAATTCAATTGATTTTAACTGCAGCAACTCTGAGGTTTTGGATCCATTCCTGATCTCTTCGTAACAGATACGCGGGTGAATTCCTCGGCAATGGTCGGGTGAATTCCAACAGTAGACTTCAATTGAGGGAATGTTAAGTTACACCTACAGAAAGAAAATACAAATTGTATGTTATGTGAACATTATTGAATAATAAACGAATTTTTTAAAATTACATACTTCATAGCTGCAGCGAATCCTTGAATGACTTCTCCAGCATTTGGTCCTATAAAGTGTAAGCCCAAAACTTTTTGATCACCTTCACGTAAGGAGACAACCTTGAGATAGCAATGACTATTGTCTTTTTGAGGTACAAAAAATTCTGTTGGTTTATAGTAAGCATGGTAAATTTCTATGCTTTCTTCTCCATAAACTTTAATAGCTTGTTCTTCACTCAGACCAACACAACCATACTCTAGAGGACTAAAAACTGTTGTTGCAACATTTGTATAGTCCATCACTTCTGTACTATTTCCATATAATCTTTTAGCTAACAATTTCCCAGCATGAATTGCAACTGGAGTTAATTCTGGTTTTTTCTGTAGAACAAAAATAAAGTAATGAAAAAATCCCCATTCACGAATTTGTCTCGCACATTTGAATTTAATCAACTAAAATTGTGTCCAAACTTACATGCAATACATCTCCAACAGCATAAATGTTAGCTACATTTGTTTGCTCGTTTTTAGCATCAATTTTTCCATTTTCAGGTACAGTTATTACACCAGCATTGTCCAATTTCAAGTCTTTTGTTAGGGCATAACGCCCAATAGCAAACAATACTGTGTCATACACATCTTTGTGAACTTGGCCATTCTAAAAATAAACAAATATTCGATAACTATTATACACCATTAATAGAATTTTCATTAATTTAATATTCATAAATCACCTTGTCCACCCACTGTACAATAAGTTTACCATCCTCTTGTTTGGTGATAGCTTGTGGTTTAGCTTGGTAAATGAATTTAACACCTCGGTTTTCCATTTCTTCAGAAACAATGTTGGCCATCTGCTGATCAAAACCTCTAAGTATAATAGAACGAACCATGATTGTGGCGTCATATCCTAAACCATTCAAAAATCCTGCACATTCCAAACCAATATCTATGAAATGCTTAAGGAAAAATCATATGAATTGGGTTCAGGAATTTTGAAATAAGTTCTTGTGTAAAGGATACATCCAGCACCAACAACAAGAGTTTTTCCTGGTGGTTTGTCCAAACTGAAAATGTCATCACTAGTAATGCCATACTCCAGAGCACCGGGAATGTCTGGGTAGTTGGGTCTACCTCCAACAGCAATTAAAACATTTTTAGTAGTTACAACTTTTTCCTCTCCATTCTTCAATAAACCACCAATAGTGTGAGGATCCTTGAAATAGCCAAGTGCATTTATATATTCAACTTTCCTGGAATTAAAGAATGACAGGATTATGAAACTTATATTTTGAAAAGTATAAGAATATACTGTTCTGATGGTCAGTGTGAAAAAAATAGTCTTACTTATTCCTAAGTTCGACACGAGTAACCCAATTAACAGATTTAACATGGTTCTGCACAGCAGTAGTTAAAGCTTCCCAGTCAATTCGAACTGAATCTTTTTGAGGTATTTGCCATCCAAAAGCAGATGCTTCCTGTTGAAGAAAAATAACACAATTACTGTCTTGTTAATTTTATTATTTAGTATCAATTATTATATTATAAATGTTTTACATGCACAGCTTCTCCTAGTAGAGCAGCCTGGTGCATCAGCTTTTTTGGTATGCATCCTACATTAACACATGTTCCACCTAGGCCCCATTTTGTACCTTGTGGGGAGGGTGTTACATAGTCAAATACAGCTACTTTTGCTCCTAGTTCAGTTGCTTGTTTAGCCGCAGCTAACCCGCCTGAGCCTCCTCCTAATACCACCAAGTCGTACATGTACTGTTCCTCTGAAAAGAAATTGTATATCATTAATAAATTGATTGAATTTGAAAATAAATTCTTGGCTACACTTTTCACTCTTATTTTTAGAAAGTCAATAAGATCAAGTTTGAATGTTACAGGCGACAAACTATGCCGGTTTCACGCAAAAATAACGTATTCGTTCTGGCAAACATATGATGTAAGATGGCTGTATATTGTTCAAGAAGTGCATTGTTCCAGAGTGTGATATCAGCTGGGAAAAACTGACAGACCCTACATGATAATCGAGGATGATCGGAGGAAAAGCGAGTGGTACGGGAGTGCTTTGAATGATGCAAGTGCGAGTATGAAAGTGCAAAAACCGCGGGCTGTACAAACTTGACAAGTCGGCGGCGAACAGGTGCACGAGCTTGTAGGAGACGAGTCTTGCGAGTCGCTGCAGCAACGAATGTCCTTCCATGTGAGATGCGAACAAATCGGTATTGCACGAAATTTCCTAACTTGATGGGCGTACGTTATGCAATGCATTAGCAACAAGTCAGTGTGTATTATTACTGACATAACCTGAAAGCAGCTCGCCCGCGACTTGGAGGCGCGACATTGCTCCGAAACGGGGCTCTGTATAAACTGCTTACTGCAGTGCGCGCGCGAGGTCTCTCACGCACTCGACGTCGAAACAAAAGGCTCACGGCGAAAACCCAGCGCGTAAATCCGAATCGAATAGCCCGCGGCTGATCTACAGATGTCACGAATATGCATCTACATCTAACTTGGCTATGAGACACTCACTGGAGTAGAAGGCGCACATGACTTTGGCGACGAGGTTGGAGCGCGCGGTCGAGAAGAGCACGAACCTCGGCAGCCGCGTCAACGTCGTCATGGTCTTGCCGGACAGTATATCTCCGCGCGACTCTGCCTGATGACCTGGCTGCTGCAGCGCCGGCCGCCACTGACTCGTGTATATATATACGTATATATAAAGACCTACATACACACCTATACACGAGTCCTATACCCTGCGGCGATAAGTAAATCGCGCGCCGCTCGCGGCTCGCACACAACTTGAGCTCGCGCGCGCAGCAACAGCGCTATAATATACGCTCTCGCGGCCTCGGCCCACCTTTTCCCCGAGCCGCGCGCGAGAGGAGCCGGGCGGCAGAGCCCACATAGGTATCGAGCGATGCGAACTATCCTGATAACCGGCTGCAACCGAGGCCTCGGCCTCGGCTTCGTCAAGCAGCTGACCCGGTCCCCAAACCCGCCGGAGAAGATCTTCGCCACGTGCCGGGACGTTAGCAAGGCCACGGTGAGTTCGGACTGCGCTTGCTATATATGTGCTCCCGCAGGAATTAATAAAGCCGCGGACAATCGTGCGGGATTTTACGTAACTCGCGACGCGCAGGAGAGGTATTTCCGCCGAGCGAAAGCGGCCGGGGTGCCATTGGAGAACGGACCAACTCACCAACGGGCGGCATTGTTTTCTCTTTTGGCCTCCAAGTATATACTGTGTACTGCGAGCTCTGCACAGCTGATGATCGTTGACGGGGCGTCACTCGATGACCAATCCAACCTCGCAACAATTAACAAACTAACACTTGCGTGTACTCGAGGTGTGGGCACCGCGCGGCGCGATCAAGATCTTTCACCCGTGACGGCCGAGTGTTGACTGGAATAGTGACGCCACGTTAGCGTTATAAACCAACGACACACCGCCATCTGCGGCACACGCCTCGACGGGGGCCTGCGCGGATTCTTCGAGAGAGCCGCGTTTGTTTCTTATGACCATCGGCGCGTTTTTTTTCATTTGCCCTTCTGATGCGCGTGTATATATAGCTGACATTCGAAAGTATACTCCCGCACGTGATTCACTCGATGCCGCGCACGAGATCGCGAGAGAAATACGTGCGAGAGGGCATATTTTACAATTTATTGCGCAACCAAAGATATATCACATCATCGCATCGCGACGATGACGCGCAAATTTTTTCTCGTTTTTCTACACACAATCGTACTCAATCTCGTAAATCCAAATATAACGCAATACCTCCATTCGTTACACTGCTAGTCATTCATACTTTTCAATTCTCGTGTACAGGTTTCACGTGAGTGTGCACTTACTGTTGAACTTATATTTCGGAGCATGCACCTGCGGCTCGTTTAAAACTAGCGACTTTTAAAATTTAAATGCCCCAAACGCGAATTTTCACGCTCTCATGAAATTTAAATGCTCAGGGGTGATTATTTGTCCGTCGTGTTTATTTTTTTTTACTTTTTCTCGCTGTGTAGCTGTATACGTTTCCCATGCAAAATTTTACGTAATCGCATTTTCACTCGTTCATTTCGATCTTTTCACATTGCGATTTAGGTGGCACGGGTATATGGTATTTATCGATTGCCATTCCAACATATGAACGCGATCGAGCATGTCTAAAGCTCTTCACTAATATCTTTATAATAAATCGATACAGGAAATCGAGCATAAACTTACGCAATGGCTCTTCGGGCACTCTGGCCGATACGGTTGTACGTTTAGCTTCTTTTGATACTGTATCTTTTGATATCGATCGTTCGAGACTTGGATCTTCGGAATTGAAATTTCTCGTTCTCACGCTTGATTCCAATCGATCTTTGGAATGCGATGATTCTTTTCTCCCAATTTTTCTGGACGATTGCTGTTTGATTCTGCAACAAGTTGTTCCGGGATACCGCGGACATGTTTCTGTTCTTGGTGACTTACTTTGTTCTTTCGTCCGCGTCTCTGAAATTAAAAATTATATATTTATCTGAGAAATACATGAACAATTCAATACGAGACGTTCATCGTCATGTTTACATTCTATTGTATTCTGTACATATTGGATTCAACTTCATTCTTATTCATACTGACCGTTGTTCATGATTATTATCTCTTTTATTTTCGAAGTCTTATCGTTATGTTACTTTTCAATTTTGAATTGATTCCTACATTGATAAGCCGAAATATTATTGTTGACAATTCACATTTAGAAATGTTGGTTAAGCTCATTAAAAAAAGGACAATCACATATCAAAAGTCCTATAAACTTGAATACAATTCATACGAGATCATTCGAAAAGTTTCCTTCTACAGTTTGAGGAAAGATTCGAGAAAATTGACAAAATACACAGTTGTTACATCAATCTTAATTGAATGTATTGACTCATTTATTGAATCATTTGAATATGACGCATTTTGATTATTTCATTATAAAGGCAACTGTTTTTCATATTTAATTCTATATCTATGTTGTTAATATACCCTGACCAATGTATGACTGTTGGCTGTTTGAATTCATGTGATTTATGTGAAATCGATGCGTCATTCCTCGTTCGAATTTTGAGCTTTGAAATCAAATCATTATTTTTAGGACCATTGTTTTATTCCACTCTGAAGAACGCTTTATGAAAAGATACTAGATCGCGAAACTAATTGATATATGTCAGTTGGTGCACAATTCAATAGATACGCAACCGTACAGTTTCGTATATTCTTTTCGTTACTACGGCGGAAGGCGAATGACACCAGATACTCGAATTGACTCAATTTTATTTTTGGCTTCAGTATCATCATCAGAATTTGAATTAAGAATCGATTGCAGCACAATCCCCAAAAACTTTTCTTCTGGCGATTTTGAACGGTATCATTTATTCTGTAGCTTGTCTAAGGTTAAATCTACTGTAAAACCGTATACTGATGACCCCTGTTGCCTTATAAGGTGGATCAAGGACGAAACTGTATATATTAAACTGTAATTTTTTCCTCTTCTATCATATAATAAAATAATCCATAACAATGAATTTGGTGCATATTTATTCACACATACACCCAAACTGATATTTGTGCATACATTCTTCATACATGTACACTTAATATTGAAATTTACAAACGTGTGAGACGCTTATGCAACTATAGAATAAGTGCAAAAGACATTTGTTCTATGTCATATGCATTATAAAGTAAATTGGCAATCTCTCTCTGAAATTGCTGATTGATGCACTTATATACATGAATCATATGCAATATTCTTCCTATAAGCGAATTTTCAATGTATACTTCCCCGTGGAGTTTTCATACACAACATCAGTACCGGATTTTTATAAGGTTGATATCCACCATATAAAACCTAAACTTAATGAAAATTTGCAGAAAAACATTGTATAATAGAAAACATGACATAAGCTGTGCAACTCAAACGATATTCAACTCAAAATAAACACTGAAGAAGTCTGTATATGTATGTATATGTATTCAACATATATTTACAACAAACATTTGTTCGATTCATTCTCCTGAATAATGCCAGCGCTTCACAAAGTAGTTATTGGGTCGATACTATTATTGATCGTGAGATAGCGCGCCGTTCATGTGGATTTCATTGTGTAGCGTTATACACTTTTATTATCAAATTTTCAAATTAAATTTAATTTATATCTTAATGTCTGTAAAAATAATTTGCAATGTTTGGAGGATATTTAAATTGAGCTGATGAATAGCTCACATGTAACATCGTGACATCATGCATTATAAATTTCGTATGATTTCAGGAACTTGTCGATCTCGCAAAAGAAGCGAAAAATATTCACATTATCGAAGCAGGTGAGTTAGTGATTTTATTACGAGTAACATTCCAACTTCAGATAACAGGTATGATATTTGAGGCATGATAAATTTTTCAAAATAACCTGTGGAACTCTTTACTACATTTTAACTTTGCTTTTCCAATTGTCTGTTGGGTTTGTGCTGTTTCTCTGATTTTCGGAAAACCCGACGTGGAAACCCGAATCTCCAGGCTCGGGTCGTGTCCGGGTATTCGATTCTGAATCTCAAGAATCTTGGGAAGTATCTAATACTTTTTCGCTTAAATTCGTATAGTCTCTGAAAAAATATTGGAGACCACTCAATTTGGAAAGTCTCTGGTAAACAATTAATAAAAAGACTATTTCTTTTTCAAACAATTGATGTTGTTATGACCCAGTCTTGTCCCACGCAATATTTTGAGAAATCTCGAGCGCAAAATTCGAATTACATCAAAGCTTATTCGGATCCAGTCATCGCGAATCATGCAATCGCCAAATGGGGTTTGTCGCCTAACCACTCCTCTAAATAAAGTTCAGGCCATAACAACGTATTCCAAAATCATAATAAGTTACAGAATATTCTATTTTCGGTTTTATTTTAAGAGTTACAGTTGAAAAAAACGTAAATTGTGAAATTTGGACTGTTTTTCTAATGATACATATCATTTCTTGCATCAAAACTACAAATTGTTAAGAGGTTTCAATCATGGTTTTGGTGTTGCCTAATGAGAACGTTTAACAAGATTTAAGATCGGTTCAAGGAGCTCGAAATTCGAGCACCCGATACTTCTTCGGGTATCCCGAAAATCTCAAGTATCCGACCCGATCCCGGAGAAAAAATCCAACTTCCGTTTTCGGGAAACCGCACATCTCCAACAGTGTCTGTATTGGACTTGGCTTTCAATATATTCAATATAATTTCCACTGATTTGACAGAAAACACTTCATCCTGATGATTATTATTTTACAGACTTGAGAGATACGAAACGCTACCCTGAAATAGTCAGCGAGGTAAAGAATAACGTTGGTGATGCCGGCCTCACAGTATTATTCAATAACGCTGGAATATCTACGAAATTCGCCCGACTTCCTTTAGTCAAAGAAGAACAACTTCTTGAAAATTTGTCAATCAATACGATTACTCCAATCCTTTTATCAAAAGTAAACGAAATTACATATTAATAATAAATGATTATTTATTCATTTTATTTCCCAGCCCTTAAGTTTTGCTTTATAAAATTTTACCGATTTTTTATAGGCTTTCTTACCTCTGCTGAAACAAGCATCTGCCAATTATCCAAACGATGGCATGAGTTTATCTAGAGCTGCAATTATTAATATGTCTTCTACTCTCGGCAGTATGGGAAATAATGATACTGGTGGATTCTATCCTTATCGCTGCAGCAAAGTTTGTACTAGTGACCATTAAAAATTATACATAATATATATTTTACGAGTATGTAATACATATGTAAATTTAATTATCTAGGCTGCCTTGAATGCTGCAACAAAGTCAATGAGCCTTGATTTAAAAGGTGACAAAATTCTTGTAGTAGCTTTGCATCCTGGATGGGTAAAGACTGACATGGGTGGAGCGAATGCCCCAGTTGATGTTGAAACATGCACTAGTAAAACTTTGAAAACTTTGGAGGCATTGACCGAAAAAGACACTGGTATATTCCTCCAATATGATGGTAAAATGTTGCCTTGGTAGAATATTCCATTTATCTAGGGTTTTTTTAATAGACATATGAGTTATTTTGTACTTTGAATACTAATGTTGTTTTTGTTAAATAAACTAACGGAATCGTCAAGTTCAGTGATTTCCCTACCTTGACCTACTTGTACTCAACAACACTGACCATGACTGTTCAACTTTGATATCCATGTTTCTTTACAGTAATCACAAGTTTTATGATGATTTCGAACTGAAATAGGTACCAAGAAAAGCAATAGAAAGGCAATCTTTGAGAGCCAATCCAGTTAAAGATCATTTTTCTAATAATTTTCGGATAATGGAAGAGGTTTTAAACAATGTCCAATTGGTACTTTTCTACACGCTTTATTGATTAATAACTCTTGAAGATTTTCTGAGCAACAGTGATACTCTCACTATGGTCGTACATTTTAGTATAAAATGCACGTACGTCATCATTCATATAGACTATAGTCTACATTATATACAATTTGATCATACTTAAATTAGATTTTCAATGAAGTAAAGATTATCAAAGAGACAGATAAGCATTTTTTCACATTATGAAAACAATACTTGAACAAATGCTTAAAAAGAATTTTCATGCTACAGTTTAAATTATTCACTCTCAAGAAAAGTCTTGTTGACTGTCAAGTAAATAAAAGTCAAATCCAATATACAACTCACTGCACTATCTATCATTAAATTACAACAATATTAGCCACATTTTGCTAAAATTGCTTCACAGTATTTAAAAACTCACTAAATGCAGACATCTTTGATATTGATTGAACTCTCTTGTTATAACCACTTTCATTCCATGCTATATACTTCAAAATAGATTGAAACTCATGGAGTTTCTAAACAAGTATCAATTATTGTAAAGTATGCTAGTAGTTCTAATACTAATATACTTTAGTCAGTCTTCAGTCTCTTAGGTGCAGGTTCACTGCTTTGTGAATTAGAATCTTCTGAAAAACCTAAGTGAGCTGAAAAGTCTGTTAATCCTTGAGAATCACTAACCGTGGAAAAACCTGTAAATAAAAAATATCATCAGATTTATGAATTGTCTTGTGGTATTATTTGTATAAAAACTTACATGTGTTGGAATCTTCTGCAAGTCCAAAATTAGAATTCGAAGAATCTATCCCTCCTTTTCTAGCTAAACCATTCTCCTTCTCTACGACAGCAGATTTCAATTTCTTTTTCTGTAAAAGAATTGATGAGCATTTAATTAATTGATTATATTATTAATCTCATTATATAAATGTACTATCAACTCATTTAAATTCAGTTGTATTGAATTTAAGAGGAATGTGTCTATTGATGTTTAGAACAAGATTTAGTACAAGTTTCAACGCCTTGCGATCAGATACAGAAATTAGATGATAGATTGCATACTGAAATGAACATACTATGAAATTTTAATTCAAAGTATAATTTTAATTCAAGTAGCACTTACTTGGTCTAATGTTGACACTGGGACCCATTTATAAATTTTCATTGTTGTTTCACCTATTGTTACCCATTTTTTCTCCCTTGAACAGAAAATTAACATTTGGTATTTCAATCTTGTTAAATGATGATAAACGATTTATAGTAGTATAAGTTATTTATCGAATAATTTAATAAATATGGGCGAAACTCACCAGTGGCGGACTTTATCAACAACTTGCATAACCCGTTTGATGTCATCTTTTGCTCTACTTCGTGTTTCTGCTCGCACAGACCGAGACATCATGATATTGTTTCCTTCGTTTTATATATATTTACAAGTTTCGTAAGATTACAAACAATACTGTGCCGGCTGCATTCGATTATATTGTATTTCTAATACAAAAAACAAGTGGTTTAAGGTTATGTGATTCTCTACTTCGCGTTGAACGCTTCTCTATGCGTTGTTGACATGAAGGCTTGTTTCCACTGTAAAATATGGCGGCGTTGCCACTTTTTGGAAACATACCTGCAATTCGTATATTATTAGTATTATAACCTTAATTGAATCAATCCACTGATATTGTATAAACAAAAAATACAAATAAATTTCATATTGGGTTCATCTCCTAGTAAAGATAACCCTTGGGAGAAAAGATTAGAATTAATTTTCTAATGCAGAACACAGACGAAAACTATGTTCCTCGTCCCGACGAGTTCATGGTGAGATTTCGATTTTGTTTAGTCATAATAATTTAAAATGGTGCTAATAAGTTCTAATAAATGTTCTAAAGATGAATTCTAATTAATTCGATTTCTAAATCATTATTTCACGACAAAAGTGATATTTTTTTTATATCCAAATTTGATGTGAATATTTCAGATAAGACCATGTGAATGGTATGCTACAGAATTTCATGAATGTGAAAGGCCCAAAGGACGCTTCCATCAATACTTTATCTTTGGAAAGTATCTTGACTGTTGGCAGTGGCAAACAGATGAAAAGAATTGCAAACTTTGGAGGGATCGAAGAGACGAAACTGCTTATGTAAAACAATTTAATGCATTTACAAAATATACTTGTTTGATAAAAGCAAATTGTGATTCTCAAATTTCTAATTCTAGGCTGCATTAATTGAAAGTGAAAAGAAACGAAGATTAGAAAGATTAAAAGGACATTATCAGAATGATGTTTGGCAGAAAAGAGACAAACCTCCAGCGAATTGGAACGACCCCCTTCCAGAATGGTTTGAAAAAGAAAATGCAAATAGTTACTTAGCCCTAAAAGCTCGTGACATTAGAAATGGGACTGTTGATGATTTTGATATGAAAGTTTACAATGCTCTCTGCACAATATTATGAAGTATCATGTGATACTTTACAATATTATGTGATTGTGTAATGTACATTCATACAGCAGTAATTTTTGAGCAATTGAAAAATGTATAAACGAATAAAATTTTTTATTATTTACCACTTGAACCTCTTTTGTCAATTTGTTATAATTTAGACTTGTTTGCTCATGGCTATTCAGCATACCTAAGAATATTTGTCAGAAACATGATTGTAATCATATCATTCAATAGAATGTTTCAATTTCATTTTTAAATGCGCCACATGTATTATTTGTATAGTCACATGTCATCTCATAATATGTTCTTAGTTTAGAATTGTAAAGACCTTGTTATTATGTATTTACAATATATATCTTGTTACCAGAAAAGTATTTGTTGATTATTTACAAGGTAATTAAAAGTTGTAAAATACTTTTATCACGATAAGTTGTCCCAGTCTTAATAATACCATTAATACGTATACATTAACCAAAACTTCTGTGGGAATCAAAAAACAAACAAAAACTATAACTTAAAAGTTCAGAATACAAGAATCCAAGCACGGGACTCGGGAGCGAGAGTCGCAGTCGGATTTCGAAAAGTAGAAATTTTATTCGAACTTATATAGAAAAGTTAAAGAAGTTGGTATAGAAGAAATAATAGCATCGAACATCGGAGAACGAAAGCGAAAATTGAAAGTAAAAGAGATTATTTTTCAGAAATGAAAGTTGAAAAATGTGACTTGAAGGAAAAAATATGGGCAAGTGGGAGTCAAGATATATAAGTAAAGAGCAGCTACCATATATATAGAAACCATTCGAGTAAAAAGGATAGCTGACCAAAGTCAGGGAATCGACTGGCAAAGCGAGTTTATAGACAAAGTTTTGTAAGAAATATCGTTATTTCTCAGATGACCCCGCAACGTATACGATCTATATATTATTTCAATATTTGATATTTCTATAAGAATCGTGTGTACTTTCATTAAGTTTAATGTCGATGATTCAAAACAAAAGAATTGGTGCAAAGAAAAATAAAATCGATCGTGAAACTGAATTCTAAAGAGGATTAGAGCCTAGAGTCGCAAAACATGAATCAAAAAACAAGTGAAAAAACCACTTCAGAAAGCAAGGTCATGACTTTGCAGCTGGAAACTGGATTTCAAAAATGTCTCATTCCTCAAACAAGCGTTTCGAGAATGAAAAAAAGTAAAGTCGTAGAAAGTATATAAAATGTGAAGCGGAGATATACAATATGCCATGATTAGAATGATGATTAATTATCATTCTACTTATAATCACGTAATAAGTGTCGTTTAAAAAGTTGCGAGAAGAATAAATTGGCAAATTGACATATACATTTTCAAGTTTTTCTATTGAAACTTAATCTCTTGTATTTTCACTGCGAACCTGAATCACTTACTTTGTATCCCAAATATTGTCCTATTGTTATAGTTTTCCTCAAAAGTACTATAAAAACTAACCATTTTAATGAAGAAAAGAATACATCCATATATTTGACTACATATTTTAATCCCCATTGCAACGGTTGCTAAAGAAATAAAATAGGTATTACTAATTTTGATTCTTTATCAAATTTCGCTCACGTGAGTGCGAATTTTTTTAATACTCTTAGACTAGGCCAAAAAAGTCGAGCGACGTATACTATTCGATTTCTTGGTATTCCATCTACATCATCCAATTTTTATTTTCATCATACGTCCTTTCTATCAACCGTTTCGATAGGACATGCGCCACTCCTCCCCTCCCCCCCAAGTCATGGATTATTAATTTTTCTCTCGATTTTACCCGTCTAATGACCGCTAAAGAACATTTTTTTGAAAATGCTATTATTCAGCCTAGAAAAGTCCGAGCTAGATGTGGCTTCGCTTATTTTGAAGGTATTTAATAGACCTTTTTATTTTAAACCATCTAATCGGATTCCTACAAGAAAACTAAAAAAAGAGACGGGATGAAAAAAAAAATTTCTCTAGGTGGCGCATATTGGGTACACTCAAATTTTTTCCCCAAATTTTTTTTTTTGAAAGTTCTATATCTAAGCGTAAAAAAGTCCAAAAGAAATACGGTTTGGCTTATTTGGAAGGTATTAAATAAGCCTTCCATTTGCCGCCAGCCAAATTTGAAAATTCACACTCGACGCGGTGTAGTGATCTTTCTCGCTCAATTAGGTGGCGCATATTGGGTGCATGTCCCTTATTTCGACCCACGGACTTAGTATATATACTACATCCGTGTTTCGACCTCAGTATGCTGTCGTCGAAAGAATGGCGAATATCAAATGAAATTTTCACAAGCAGAATCAACAAGCTAGGAATAGCCATCCACCCCTATTCATATAATTAGTGAGATTCCATGCAGTTTCGCGTCCAATTTAGCCTTAAGCTGCACACGAAGTAGAATATCTTCAGACTAATAATTTAACTGTGAATCACAAAATTTCATTCAATGAATTTGATAATATTATTACAACGTAAGACAATCCAATCTATAACGGGGGCTTCACAGAAATTTGAAACAAATCCTGTTCTATAGGGGAGACCGGGGCTAGTTGGCTACAGGGGCAAGTTGACGCAATGGCTATATCTCGTAATCTATCATATATATAGCACCACAATATATATACCACATGATCAACTCTTTGTTTTATATATATGCTGTGAGTTTCAGTCCGATAGCTGCCTTTGTCGCAACAACAGGTGAGATTTTGAGTTTTCGTATACCCAAAGTAATTTTTCATAATTGAAGGGAATAATAACTTTTACTATAAATAATATCCGTGAACCTTATTATTCATATAGCATTCTGTAGTAAAACCTTCAATCTTCATAATCAGTAAGAAAGAAATTTCAAATAATGCATTTTAATTATAAATAATCTCATGTTAAACTTTTGTGGACCCTTGGGGCTAGTTGGCGTTTTTTTTCGGGGGCACATTGTCGTTTACAATGAAAACTAATTTTTGCAGAATTCTTCAATAAAGATGGTTCGCACGTATATTCGCAAGGCAGAAAGACGCGAAATACGTAAAGAATTGATAATCACAAGCAATACATAGCAATAGGATAGCAATAGGATTTTACATAGCAATAGGATGGATGAACGAAACATTGTTCTGTGAATATTTAAGGTGTTTTGTTCAACATACCAGATGTTCCAAAGAGGAACCAGTCTTGCTTTTATTAGACAATCATGGGTCTCATTTAAGTATTGAAGGGATAGACTATGCAAGAGAAAACGGAATCACTATGTTGTCTTTTCCAGCCCATTATTCGTACAAATAACAACCTCTCGATAAGAGCGTCTACGGGCCTTTGAAAAAATACATTAATAAACATAGTGACAATTGGATGACCAATCATCCAGGAAAAGCCATGACGATTTACGATATCCCAGGAATAGTAAAATTGGCTCTGCCTCTCGCAATCACAACAAATAATATTGTAGCTGGATTTCAATCTACAGGGATTAGTCCATTTAATGATCGAATTTTTCAAGACCATGATTTTATGGGAGCATACGTAACAGACCGAGAATGTCCTCCAGAATTCACTGAAAAACTTATCGACAATGGCCATACGGTAGCTACTGAGAGTTCAAGTTGAGAGAAAAGTACTGGAATTGGAGGTAATAGTCATATTAAATAAGTGGGAAAACCTCGTAGCAGAGGTTATACCATTTCAAGCGTTCGGAAAAAAAAATTCGAAAGGAGGAAAAAAACATCAACTATTCTGACTGATTCTCCAGTGAGAAATAAACTTGCTGAGGAGAAGATGATTCGTGACAGTAATAAGCAATCTAAAATAAAAAAAATCAGATGCTTTAAAAACAAAACCTGCTGCAAAAAAAGTAAACTCCAAACCAAAAAGAAAGTTGGACAGAAAATGTATTAAGAAAACAAGAGTTGAATTGGAAGGAAACGAATCATCTTACTCAGTTTGTGAAGAACTTTTTCCTGAAATCCACAGGGAATCGTGGATTCAATGTTTAATGCGTAGAAAATGGGCACATGAAAAGTGCGTCAGAGTGACAAAACTATATGTTTGCAGTGAGTGTCAAAATAGTTGAAGATTTTGTAAATATGTTTGTTCATTGTTATTTATTTGGGAAATTATTGATAATAATCTAAAATTGTTATGAAAAGTATTATATTTGATTAATAATGTCGATATTCTTTAAGAAAATATAGTTCATGTTTATTGTATGAAGTTTAATTTCATGTGAATTAATGACCGCCAACTTGCCCCGACATAGACGCCAAAATACCCCGTACATGGGGTAAGTTGACCAAAAAATTACTCGATGAAAAATAAATTATTTAAAAAGAACTACTCATTATATTTCAGTAAACTAAATTTTAGCATGATCTTTGACTGGAGTACTATCAATTGATAGATTTAGATTTTTATTTCTACTGTGTGGGTGGAAGCTACGAGCATAATTGTAAAAAAAGCGTCAACTAGCCCCGGTCTCCCCTAGATCATCTTTCTGATTTCAATAAAACTGAGCGCTTACTACATGGAGATATGATTAAAAAAAATCTGATTAACCGATTAAATAAATATACAGATAAAATAAGTTAGGAGTAATAATGCAGTTGAGTGCTACATCTTGATAATCTCGAATGATGGTCCTTTAAACATCATTGAGAGCCTAATCGATATCCAAAATAGATCTGCAACGAATAAAATGATACTCCATTATTATGTCCATCCTATTATTAGGTTCAGTATCATTTAGGCTTTTGTGGTATGAAAAACTCTTCCTGTTGATCTCTCGTTAATTCGCAATCGGTATAAAAACTAAGAAGAAAAGAAGAAAATCGTCATATTACATGAGATAGTCTAACAGAATATTTATTATATCTCTTCTCACATTTCCGAGGGGCTTCTCACTCCGTCCAGTACTCCCGGGAGGAGTACCACGGAGTTCTCAAGGAGTACCGCGGGCTTATGGGTAGATATGAAAAGAAACAAAAATCGCGATATGGGAAAATTAATTTTCGTGAAATAGAAGAGCACTTTTCTAGCTGTGTGATAAGATGTATTCACCTTGATCGAGTAATCGAGATGCAGAGGTCAGATCTAAAAATAAAAAGAGCCTTTCCTCGCAATTTAGTGCGCGAGAACGCATAAGTATATATATAGGACGTAATAGAAACACCGCGCGACGGCGATCGCGGCACGAGCAGGCACGAGTAAAACGGAGCGATGACGACATTGGCGGGCTGGCGAACATCAGTCGTAGACGCATTCAACAGAAAGAGAGCGACCCGAATTTTGAGTTGAGTGTTATCAAGCGCATGCGCCCTCGGACACCAACACATCGGGCGGCGCCGCGGCAGGCCCCGCGGGAGCCGGGCAAATAGGCGCATATTGTCTATGTATATGATAATAAGCCGGTGTCCTCTACGCGTATTTATTTGCGTGTATTTGTGTGACTCATGACAGACTTGGCGTGTTTACGCATGCGTTTCGCTCTGTACACTACAGCAGCCGACGCGCTGACTGTGGTTTTCTCAGCTTGAATATGTATACACGGATGCGCCTGGATGCGCCGCTCGAGATCACGTTGCATTGCACACCTGCCTGCAGCTTTATAGTTTAGTACACCTACAGTTGGTGAGAGGCCCTGAAAGGCCCGGCCCGGCGTCCCAAAACTCCCAAGGACCCAAGCGTGTCCGCAATAAGTATTGGTAAATCGCGCGACGTCGGTCCGCAGTGGGAAACGCCGATACGTGCCGTATATATATACACACACGATACGGCGTTACATAGTTTATTGGGAGATTGGTTTGGAGGCGGCTGCGAGTATATAGGCGCATGAGAGGAAGGTAAACAGAAGCGAAAAGCGGAGAAGGCTGCGGCATGCGCCCGTTTTAGTCGCTGACGAAAACGCATGACTAGGCTCGCCGAGTCAGCTCAGTCAGCCGCGGTCGGCTGCCAGTGACGATTGGGGAAAAACAGTCCGCAGCGAAAATTGACATCATGACAGAGCTGTACGAGGGAACGCCGCTCGCGACCAACGGCAAGTCGAAGGCGCGTCTAATTCGCCCGGGCCTATACCAGCGCGAGGATGCCCCCGAGAACAGCAGCCTTCCCGAGGCGATCGGCAGACTCTGGAGGCGGTTCCAGCTAGACGAGTTCACCTTCACCCTGCTGTTCTTCCTATTCGCTCTGTCCGTCGTCGTCGGCAAACTGTTCCTCAATTACGGTGAGCCATTCGTCCGCCAGCTGGCCAGATAACTGCAGCACTCTACATCTGCACCTCTCTTTGGCTCCTTGCACGCATGCCAATAACAAGCACACACGTATAGCAGATATAAATACTGACTTCGATAACACTGTGCTGTAATGTATGTACATGCTGGCTTATTTTACACTGTGTCTCGCACGTACATGCATATACCACCTCTTTTCGACTACCTGAGACGTACACAAGTAGTTAGTAGATCCTCTTGTTTATTGTTGTATTTCACTCAAAGTATTGTCTATAATTAGGTACTATTATGTTATGTAGATGGTGATATGGGTATACATGTAACACTGATTTTTTCAGTCATTAAAGAGAAAATATATATTTTATTATATATTACGATAACTCACTCTTTAATTCTTTTATGTTAATTTTGTAGCGCAATTCTTACCTTTCTTCCAGTTCTGCCTGTAGTAGTTGGTAGTGTATCTCTGGGGCTAATGTTAAAAATAGAAACCTAAAACTCGAGCTTACTTTACAGATTTCTTCAATTTCTTGGATTCCAACTTTGATCAATCAGTTAATAAAAGTCATCCTTATTATAAGGATATCGCAGATAAAGCTGTTGTTGAACTACATAGGTTGAGTTGGTTTTTCAAAGCTGCATTGAGTGGATTGGCTACTGTAGGACTAACTTGGTTTATCATTTATCAAGATAGCCATGTTCCAGGAGTCAATCCACCTACTCCATTCAGCCCTTCTAAAAAAAGGTGAGACCATTCATTTTGATTTTGAAAATGAATAAAATTTGAACTCATTTTAATGCAATTATCTTTTTATTTTGCAGAATTCCTGAAATGCCTTCACTACAGCTCAACTATTTTGTCGGGACCATGATTGGATTTATGATATTCCTTTACATGTGCCTTTGAATCTCAAAAACCAAGGGATCATGAATTATGGAGCACAGGAGACAGCATTATTAAGTGCTTGTAGCAAGAGTACAAGATTTTTATTTATTTATCTATTTATTTTATTATGTTCTAGATGTAATATTATGAGATGTCTTCTCATATAATTAATCTCAGGTTTCGTTCTTCATAGTTAGTTTATATTTCAAGTTGATGCTATTTGCATGGACCCAATAGTTCATTTACATTATCAGTATTTTCCTTGAGACATGAGTTCTTCTACAGTTACAAGAACTGCTCAACTAGAATTTAGTAGATTAATGTAGTAAAGAGAGCAGAATTGAAAAGTATAAGTTTAAAAACTCATGTCAGCGTTGTGATAATCTATTTTGATTAATGATACATTTTTACAATTAATATATACATACATACTATGTAGAAATATGTCGATTTGTTGATGAGATATACTAGATAAAAAATCAAAATAATCAACAGTTACTGAGGATGATGGAATTTAGAGGGTGAAATATCAACTGATCTGCCTTAGTAGTATTATGTAAAGATGAGTGGATAAAACGTGGAATAATATTTTGTATATAGATATAAATTCACATGTTATCTTGTTGAGATGAATAAATTCATGAGAAGATTAAAATTTTCAATAATACCATGTTCCTAACTTTTGTGACAAGCTGAACTAGATTTAGGACAATTTTAGTATTGCAATCGACAACATTTTGTACAGGAAAAATGCATGAAACAAAAATATGAGTGTCAGAAAAAAAATTGTTTTCAACATTTTTTAATTGGCCAAAAAAGTAGGCATACAAAATTTGACCTTGTTAGCTTACCCAGGGAACACGTAAAATGAAAATAATGTTATTCAAGATTGAAATATTTCAAACACACAAGATTTTTATTGTCAATCTAAATATCTGCATTTATACTTATACTAGCATCGCCCTCCATGGCTTTGCCCGCAGTGCATTGAGTAGAATTATACATGCTCGATAGAATCTTTGCGAGGGAATAGTCTTTGGAATGAATTATAATCATAAATGATTAAGAAAACTATAAGAGCAGCGAATGGGCGCTTCCGAGCGAACTAACAGTGGTCAGTGGAAGTAATATGGCTTCGAGTCATACCAATTTCTGCAACTTTGACTTTGCCGTTTCCCGACACTGTTGACGGATTTTATGCGTATATGCTTATGAGAGGCCTTGCAGTTTTGATGTCATACAATTGTTACACGCTAATGCGTTGCGATATCGATGATTATTGATCATCAATAACTTAACGGAAACTAATTCAAATTAGACGAATACACGTTCTCCTTAGATTTTTTTTTCTAATACAACTCGACCATGAAGTAAATTGTTCAAAACACTCAACACACAAAAATATTTTCAACTATTGAAAAATTATTTTATGTTATACGTGATCATAAACGCTCATTTCACGCATCGAATTCCGTGCGTGAAATCGCATCGGTTTCCGTGCGGGAAATATTTCACACACTAGTGCGTGAAATCGCATTTCACGCACGGAAATCGATGCGTGAAATATTTCACACACGGAAACCGATGCGTAAAATATTTCACGCACTAGTGCGTGAAATTGCA
Source organism: Aphelinus atriplicis (assembly GCA_020882685.1). Classification (NCBI taxonomy): domain Eukaryota; kingdom Metazoa; phylum Arthropoda; class Insecta; order Hymenoptera; family Aphelinidae; genus Aphelinus; species Aphelinus atriplicis. The sequence continues at coordinate 53,456,180 of CM037073.1, read as the reverse complement.
TTTCACGCACTCAAATCTCGATGAGTGAAATTCGCGTTTGGATCACTTATAACATAAAATATCGTATGCAACTCGTGAAATGCGATTCCACGCACTCGTGTGACCGCCTAACACTCGTTCGCCGGCGACTCGTGCAGGCTTGTCCCACTGGTGCGTGAAATCGCATTTCACGTACTAGTTGCATAATATACTATTTTTGAAAATACAGGAAATTGTTCATTTTTAGGATAATAAGTCATCGGGAAAAAATACATTTTTCGCTGTTTCAACCCTTTGAAATGTAAATTTTGGAACATTTCCTAGCATGCACTTACACATAGTAATAAGTATGTATGAATCATACATACATTCTCTCGAAAATCAATGAATCGGTTTCGTAGATAGCTTATGCGTTGATTACCGAGTCAGGGCACGTGCATTTATTTACATGTAGAGTTCATTTCAAATGTTTATTTCAATGTGACAGTATTCCTAAGAACTGGTTGCAATTGATAACTGTTTTCATCTACAATTGAGTGTTTGACATACTATGATAGGTAAAAATATTTCATCAAGTTTAAAGGAAAGTAAAAGCACGGGTTTTAAAAATTTCAAACTAATCATTTATTTTTTCGTTCATGAACCATATTTTGCATAATTTATAGATATATACAGCAAATGATCATCCATTATATACATAATATTCTAAAAATGGATAAGTGTATGAGAATAAACATAGTAAAAATCGTAATACGCATGATAATGTTTCAATAGCGAAAATGGACATAGCAACCCTTATGAGGAATGACACTTGCAAAATGACAAAAAACTGGTACTGGTTTAATTGATATCACATTCTGCTTGTATAACGGCAGGAATGGTTTATAATGTGCATAAAGAATTTGATTTCTCCGTTCACTACGAGTCGCTTAACATTCATTGTATGTTGATGGCAATTATGGTGACATTTTATCAAATATATATGGTTATTCTTCCATTTTCAAAATAATCCGACATAAGGTTCTCAAATATTTGTTACATATACGCTACGAGAAGGTAGAAAAAGGTTATTACGCTGTTACATTTGAGCCGTAAATAATAAATATAACTGAAAACTATATAAAAAAGAACTGAAATAAAATTTAGATACGCTCATATCAGTTCTTTCTAAAATTAGCTGCTCGCATCACCAAAGGAGTTTGTCCGAATACAACAATACCTCGCCGTTCATGGTCTATATCGCCCCTGAAGTACATGTTCTGTATATTTTCTATATTCTTGCTCCAACAAAGACTTCATTTCCGCAAACATTCTCTCTGAGGTACACCTCTATCTAAATCAACCAGTATCTCCATGAGATCGTTCCAGAGTTCAAAAAACAATGATCTTTGTTGCCGAGAATAGACTTCAAATAAGATAACATTCCCTATGGATCATTCAAATCCCTATACTTCGAGAAGAGAGTATATATATATATATATATATATATATATATATATATATATATATATATATATATATATATATATATATATTTCCCTTATCTCGTTGTATGAAGAGTTTGTGATTTGCGATCCCATATTTTCACTGACTGCGGTTTTGTGAGATGGAAGAGCCGCATGCTTCTGGTCCCGGGATGGATGATCCTGTCAAATGCAGTAATCTTCTCTTTAGTTTCTAGGCGATATCCTGCTTTCATTTTTGATGACGTTAATTGAACTTTGTCTTTGGCCAGTATATGTATCACTAGCAATTCACTGCGCGCGCGAGCGCGCGCATTGAGTTTATTGGTTGGCTGAACACGTGGATGATAAATACTTTTTGTTCATCAACAATATTCCAAGAAAACACTTGGAATATTGTTGATTTCAAATGCTTTTGTAACCTTAGCACATCGAAATACTGACAGCATAGTAAACATTAAGGATAACCCCTGTGGATGAAGAAAAAAAGGAAAAAAATTTAAACTCCCAACTCACTTCACTCACTCGTGTTTCCATTCACTCCGGCTCCCGACCAATCCAAATTGAGCCCGTTAGGAATCGACCAATCCGAAAAAGTTCCTCAAGATGGCCACCGCCATCGGAACTTCCTTCAATTTATGAATTGATTTGCTGCAGTTCGGCGTTATATATTGCTCCGTTTGGCTCTGTTGGATTTGCTCCATTGAATTTGCTCCATTTAGGCGATTATATTATACCCAATACTTCAGTATAGGACTACCGGGCAAGACCTCAAATTGTTATACTCAAGCGAAAAATAAATTTTCAGATTTTGCAGTTTTTTCATATTTATTCCAAATGCTGTTTAGCAAAGCCAAAAATTATAAAAGAATAGAATAGAACTATTATGAATCAAAACATCAATCACGCTCCACAGCTCAGCTCTCTCTAACAAAAACAAATATCAGGTGTATAATACTTAGCGTCGATCTCTCCAACATATAACAATATTAAAAAATTCGACACTTCAAAGGTTCGGTAAATGCATAATAACCAAACTTGTGATAGATGAAAAGATAATGAAAATTTTAGGTTTCTTAAGCTATACTCATTTGTTTGTATTTACTTCTTGGTGCTAATAACAATCAAACACCAAGAGTTTCTAAGTAAAATTTCAAGGAAATTTGTCAAGTTATATGGAAACTTAATTCAAAACTTATGTATGAAAGTAAGTTGAAACAAAATTTTCCTACGGCGATTTGCGAATGAGATATAATTTCAATAAATACTTGAGAATGCTTGTGCTGTTGGAACTAAATCATCACAAATCCAAGATTCGAATCCATGAAGATCTCATTTAAAAATGCAAAGAATGACCTGCATATGCGCAATATTTATCACATGAATGAGGTAATGAATGTTTGATTTAGTTCGCTATATAATCCACAGTATAAAATGCTAATAAATATTGAATAAGCTGAAAACAATATTTTTTCGTAATTTATTGTTTTTTTAATTTTATCCTTATGTAAACAATTGGTAAAAAGTTTTCTTAAACGACTCAAGCCTTAAATGCGTCTATATTCGTGTATGTACAAAAGTACTATTTATAACTATAATCGGTAACATGATTCCAGAAAATTATCGTCTATACCGGGAAGTTACAGTTTTTTTTTTATACAGCCAAATTTCCGTTACCATCAGGAAGACTAAAAACTGCGCGCTTAGTTTATTGCTCAAAAGGCAGTCAACAATTTGGCAACAAATTGGCACGCTTCGTGCACGCATGCGGTATAATTTCATCTAATTATTTCCTGTTGAAATCATGCGAAATAACTGCATGTCACAGTAGTGGATTCGTTTCTTACCTTCAAGAATATACATCTGGCACATATCAGTTATAAATACTTATTTGTGAAAAGGGAAGGGCACTTTGTGGTCGTAACATGATGCCTACAATTAGGCAAAATTGACTGTACTGCCTTGTTGCATTTCTTCTATTGCATCTCCCATGTTCGAAGATGCTTCTTATTGGGACTTATCTGTCATTCATTTATTATTGTGCGGTACCTTAATCATTTTTCTCTTCTTGAACGCATAAGAATATCTTAGCGCAAAGCATATTCAACTTATCTGGAAAAGTGAAATTTTATATCAATAGTAAGAAAATTTTATTTTTCGCATAACAATAAAAATAATAAATTTAATTCATGAAAACTTACGGGAAGCCGTTATCAGCCACTTAGGTTTGTTGGGCCAGTAAATGAACACCCAATATACCGGGATTCCTGACAAAACGAATACAATTCCAACACCTACTTCCCAGGGTGATACATAACATGGAAGCGTTACCAAGAATGCACAGATTATGAAAAAAATGATGGGCAGTGCTATTGGTACCTGAAAGATTAAAAATATTATGATGGATGTGAAGAGATATATATATATATATAATAATTGTATTGATTATGAAAATTAAGCTGCTAAATCTTGTGACCTCGCCATCATTCTTTGGCAATTTCTACTTCTACGAACATCTTTCATACCGAAAATTAATATACCAAGCCTTAAACTAATCTTATTGAAGATTTGAGTCCTCATACTCACTTTTATAGGCCTATGGAGATCCGGTCTTTTGTATCGCAACCATAGAAGGCCGGTTACTGACATGGTAGTGAAAAGTGCTTCAACGAAACTAACGTAATTTATTAAGACGTATACGTCTTTGATAACTAACAATACGAGTGTAATGAGGCACTGAAAGAGAACGAAATTCCACAATATTATTATCTTCGACAACTCAATAACGAAATAACTTCATTAGTACGAAAATCACTTACAAGGAAAATAAGTGAAGGCATTGGCGTCAGGTTTCTGACATTGATGAGGGATATCGCAGTAGGCAAGTGTCCATTGCGGGCACCCACGAAGAAAAGCCGCGAGCTTGCGAAAATAGCACCATTTAGAGCACCGAATGTTGAGCATGCCACAAAAAATGGCATGATCCACGACATCCCTCCAAGAAGTTTGTCACCAAATGTCTTGAAGAAAAAAATTCCATTAGTAACTCAATACGATCTGATTTTAATTAAGTGATTTTTCCATGCTATTTTCTATTAAAGTTTTTATTCAAACTTGAAAGATTGAAACTAATATTACTGTTTGATCATTTTTTTCTTCGCTCTTCAAATAAGTATGAGAATGTCTCGATCTATTATTTGATAAACTTTCAGTCCCGTATTACACGAATCTCATTCAGCAGAAACTGTACTATAGATCGAGGACTGACTTAATTAAAGTGTTGACATCGCGGAGCTTACCTCTACGTATTTAATGGAAACGCTTTCATGATTGATTTGATGATTGAATTGAAGTAAAATAGAGGTGGATGTTCTTGATCGCCATTTCAGAATAAATAAATAATCAAAACCGTACAGTTAATCGATAATCGTTATATTACTTGGAGTGACTCTTTGTGATTCCAAGTTGAAGTTAATATAAACATTTAAAAAAATATATACTTCTCCATTGCCAGAGATAATGTTTAGTTTATTAAAGAATTGAGTTCTCACCACCGCCACTGCATTTGATGCGAGTATTTCATCCCGTGTTAATACAACGAAGTAGGCCACATTTGCAAGAACATAAATCACAGTTACAAGGGGCATTGATATACAGATCGCTCTGGGAAGGTTCCTGGAAAATATTTTTAATTAGATATTGTAATAATTAGATTGACATGAGTTGGCTTGACAATGCCAACAATATAACGCGAGGTACAATGAAATTACTTGTAAGGATCCTTGAGTTCTTCGGTGACGAAATTCAAATAATTCCAACCCGAATATGAAAAGAGCCCTGAATATATTGCTAAGGCGACGTAACCAGGTTGTGTATTTGTTCCAGCCATGGGATAATCAAAATTCTCTGTGTGGCCGAGACAGAGCCACCAAAAGCCTGCTATCATGATAATAACAAGGGCAAAAATTTTCGTTCCAGTAAAAATGTCCTGGACCCTTGTAGCCCACTTAACATTCCAACAATTTATGGCTGTCAGGAAACCTAAAATGTGAAAGATTTTTTCCAAATGGAGATCTCCTCGATTAAAACTGAGATTAAAAAGTTAATTATAAACGTAAATGAAATTATCAAACTGATTAATTAAATGAGCCACGAACATATCGACGTGTCTTACGAAGAAAGACACATCTTAAACTGTCCGCGAAGAAAGACACATCTCAATTTGTCCGCGAAGAAAGACACAACTCGCAATCTAGCCACGAAAAAAGACACAACTCGCAATCTAGCCGCGAAGAAAGACACAACTCGCAATCTAGCCACGAAGAAAGACACAACTCGCGTCTGGCCGCAAAAAGGATACATGGCGCACATCCCACAATTTTCCGACGTAAAAAATATATGGAATGAAAGCTTAGAATGAGTAGGTTATACTTGACAAAAAAAACAAGCCTTTTCTACAGTTTAAACTCTTTTTTCGTTAATATTCGCGGGAGATTAATTCCGACATTTGTCTTTCTTCGTGGACAGATTGCGAGTTGTGTCTTTCTTCGTGGCTAGATTGCGAGTTGTGTCTTTCTTCGTGGCTAGATTGCGAGTTGTGTCTTTCTTCGCGGACAGATTCGGATATGTGTCTTTCTTCGCGGACAGATTCAGTTATGTGTCTTTCTTCGTAAGACACGTCGATATTATATCGACCATTCATATAAAAATTTTACGCAACAATTCTTTTCCCCCCAATAACGTATGTACAATAGCAATGGTTAATTTTTCTTTCTCAATTACAGTGTACTTATTGAGTTGGTAAATGATTTATTTATCTGATGTCGAGGGTGATATATCAATTTGAACTATAACCATCTTCCAGTTTTGTTTCCAATCGTTTACAATTCGCGGGCTGCTTCATTAATCAAACAAAGTGCATTCCCACTCAAAATCGACTTTGGAACGTAATTTCTTAAGCTAATTTTCCGAACTTAATCAACTCATCTCTCGTTGCTTTCATATGCAAATCCTACATTCGTAATTACACGACAAAAGCAGATACGCTCAATATTCGCAGCTATATATATTTTAGTTTCGAAATATGACTGAGATATAGAAGTGGATCATAATAATTTTGAATAAGTTCATACAAAAAAAGGAAAAAAAATGAATCAATTTAAAGTATACGAATATGCATCAATATATGTTAATCAGATTATACTAGAATTATCCAGAGCGTTGCATAAATTATGTGACGTACATGTGATAACTGCTGCGAGCAGGCGAACGGCTTCATAGGGAGGCTCGCAACCGGGCCACAACGGTTGCAGTATATATTGGGCAAATGTGAGGGCTGTTATTGCATTTCCAGTAGGCACTAAAATGAACAGAGCTACCCACAGATACAGAAATGCCGGAAGTGGTCCGAATGAGTCGCTTATGTATGCGTAGTCACCTCCGGATTTCGGTATCATCGTACCTAAAATAAAAAAAATCACAGTCATTGCTCCCGTCATTCACACTGTTTGTATGGATCGTTATGTTTACAGATACTTCTGTCCTCGGGTAGCCTTTTGTAGCGAATTGTCACGATAAAACCTTTAGTTTTTCATTTTTGTTTTTTCTTTCCCGATGGACATCAATTTCATAAATTCATAACTAACATCAATGATTAAAATAATTATATTTAATCAATGACAATAGTCCATTAAAAAACGTACGAATATCAATATCCTAAAGTTAATGACTCTATCCTCTAGTATGGAGTATTATTCATTTAACTGATAATCATTTCTCTGAACTGCTGATAGAATAAGTGAAGTTGAAAAGTTCTCAGAAACCAGATAAAAGATTGAATTTACCAATTCTTCTGGCGATTCAGTTTTTCAGAATTAGAAAAGTTCAATAGTGTTATTTTGTTGCAAAGGACAATAACTACTGTTTCCGAAGAAAATGATCCTTGAGCTCATCATTTTCAGTTAAAAATTGAGAAGGGAAGATTGCTATGAAAGAATTCGCGTGACATAGCGGGTGTACTCATATTTGAAGCAGCGAGAGTAAACAGTGGCGAATCCATTCATTTCGATACGTTACATCGTAAGCTTACCAAGTTCTGCGTAACATAATGCACCGATGAGGGAGAGCGTGCCGGAAAACACCCAGACGAAAAGAGCCTGGCCAACGCTGCCGCTGTTTATCAGTACCCCCTTGGGCGAGACGAAGATCCCGGCGCCGACGATTATACCGACGATAATGGCCACCCCATCCAACAGGCCGATTTCCTTTTGGAGTTTGACACCAGAATCTGACTGGTCGTCAAGTTGCTTGTGGTTGTCCGCCCCCGTCTCGTCGCCCCGCAGTATCTTCTTGCATTCATTGTTGCAAGGCACCACTTTTTTCGGCATGTTTGAATCATAAAGCTAGCTATTTACCGAATCCTTGGTGTACAGAACAAATCCCGTACAGACTCCACTGCCACCGATTTCCAACTGCTGAAAGGAAAAAAATAAACAACTGATTCGTCCACCTGAGCATCTTCCGATATATTATATATATTTGTCAATGCAAGCTCGAGAATGTTGCATCGAGAGAAAATAATTCAGCTTTCACCAATGCAGCGTATATATAGATACTTCGATTGGCTAAATATAACGACTCGATAAGTTTTGATTTCATTTCAACGTTATCTTCGATAAGTCGATTAACTAGAGTGTTTTTTACCGGAATCATCGGAAGCAATCGATGCAACGCGTAAAAATTTCGACTGTTTTATCGCACGCGTATATATGTGAGTTTTATCATTTATTCAACTCAATGCTGCTTATACATTCTTATCACCACTCGACCGTCTACAAAACATTTGAGTGTTTTGACTATATAATAGTAAGTACTATTACCTACGTAATACATAACACCTTATCAGGTGAAACGAATTATCTCAAGACGCGGTAACTTTTATACATCGTTGCATACGAGATGACTTGACGAAAAATTCAAAAAAATCTTTATCCCCAAATTATTCGTGCAAGCTGTTGCACGACTCGGAGTCGTGGGCAGAATGTGCTTGATCAAATATTCCAAACAAACTCGACCAACGACATTTCTTATCTTCTAGGCTTTACAATAACCAGTATATAGAATTGTATGGTCTATTAGCCTTTTTGTGGTATACCAAGAAACTGATCAACGCGATATGTTCATTCATAACGAGTCGTTGATAGATTCAAACCCTTATAATATACGAGTTAAGCAGATTCCTCGGACGCAACGTGAGAGGCGCTTATACCGTACGTATACACGTTTAGTTGCGTGCGTGCATCAGACGCATGGCACGGTGCCCAAAACTTACAGCCCAACATTTTTTATCTTTTCTTGACCAGCAGTCTATTCGTGATCGCGCCTACGAGAATATCGTGCTTTGTGCTCTTGTGCTCGTGAAACAATGCGGTCTTATACGCTGAAAAAATAAAATACCTATTTTTACAGTTCAATACCTTACTATATGCATGAAATGAGTTTTGATATTCACAAACGCTTTATGATCACAATTATATTTCTCAAATTACGATTTTGACCTCTTTTGATAAGGAGTGAAAAAATTGTTCCCAGTCGATGAAATTATTATATTCTGATTAATTTTTCTTTTGCAGCATTTAGTAATTTTAGAATCAAATGAGATTGACCACAGTTCTCAGTATATATTTAACTCAACTGCCCGTTTAACATTTATGCGAATGCATCACAGATATTACTGCGCACTCCCTGTTTATACATCCTATATTTGCACTCCTACAATTTATGGCATGTTTGATCTAGTTTTACGAAATCACGCATGATACATATTCGACAGCAAATAATCTTCATGAATGGGATCAATACGCTTTGCTCACATTTCTCACCGGCCCAACCTCCAGTGATACGGAGTATCGATCGAGCAAGCTCTTCAATTCTTAATGTTTACCAGTCAATAGCACGATTCGTGATTAATATCATCCGTGAAAAAATTTATTGATCAGCGTGATTTTTACGAATTCAGGTATGTTACTTTTAATAATCAAATGGCACGGATGCAATGCCATAATACTTCTTCATACTTTCGGTAAGACGAAAAATGAATACGATTCTTCTGCTGCTTGTTATATATTTATTCTTTTCTTCGTTAAATTTCTAGTCGCTGAATAAAGATTATCCTCGCGAAGCTGTTTAGACTCCCAAATCGAGACTCCTTTTGATCGAAGGAGCTCATCCCGTATAGCCGAGGCGTGGCAAGGAAAAATTGATTCCGAAAAGCAGTCACAAAAGCGTATCGCACGAAACCCAGAAAGATAAGCCGGTTGGCTGTATATATATGTATAATATACAGAATTCGTGCGGCATCCGTATCGCATTTTCCTTCCTCGTGTGTCGCGCTCGGCGAGCCCACGTCGACGCGTGTCGGTTTAGACGCGAGGACGCGAACGTTCCTCGTCGGATTGAAGCGTGAATAGAGCTCCGAGCGCTCGAGAGATAGATAACGCGTATAGCCATGCGCTCACGGCAACTTTAACAGCTGTTCACGCGCGAGTGACCAGCGTTTACAATTCTCCGTCGTTCGACGCCAAGTATGTTCGCCTGTGAGAAGCTGTATAGGTAGCCGCGCGCAAACTTGTCGCAGCTCACGAGTCCGATGGAAAAAAAAAACCGACTGGAGAAACTAGTTGTCACGTGGAATTACCAGAGGCCCGCGACGGAAAGCAGCCCGCGTTTGATTGAGCGCATACGCACCGAAGGCTATAGATATCCTGAGCTCGGGACTTTTTTTTCTCTTCAACCCTGTTTCGCGCTTCGTTTCATCTTTCTCTCCTCCTCTCACACTCCATCGACGCTCCAATCGTTTTATTTTTATTGAGGTATAAAGGCGGTACACACGTGTGCTCGCCCGTCTGTTTAACTGCTCAATTAGGCAGGGACAATTTTTATCTATTTATATACATGTACATACATACGTGCTTATTGCGAAATTTTAATTGATTTCGTGTAACAACAAGCCTGACAAATTGTAAACACCGATAAGAGAACAACGATAATGCAATCAATGTTGGAGTGAAACATATACATATTTAGGAACGACGCGGAGATTTGATATTGCTATAATTTATCGATTTCAATTATAGGTCATCGGGTTGCGGGGTTATAGCTGTATAGACAAGTGTCCGACGATTGTGGAACTTTTTTTTTTCTTGGCTTTACTTTATAAAGCAAGTTTGACCTGATTTACCCTGACTTTCGTGACATTTTGTCTAAAATGCAAGATGTCACAAATAGGAGAATCGATCGCTCCATTTTCGCGGTGGAAGCGTGTGACGTCGTTACAGCGGATTTTCGGCGTTTTTATACGACGCTCTCTGCCATATATAAAATTTTCCAGTATAACTCGGAGAAACGTGTCCAAATTCAATTGATTTCTATCCTAACAGTTATATCAAGCAAACATGTTTTGGCTTCAACATCAATAGAGACGTCAGATATTCTTGAGAAGCCTTCACAACGTCACGCATTGGTACATTCAGAATTATAGGGCGATATTTGCGATTCGATAATTAAATTTGAAGATAGAAGGTTCGATATCAGATGCATGATTTATAATGTGATGTTCAATTGATGACCAAGTTCGACTGTTTACATGCTTTGAATAATAGGAAGTCACGCAAAAGAGATGTATTACCACGAAACAATGCCCCGCACACGTGGTAAGTGTATATTAACGAAAATGAATGTATCGGGAATTGCGGAAAAGAAGGAAATAGTGAAAAAGAAGGTAGTTCGTTGAAACGAATAGAATAGTAACTAAAACAAGCTTTCGTATAGGTGCGCATACAAACCCAATGTACGAGAGATTTCGAAGCGAGACTCGGAATATCTCGCGGATACGGGACAAAATCGATATATGTAATTGTATGCCCGTGCAAGTATCATATTTGTCTTCTTCCGTGAAAATAACAACACGGAGAAGGTCTTGGGGAGATCACGTGGGATACAGCACTTATTTAGACGGTCTCATCAGGAGTAATGAAATCGCAACTACTAGCAGTTCGCAAAAATATAATCTATTTGCATAAGGCAATCTGAATCATTGCGTCCTTATCACCTTCATATATAACAAAGTTTACAAGTACGAAAACATGGCAAGCATCGCATGACGACTTATTACGCTACGAGCTTTCATTGTCAGGGAAGCGCAATTACACTTTTTACAGTCGACATATTCATTGTTTGAGATTTTGAATCCTGGTAATTAGTTGGAGATATTATCACAATTTATCACACGGAATACACGTTTCTATAGGATCCCGATATGGACACGTGGTTTTGGAAGGATCCGATATGAGATTTTGAAATATAAATTGTAATGAAGGAGACGACGAGTCGAAACTGTTCGTAATCGTGTGTTAAAACGGGGAAATGTACTTCCTTCCAATGATAATATATACACAAACTGGTTATTTTTATCAATATTCGATATTCACTCAACGTATTCAATTGACTCTTCTCTCAAAACGCGTGTAGATCTTTTATCTTCGACGCGTATTTGCACTGTGCGATATATCCACGTGGTCGACGAGGTAGCATATTGATTAGATCAGTGATGAAACGCACACATATACATCCGTCATTGGCATTCAAAGGCGACTACGTTTTCGGAGGTAGGTACATATATATGTATACATACAGGGGCCGCCTCGAGTAAACCGTGCTGGATGTTGCGTCATGGGGCCCCAAGCCGCACGGGGGACGGAGAAAAAAGCCGCGAAAACCTCGGTTGTCCCATGTACGAGTATAACGGGCTGCGCACAGAACTGTTCACTCCACGCGCGCCGCGCACGCTATTAGATACATATCACAGGACGGAGATCCGTCCGGACGACGGGGGAAACTCGAGGGTAAATATTATTGCGGTGCGTACGATGGCGAAATTCGCCGCTGACGGTTGGGGAGACACGAGCAGCAGAAGGAGGGGCGGCGGCGGCGAAAAGGGCATCAGGGACTACTCACGCGTGTCCAGCTGCACGTGGTGGGTCGCGCGCGCGGGCTCAGCTGTTACACGCACTGGTGCGCCCCGGAAGCTGCTCTCCGCTGGCTGCTGCAGCAGCCGAGCTCGACGCCGGACTGGCGGACTGGGGTGGCGCGCGCGCACGTGTATCGAGCTGCAGGGAGCAGTGGCCGCGGCGGCGCGAGCGAAACTGCGCGCGGCCGCTTTTTCGGAGTGCTCCGAAAGCAGCTGCCGCGCGCCACCAGCAGGTAGGGCGTCCCAGTGCTGCCGCCGCCGCCGCCGCCGCCGCCGCCGTATAGCTCCCGCGCGGCCCGCCGCGTGCAGCGCACCAAGAGCAAAAGTAGGTGGCTGTGCACTGTGACATTTTGATGTGTCGATGCGACCGCGCGAGCACGTGTACCGGCTCCGTGGACGCTTGATATGTGCTGCAGTGCACCCTAGATGCGTGTACACGCACACCAGCACCCACACACTTTTGTGCAACGCCGAGAGTGACCGAGTCGTGCGGAGCTTGTAACGGATTAGCCCCATCAAGCTGTTTGCACCGCCGACACTTTGCCTCAATCTTTCAATTCTTCCCGCTCGCCCGCGATTCTATATATAACTATAATATATATATGCTCCAGCTCAAGTGCACCTCGCACTCGTCGTCATCGCCCCAACGCTATATACTATATATATAATAGTAAGATTATGATCTTCATACCGATGTCGTTAGACACATATATATGTGCTGGGATAAAGAAATAATCATGAATTCGTAGATTTGTTTTCAAGATTTCGAAAATTTGAGAAAATATACTTCTCTGTTATCGTGTACCATAGCTACCTTTGAAGAAATCGAATTAAGCGTAATTTATCGAGGAAGAAACTTTCAAAAACGATAGATTTATCATATGGTATGCTTTTTCAGTAGTATCACGGAGAGAAATAATATTATAAAAAATTACGGTTTTCTTTAGTAACGCAGGGATAGGGTGCTATAGTAAAACTGTTAATTTTAATATATGGACAAAACATGCAGTATGATTGACAAAAAAAATGGTAATTTTTTAAATATTTTTTGTAGTTTTAAAAGTAGTAAGTTTTAAAAAGTATTCAAAATCCGTCATGAAGGAATTTCAATTTCTTTTAAGAACCCCGATACGCAGCAGCTTTACGAATCCAATCTAGTTCTATAGAAAATATGAAATGATAATTTCTGGATAAAGTTCAGCTAATTGTGAAAAGGTTTCAATGAAGCAGTGTCCCCCATTATGTTATGAGTAAGCTCCAATTATTTGCTGTTTTAACGAAGGTCTCGGCAAAGAAATTCACTTAGTCATGAGTTAAAGGGTTACTGGGACGCAAATCGATGTGCGCTAATCGACTCATGTCGAGCGGAAAATATAGTTGGAACAGTTCTGCCACTGTCTAACTCATATTGTCAACGGTTGATTGCCTGTACAATTTTTTATGGAATCAGTGAAATTTTCCACAGTATAATTTGTTATGAAAAAATTACTAATATTCTCGTTGTATCTTGACATCGTTCCAGTATATGTATTATTTGTAGTAAATATAGTCATCTGTGATAACACTTCAAGATCTTTTGATGAAAAATAGAAGCTCGATCTTGAAACTTCTGATCCTGATCAAAATTTATAATCTATCGCGAATAACCAATTTATACGTATGACTTCAAGTCCCGGGGAAAAAGAAAATCTTATTTGTCAACGCTCGTAACGAAAAATATTTTTTTTTCTATTCGTGCAAGAGGTGTCTCTCAACACTCGTGCGACAATCACCTGTTTTGCACCGACGGTATATCTAAAAATAAGTAATGCGTGTCGCATGGGTCAGTGTGCGTCCTCGTTGTGATTGGTTACATTATAGCATACAACTTGCAAAGATTTTCTCGAGTATTACGATACGAAGAAATGTGTTCGATCGTTATTTTTAAAACTGTACGCGCATGAGATTCGACGTGAAACATTCATATTTCACATCGAATTTCTCGTTTACATACTTTAATCTTTTACACGCATCCGCGTCCTATGTTTACAGCAGACAATTAATACAGTGGAATTATGTATTTCGCCTACACTGCAGAAAACTCGTGACTTTGAATAATCACGTAATAAGTACTTATACAAGCTCTGCTGAAAGAAAAAAAAATATGACAATGTCGGTACAGCTTTCCATAATGAAGATTTGAAGCCGTTTGAAAAATTGCTCACGATGGATCTGAGGCGTTTGACGGGTTCGGCTGCACATGATTCGACTGCCGATCAAACTTCCATACGCATCCAAACAACCGCCGCGTATCGCTATTTCAGGATTGCACCGCACGACAGATTCGCAGCAACGAGAAACAGGCCACGGCGCGCGTTGGAAATTATCCTTCCGCGAAATACCTACTGGCTCAAATCGAATAACGTATCACACAGGTGGCGAGCGTGATTAATCGCGAGGGGCAGTTTTTGCCTTGTCGATAATCGGCGCACCCGATCGAGAGTCGAGGTGCGTGGGGTATAAAAAAGAAAAAAAAAAAGAAGCGGACGTGCATTGCACGGCTGCAGTGGCATACTTGTCATTTTACTCGTAGCGCTGAACTAATTCGCAGCAACATCCGTCTCTCGTCATTGCCGCCGACGCATTAGGTGCACTCAACGGCGGCGAGCATCAGAGCTGCGATCTGGTTTTGCGCGGCCCGCGTCGTCGCGCACAACTCGAGTGGGATGCTGCAGTATGGGCGATTCGTTGCGGGGGAGGAGGCGTCTCTCGATCCGAGAATCGAGCAAGACGATCGGAGCTCGCGCGGCACACTGCAGCTCCTCTGCAGTGCAGCTCGATCGCCTGCGTATGCACACCTACACTTGGTGCAAGCGCCGATCAATTATAAAGCCCCCCGCGGATCCAATCTCGCGGACCCTCGTCCCCTGTGATATGCGACTCTCGCACGTATACATACGCGTGCTTTCGTTCACGCCGAGGGGCTCAGGCGAGCTTGAAACACCCCGCTCTCTGTCGCATACGGGCGATTCCACCGTAACTCGCCTATACACACTCGCAAACCATCTCCCAAAAGCAGAACCGGATATGAATACTTTGTTTCGCAGTTTGCACCTCGACTCACGTTGCATGTCCATCTCGCAAAAAATTTTAGCTTTTATGCCAAATCACACTATTCGCTGCAGTGTGTACGAGGTACTGTTTACAGCTGGATTTTCAAAGAGTGCAGTGTACCGATCGCACGCCACTCACTGGGCCGCTGAAGATTCGAAATCTTGCGAGTAGTGGCAGTCGGAGTATTTCCGGTTTTGGTATAGATACAAATTTGAATCAGTCTCGTGTGGGCATATCAGCTTGCTCTATAAGAATAATATTACCCAAGATACTGTCTTTTGAAATTCATCCTATGATGGCAGCTCGGATGATTTTATCGAAAACAATCGGGAAAATGGTAAGTATAAGCCACAAAAGGTAAAAAGTTGAAACTCGCTTTCGCTGAATTTGAGTATACATTCTTTACTTTTATAAAAGAGCTTGAATAATCTCTTTAGCTTTTCGAATGATCGACATTTTTTGTTTGAAAAGGTTTTGATTTTTTCTTCAACATTAGAAGGTAAACACTCTTTTATCCCTTAGATTATATTATCCTTCGATATTTCTATTGTTTATCATCAAATTTCCTGGAGAAAAGCAGTGGATCAACATATCTCGGGCCTAGAAAAATCAGTTGATTTATAAAAATTGTCAATTTTGTTTTAGTTAGGTCAAATTGAATTTTTCTGAAATAACTTTTTGTATGTATATGGGTTTAGTTTCTTTCCATTCAAATCATTGTTTGAAATGTTGAAATACGTAGGAAAAATTAAGATAAAACTGGAAATGCCTAACAAAGATATTTACGAGTTAAACGTGTGCGAGCTATGTTGGAATCGCCCGTATATGCACCGCGCCACTGCACTTTTCAACTGAATGTTATCGAGCTTGCGAAAAAGCTGAATTCTACATATGCGCGTCATTCAAACTGATGTTTTGATCTGCAATAGCTCTCACCTTTGTGCTAGTTATTATTATCGTTTGATATTAAATTTTAAATAACTGTCGCTGAATACTACGCATAGAGAAAACCTACGTTTATACATTGTTTTCAAGATAAGCTTTATAGTATTTATAATATTCGAATATAGATTATCTAAAGGAAGTTGTTACTGATATGAATCTATAATCCAGAAATAACGTTTTAGTGATCGTAAAGCTCTAACGCTTTAGTAGGAATCCAGACATGCTTATATAATGAAACTAATTCTTGAATTCACTCCGTAACTCGTTTTTAACATGGTGAAAACGTCTCAATTATTTATATTAATGGTGATATTTTACTCTAGCGAATAATGAATCGAACAGAAAATACGCCACGGATACTTTTTTTTGTAAAATCAAATATGGTATTCGAAATTCGATATTCCCTATTTATAAGATCGTATGTTAGAGAGCAAAGTATTGCATACTATTGCATAGCATGGTCGTATTTCGGAAAAATCCGATATACGTTGCATTTTGTAGAAGCACGGGATGAAGTCGTGTCTCGGTGTTTGGAAATCATTGATATAGAAATCCCATACACTCATCCACATGTAACATTCAAAAAGTGCAGAATGGAAGTAATATGTTGTTGATATGTATTGTCAGTTTAGTTGTGTAAAATGTGGTTGATCTGTTGAATTGTATGTAATGTATTTATAAAATTATAATGGTATGTTGTATTTTTAGTGGTATTTTAGGAATATGTTAATAAATAGGAAGCACTCTAGAAGTTTTATCCTAAATCAACCTGACAGGACTCATCGGTAAGGTTTTTTTCAGGTGGATCCAACTTGAGTGGTTAGGGTTAAGTATGAGACACAAATGTAGTAATGGAATTATATTAAAAATAAACTTTAAAACGGTTTGATTTTACATTGAAATTTTGTTACGAGAAAGCATGAAATATATACATATATATATATATATATATATATATATATATATATATATATATATATATACCGTGCGCGTCTCTTGAAACCGTCCATATATCCCCTACCGTGTTAATTTTTTTTCCATAGATTTTAGATGGAGGGTTTATGGGAGGGGTCATACCTCTCGGCACCCCCGAGAGCCGAGTACGACCCTCACTGCACCGAGCCCAAGACCCTTTTTTATTGCTCTAGCGCATCAAAGTTAAAAAGTGCTAAAATACTGCAAACTCAGTTTTTTCAATTGATTGGTCACTGATTCTTTTTCCTGATCAAAGCAAACTTTGAACGGTGAAAATCGGACAATATTTGCGCATTTTGACCGATTTGAACCACCAGCTTTCCAATTCTCGCACTGCGGGTTTACTACATGTAATTGACTAATATTACAATGATTTACCTAACCTTATCTCAAGCTTCCTAATACAGTTAATACTGAAAATTAAACTGAAAGTAATCGACTTTGATAGGGCAAAATCGAAAATTAAAAATTAAAAAATAGCCTGTTTTTTACATATTTTTTCTTGATAAATTCTTCAATATTCTTAAATAGATGTTGGTATCCATGAGTTATTACAATATGTTTAAAGAAAAAATTTGTTAAACACGGGCAATTTTTGAATCTCAATTATTCGATTTGATGGATCAAAGTCGATCACTTTTGAATTAGAAAAATCTACCGAATAATTTTGTTGGTAATATCATTACTTGTGAATGTCAGGATCTTTACATTGACTTTCGATGCTTAACTGCGACTATTGACGAATTAATCAAGAAAAAATATGTAAAAAACAGGCTATTTTCTAATTTTCAATTTTCGATTTTGCCCTATCAAAGTCGATTACTTTCAGTTTAATTTTCAGTAGTAACTGTATTAGGGAGCTTGAGATAGGGTTAGGTAAATCATTGTAATATTAGTCGATTACATGTAGTACGAGAAGTGGAAAGCTGGTGGTTCAAATCGGTCAAAATGCGCAAATATTGTCCGATTTTCACCGTTCAAAATTCGCTTTGATCAGGACAAAGAATCACTGATGAATCACTTAAAAAAATTGAGGTTGCAGTATTATAGCACTTTTTGACTTTGATGCGCTAGAGCAATAAAATAAGGTCTTGGGCTCGGTGCAGTGAGGGTCGTACTCGGCTCTCTGGGGTGCCGAGAGGTAAGACCCCTCCCATAAACCCTCCATCTAAAATCTATGGGCAAAAAATTAACACGGTAGGGATATATGGACGGTTTCAAGAGACGCGCACGGTATATATATATATATATATATATATATATATATATATATATATATATATATAATGTTAATATCTCACTAAACTATATCTCACTAAACAATGAATATTCTTTTTTTAATTTTGACTGAAAAATAAAGAACGAAACGAAATGTACGAGTTTTTTTATACGGATCAAAATTCGCCACGAGAGATTAAGGGGGTAGCCTACCTAAATTTTAACATGGTTAAAAAAAAATCGTACGAGGCTGTAAATTTATATTCTAATTCATTTTTTTACGGCGGTTTCAATGACGTATCGACCACCCCGGAAAAAAAATTTTTTCACTGTAAAAAAATTTTTTCAATTTTTTAGAACGTACTTGGGATTTTTTTTCTCGGCTCCTAGAAGTCCAATCGCAAAACCGATACGTACGTTTGTGGACATTGTATTGAGGAACCCTCAAAAAAATTTTCAGCCCAAACCACTGAAAATAAGTCTCAATTATTCACCTCCTCCTGCATCACGTTTCCACCTTGATTCTTGCAACGTCATAAAAACATCCATTTGGTTCACACGAAATAATTAGCATACATGCGATGTATGCGTGGGAGAATGTGTATGTGTGTGTGTGTGTGTGTGTGTGTGTGTGTGTATGCGCACAAAAACACACACACACACCCACACCCACACAAACACACACACACACACACACACACACACACACACACACACACACACACACACACACACACACACACACACACACACACACACACACACACACACACACACACACACACACACACACACACACACACACACACACACACACACACACACACACACACACACACACACACACACACACACACACACACACACACACACACACCACACACACACACACACACACACACACACACACACACACACACACACACACACACACACATTCTCCCACGCATACATCGCATGTATGCTAATTATTTCGTGTGAACCAAATGGATGTTTTTATGACGTTGCAAGAATCAAGGTGGAAACGTGATGCAGGAGGAGGTGAATAATTGAGACTTATTTTCAGTGGTTTGGGCTGAAAATTTTTTTGAGGGTTCCTCAATACAATGTCCACAAACGTACGTATCGGTTTTGCGATTGGACTTCTAGGAGCCGAGAAAAAAAATCCCAAGTACGTTCTAAAAAATTGAAAAAATTTTTTTACAGTGAAAAAATTTTTTTTCCGGGGTGGTCGATACGTCATTGAAACCGCCGTAAAAAAATGAATTAGAATATAAATTTACAGCCTCGTACGATTTTTTTTTAACCATGTTAAAATTTAGGTAGGCTACCCCCTTAACAGAAAACGTGCTTGTAACATAAGCAATTGAGAATACTACGAGAATACTACGAGAATACTTTGATTATACCAAGAATTAGTTAGCCGACATGCATGCAGTATAGAGTTGATTCAAAATGAAGGGTCCTTCATATTTCTTTCTTATGCACCTGAGGAATGCAATTACTGTTAGAGAATAACATCGATTTTTCACATGGATAAGATTATTCATTGAAAAATGTATTGATAGAAATCGTTTGTGGGAGTACGTGTGGGGCAGGTTCTAGCTTTTTTGAGTTTAACTCATTGCTCTGTAACAATTCCTGTATTATTCCAATTGATAAGTTTTTTTTCGTGTAGATGATTCCCTCGCGATACTTGATTCAAGAAGTTTCAAGTATATCTTTGAAGGTGAATCGTTGACTTCATCATTATCCTATGGGAATGTCGATTATAGATGACTATCTAATGAGTGTTTCTAATCTCTAGTGTTATGACTCATCGGAACTAATTTATGAGATACTGGAACCGCATCATTATAAATGTTCTCCTGCAGTAAAGAAATTCCATTACTGATTTCGAAACGCTGAAGTACAATATTGTTTTGCTGGCGGAGAACGACCTTATGAATAGGAAGTATCGATTAATTAAGTTTTTGTAAATTATTTGAATAAAATTGTTCGATCGAATGCGAGAGTGGAAAAAGAAACAATGTATATCCGTATATTCATTTCATATAATACAATAAATGAAGATAATTTCATTTCAGAAATCTCGTTCCATACTCTCGACAAATATGCTTAGGATTCAATCGATTGTCACTCACTCTCGAAAACTAAAATATGCTTTAGCTTAAAAATATAATCCTAAGTAATGGGCATTGACTCTTCAAATTAATTTTAACTAAGGGGTTACACTGCACTTTGCCTTCCCAAAATATTATACTTTGGACAAGAATATTCATTGAAATAATAAAACGTTTTTTATCCATTTCAAGTACATTCATATTTTATACTATTATTGAACTAGAAAATTATTTTTTTATTTTGTAAAAATGGTAGCTTGACACCGATGTACTACTGATACTGGAGCGCTGCAGGAATAAATGCTGGACGTGTGCAGTCGTTGGGATTCAATACTCTCCGAGCCGTAGATTTCGAAAATGAATGTCCGAAGGTTTGATTCGAAAGGTCGATTTTTGCACCAACGCAAAGCTCTCTCTTTGAGAAAGACAAAAATTTAAGTCGATTTAATGAAAATTGGTTAAGCTCTAGTACCCGCACCGATTTTCAAAATTCAGTTTCGAAAAAAACGCGTTTAAAGTTTTTGTACAGCATCCCGATTCAGTACATCCATTGTACCCATTTAGCGAGTTTCACGCGCTGCTCATCTCTTTCCCGTACATAATATCATATATATAACTTTCTGTTCCAACAGCTGCAGCTTCAAAGTCTCTATTATATGCTCATATAAAGATGTAAGTGACGATATGAGCAGCAATTTAAGAATCATTTTTCTACTACAAGAGGATTCTGAAGCGAGAGCGCCAATATTGTAAAATTAAACTTCCATTTGCGATCTGCGTGAATCCTAAACAGCGATTCGGAACATCTTCCCGGCTAAGCTCCTCGTGAATATATGCAGGATTAATCGCGCAGGATATATCTTCTGAAACGAAGTTTGCAAAAATGTATTTTCGCATTTTTTCAATGTAATCAGAATTCCTGTAAATTAACAGTTTATAACATATGTCGATAATTCATCCATCAACTCACCAGTGAGGTTTTCTCACTTCTCAGCCTCCATAAACCTTTTGCATTCTATCCGCACCTTTACTCCAACGGATCAAAAATTATACCATTTCACTTTCGATATCGATTTGCAAGTAACGGCTTATCATTTTCTTACGTATAGAGAGTACTTCAATCAATAAAACCAAAACAAAAAATTTTTCCCAGCGATTAAAGTGGTAACTATATAATAATCAAAATCAGTTAAGTAATCTGTTCTTTATCTGGTTAATAATAATCTTATTGGATTAAAACGATGTTTATATAGATCAAACGTGAGCCGAAAGGATGGTTCGGTCGTGTTGAGAACTAAACTGCGAGGCGGCTGCATGACAGCAGACAGCGGGCATGAACGGCCAGCGGCTGATATAAGTATATATAAGTATACGGTTTCTGAAATGTGAGTGTTCCTGCAGTTTTTGTTTTGGAGCATTTTGGAGTATTCGGAACCTGATAGTACCTTTTCAATAATACTGTAGGTGAAAACAACATAGACAATGGCAAAATATTCTTCAGATTCAGATTCTGATCGGAATACTAGCAAGTATCGACGCAAGCATTCACGAAGATCAAGGTAAGGCTATTCTTCGGATAGTATTGAAAATACAAAGTACAGCAATGAAATAGTGATTTATGAAGATAAAATATTTTCTCTCAAATGAATCACAAAAATTCTTGGACTTACGCGATGCTTGAATTTTTTAGTAACTATACTACGATTTGAAATAATGTTTGAGTGATAGGTTAGGTTTGTTCAGTGTATTTATATTCTGTTAATGCATTTATTATGAATTAATTGTAGTTACAGTATAAAGAAATGAGCAAAGAGTATATGAATAAATTTCATTAAAAAAATAAAATTTTCAGTTCTACAGATTCTAGTGACAGTTCAACTTCTTATCAAAAGCGACAAAAGTATTCTAAAGGAAAGAAGAAATATAGATCACGTTCTAGAAGTAGAGACAGAGACAGATCCTCTAAGAGTCACAAACACTCCAGAAATAGTTCTAGAGACAAGAAAAAGAATCGATCTCGAAGATCCAAATCTTCTTCCCCAGACCAAAATCGTTCAAAGAGAAGATCAACATCCAGAGATAAGTCAACCAGTAGATCAAGCAGTTCTCAGTCCAATGTTAAAGTTTTAAATATCGAAAAACTCAGTGGTACTTCCAAAGGTAATTAAAAACAAGAACTCTTTTTATTTTCATATTATTTAAGAAATACATGAATATTCAACTCGTTTCAGATACTTTTTTGGCAAGTGAATCAAGAGTGAACAAGTCTGTTCTAGAAGACATAAACAATGATGAGTTTGTTCCAAAACAATTTGTTTCGTCAGCAAAAAACAAGGAAACAAAGAAGAAAAATATTGTAATTGACATGGATGCGGATATTATTCATGTTCCACTCATAGGAAATGAATCTGATTCGTCAAACAGTATTTTCCATGCATCAGTATGTATTACATTAGAATAAATCATATGATGTTTATAAAGTTGATTTTCAATTGCAAACAACATTTTTTCAGATAATGGCCGATAAGGAATTAAAATTTGAAAAGTGGGTGAAGAAACTGTATTCTCTAAGACAAAAGGCGATTCTTGAACTGAATGGCTCATAGTAGCTATGACATGGATTCTGTAAATATTAAACGACAAAAGATTTTTCTAACTTGTATTTATTTCTTGTATAAGAATTTACAATCTTTATTTTACCATTTAAAATTCATTACACATTATGGAATGCAATAAATGTTTATTTTAAAGTCTCTAATCGGCAAATACTTAAATAACCTACAACTACTTAAACTTGACTCATTCCAAGATATCTTACTTTGCACTTAAAAATATCATCAAGCATCTAATTGACACACATGTGAATAAATAAAATTTGCTTATACTGTTTCAAGTAACGTGTAACTTCTTCAGTTACATTACAATATAAATGGGTAAAAATCTATAATTTTTTTTATATACTCTAAAAAGTGATTGTTATTCTACATCAATAGTAAATTTTTCATATTTTCTGAAATAAAATAAAATCTGTGTCAATAAGATACATACAGAAAGAAGTAATATAAATTGAAACTTTAGAATATATAGAAACGTCGCGCTTTGGCGTAGGTAAACGTAAAATTAAATAACTGCGTATAGCAATCATCTTGCACATTGGTATTTATATAAACGCTTCTGAACGCGCAAATAACCATTTGAAAAGATATAATATTCGAATTACACTCTCAATCGTTTCGCAGTCAATCAGTCATGTCGTATTCAAACTTTTTCGTGTTCTAAATTAAATTGCTATGAAGATGCAGGTATTTTCTGCTCGTTCATGTCAAAGATGATTTTTTCTTCTACAACCAGAAATGGAAGAATCATAACGAGTGACATGCAGCTATCGCTAGGTATTACATCAATACGTATACAATCATGTATTTACGTATGCGATAGGATTAACATTTACATTTTCTTATCAAGAACAGAATCTATGTTGACAATGTCGAGTTTCACAATGCTTGTCCCAGCGAATTGAGCGTAAAATCCATCAGATGTACTGCGCTTAAAAACTGAAATTTTCAAATTTTGTAATTAGTGAATCTGAAATTGATCAAACTATTCTGTTGGAAGTAGCAAAAAATTAACTCACGTTTCTCATCAACAGGCTGCAACATGTACGTCCGCATGTTGCGACATTCTCGTTCAATGTATGTTCCTACAGTAGAGAGGTCAGAGATAGGTGGAACAACGACTTTCATAGTTTCTCTTACAATATCTGTATCTACTTCATAGTAACCTTCAATGGAAAAATATTGAGTTAACAATTTTAGTCATAATCCAAATTTCTGAACTGAATTCAATCATGTTTCATCATTTACCATTATACATTTTCTTCAGCAGGTCATACATATTACGAGGTGGCAGAACTCTTTGACGATTCAATGGCATAACAAAGCAGCATTGACCATCAATATCAATTATTCCAGTCTTGTTCTGAAAAATCATTATTGATTTTTATAAAACTCATTTAACAATTAAATTTTTTGAGGCTGTTTTGTTGAGGCAATATCACTTACTATGTTAAAATCATGGATGAATCGACCTTGTCGTCCACCACGAAAATCAGGTACATCAATTTTTTCATAATAACCATTGTCAAGATCAATTTCAAAGCGTTCCTTGAAGTAATTTTCAGAATTGTGTATGGCTTGCTCTAATGCCATAGCTTGTTGCTCAGTAGCTCTAGTTAAACTTTTGAACAGATCTGAATCGGACAGAAGATTCTGACGGATCTCATCCATTGAATATTGAGCTTTATTTGAACCATCATAAGGAATGCTGTACCAGCCGGTGCGGAATCGGTGCATCTGATCTCTGGCATACAGCTTATACATGCAAAGTCCACCGATAATGCCAATGCTCATGACAATAATCCCTGTCATAAACAGACACAATGTTGTCATAGCACTTGGGCGAAGAGCATTACTGCTTAGGATCAAATATCGTTTTCTGACCACAAAATCACTTTTTTGATGTTGAGCTTCTGGATCAACCTGTGCTTCATCCTAGTAACAAAGAGATTTTGAGTAATAATATCATTCTGTTCTTCTTTAAATAATTTTTTATTCCTTTACTTTTAAGAATTGCATTTGAGAATTTGAGAGTATATAAGTATGAATACATATTCTTCATGGTAGAATGAAATGTTATAGAAACATGTTAATTTTAAATGTTTATCAATAAATATTAATAAATGAAATATCTATACATAAGAAAACACATTGATCAACATATTGACATTGAGTTCTTCAAGCTTTTTAATTTAAAAAATGAATCACATTGAATCTATTTTATTGACAAATTGTAATGACATTTTTATGAAACACCTTGATATTCAGAATCAATATAGAAATATTATTTATCAAAATTTTGTCATGGCATAGAATGATAAATATAATGAAAGTGTAGCTTGAAACAGCTTGGATAAAACAGTAAAATGAACGAATGGTGATTTTCATCTTTGAATTCAGAATAATGATATTTTTAGATCTAGTTCAAATATTTTTACACAAAAATATTATGAAACTAATGAGAGACGAATTTTACGATAATTCCACTGCGTTATATATAGGTATCGGAAGTTGATTATGATTATGATTATCAGCATTCATTGTGCACACGCAGAAAGTTCCCTCGTTAAAATAATTTTTCCGCGGAATATTCACGCTCAATACAATTTCCAAAGATAACGAAATATTAGTTTTTAACAAAAAGAAAATTGGGTTGATTGGAGTTATAGAAGTCGCGCTCGGAGACAGGGCATCTATATATATACAATGCAAAGGAGAGAAGAGCCAGCTGCAGCGGAACGAGAAAATATAGATGCGATGCAGGCCGCAGGGTCGCGAGAAAGAGAGAGAGAGAGAGAGAGAGAGAGAGAGAGAGAGAGAGAGAGAGAGTGTGAGAGGTAGCTGCATTCGTGTAGGTATATACACGGAAAGTCAACTCACGGTGGGGCCTCCAGCGCCGATGACCAAGGGCTGCTCCATTTTGTCGCCATTCTTGGCCTTCTTCTCGCTGATGGCCTTAGTGATGACAGTCATGTCGGCGGCTGGTTAGCGGACCTATATCGGGCCACAACAACAAGCAAAACGTCAAACAATGACAGAGGGCCGCGGCTCGTCGTCGCGACTCGCGCGAGCGTAAACGCAGTAAAAAGCTCGGTCACGCTGCGTACTATAGGTGTATGTTTGGGCTGCGCAAAGATCGCCCGAGCCATCAGCGGCCGCCCCGAGACAGACGCACTCGGTAACTGGGCTAACTCGAACTGCACCAGAGCGGCGCGAAAACGCATCGAGTCCGCAGTATATATACGATACGTAAATAAATATACACGCACCTAAGCGTTCGACGATTGATCGCTCTGGAATAGAACTCGAGTGTTGTATATGTATAGGTACCTATGTGTGCTGCAGGCAGACGGGCTGCGCTGTGTGGGTGCGTGCGCGCGCGATTGTTGCTGCTGGTCGCCGCCCCTCTGTTATATATAATGCGCGGCGATTTCAGCACTCGGGTATATTGCACTGGCACTGCAGCACGCTTGCAAATATTGAAAGACGGGAAGATTGTGTGCGGGGCGCACAGGCGAAGCGATTTCCGCCTCGCTGTGCCTTCTCTGCCTCCTCCGATGATGCTCGCACTGTTGATCAGCCGTGATGCTCACACTATACTGCAGGCCCCGCCGCTGCCACACAGTGCTCTCGAGACTCGCTGCTGCACTGCAGCCCGAGAGACTCGATAGTCGAGAGATTCAGCGCCCCTGCGTGGATGCGCCGATAACTCGCACCGCCTCGGCCGCTTTCAAATTCTCTATTATCGCGGTCATCTAGTAGCTTAATATATCCTGTATATACGCGCTTTGGTGCAGTTTTTTTACCAATAATTCCGATGGCCAACATCGATTGTTTTGTTTCCAGCAGCGCGCACGTACTTGATAACCGGCTCGTTCTGCTTGAATTGAATTTTACAACTGTCCTTGGATGATGTTATCGGCACGTTTTTTTTGTCAATTAGATAATTGGATTAATCCATGGTAGCGCAGGCACGAATCTTCTCCATTTCGCATTGGAATTATAATACGTGTATATGAACAAGATATCTTCACAATTCATAATTTGAAAATATTATTTCTATTGAAAAGACGAGGATATTTGAGCAAATTGTAATAATTACGCGTTGAATTTAGCCGAACGTCAAATAGTACGTTTTTTCATAATTGTTTATCGCATGTATCGGTACTCCGGGGATCGAAATTAGACTTTCGTGGGACGCGTAACATTATTCATGGGAAAGTCGGTTAATTGAAAGAAGATTATAATGTTCGTATGAACTATCACGTATAAATACACAACTAATCATTAATTAGTCCAACCTCTGTCGACCTGAGTTATCTGTTGTTCATTAAAAGTAGATTGACGAATTTCAAAATCCGAAATCAGGTTAATCAGTTGATAGAATTTAAAAGCTTGACAATCCTTTACTAAATGAAAAATAATCATAAAGTCATCAAAATTTGAGTTAGGAAAAGAACTGTTCTGTTTATATATTTATTTGTATCACATATAGTGTCCAAGTTACTTTCGATATCATTATATTTTTATTATTCTCTATCAAATAAATGTTTCTTTTCAGTAGTAGCGTCTCTATAGGAAACATCGATGAGAAAGACACGATTCAAGTTCAGTAGGGATTCAAATTAAAAAATGCTAATAACAAATATGCACTAAAATATCAATGTGAGCTGGAAGTAAATCGAATTCGTTTCCGTCGCTAATAAAGTTCATAGTGGAAGTCGAGCAAGAACTCAATTTGATTTGCAGTTGAGCTACTCGAAACGTTGTCATTTATGAAGATAATAACTTTATCGAAATTACTCCATTGGATGAATAAGAACGTGATAACAATATGTTTTGAATATCAAACAGAGCTACGTAGAATAAGTTACAACTTATAGGGGAAACAACAGAATGATTTAATTTTCTGAAATAACACAGGAATGACATGATAAATTGTTGGAGCGTGAAGATAATTCTATTTTAGAATGATATAAACTCGGCTGTATCGGTGAAAAATGTATTTCCTACGCATCGGTTAAATAAACTTTCAAGTAGGAACGCGGCCGAACTTCATGTAAATTATTTTTAGTTTTCCCCAGGAACAATTGTCCCATTAAATTGGCAGACTATTAATATACAATAGGGGGAAAAATAAGAAAGGAGCACTCGTGTTATCCGAAGCTTTGTCCCAAAAAATTCGGAGCTGTGTGAGTTTTGCGACGAGTCGTAGGTCGCGCGGAGGGTTGCGAGCTGTGTCTGCGCTCTAACTAACGAGAATCTGCATAATAATAAAGAGAAAGAGACGAGAGAGAGCCAAGCAGCGGGAGGAAAAGCTCACGTGCTTTCTCTCTCGGTGTCGCGCGCGCGTGCGGCCTCATAGAACATCAGTGCGCGCAGTGTTACGTGCAGCTGCTGCGCGGAGGCTCGAGTATAGAGGGACGAGTGTTTTGCTCCCCCGCGAAGGTGCAGCTATAGGGCCTTCGGGCTTGTATATATCAGTGGGGGTGCGCGCCGCGCCACAGTAGGATATACATAGGTATACGTGTGTGTGGTGTGACGGTGCGCGCGCCGCTCTTGATATATACTTGCGCTCTCTCGCTCCAACGCGGGGCAAAGCTCGCGCCGTCTCTGTCGGTCTCTGCGGCAGCTGCGGCGGACTCGCGAGTCGCGCGCACTGCTAGTGTGCAGCTGTGTGTGCTGGTGTGTGCTGCGCGGGGCGTGTGCTGCGCGCTTGGAACGCCCCGGGAAGTGCCGCGCTGACGCCGCCGCCGCCGTCCGCCTGCTCGTGTCCCCGTCGCGCGGTGCATTCTCGAGCGGCCGCGAGAGCTGCTGCCTGACGTCGGCGCGACCGAGCGTTCATGGCTGCTGCCGTCGGCGCCGCTCGCCCACCCGTATCCCGCAGCCGCTTCACGCACAACCCCGGCCGCGACCGACCCTAGCCGCCGACGCCGCCGCCGCCACCGCCGCCGAGAGCACATGACAGAATATGTCGAGTTTAAAGATCGGTGAGTACCGCCCTTCGCTCTCTCTCTCTCGCCCTCGCTCCGACTATATGTGATATATTGCCTATATACCCCACGAACCCGTCTCTCCACCTTTCTTTCTCTCTCTCTCTCTCTCTCTCTCTCTCTCTCTCTCTCTCTCTCTCTCTCTCTCTCTCTCTCTGTCTATCTGTCTCGCTCTCGCTCTCGCTCTCTTTCCCCGTACGTGCGGAGCACACTCGCTCGCGCGCGCCGTCTGATCTGCTGCTCTCTCGCTCCCCTCGTGTCATGCCTTTCCTTTTGCTGAAACTTGTGTGACTCAGCAGACAGGGGCTAGCTCTCTGGCTGCACTCTCTGTTGACAGAAGCCCACTGTCACTATCATTATACCTACCTACTCCTGTCCAAGCCACATTGCTCTCGCTTGGAAAAAATGACACATCGCCACCTGACCATTCCAACAATCAAAGATATTCTCTGTTGCTCCTATTCCAACACTGTCTGTATTTATCTTGATTGATTCTATGCTATAATTCTATTTCATGCCTAGACTTGCTCCTTTCATTTTACTTATTTATGTTACTTCCAGAGTTTGCTGTCGATGAATATGTTCTGTGTGTAATTATTGTAATGACATCGATGAAAGTACTCAAGTATTATCAATTTTCTGTTTTATTTTGACTCCAGAATTCATGAGACATTTTTGTGTCATCGTCGTAGGTAATATATTGTAATGCATGTGGCTCTTGATTTGTTTATACTTTGACACTTAATTACTACGCAAATTAGAATAGCTTGTAGATCAAGTAATAAGAATTTGTTTTTGAGACTTTTAAAACAAAAGTATAATTGTTTATTTGTTATTGAATAATGGATGCCTAACTTATCTAAATCAAACTTCGATTCAATTAAATTTGTTCTATAGTTTGTCTTTACAGTTAATATGAATAATACCGTTTCTCTACCTTGAAACCAATAAGAATTTTTATGAATTAATATGAATCACTAGATCATTATTTTGTTGACTTGTGTAAAATTTCACTCCTAATCTTATGTTTCTCTATCATCTCAGTGTTGATTGTACACTTACTCGCTGTACCACTGCAAACGACAGAATCCAAGACAAGGAATTGGAAGGTACTTGGACATTGAAAAGTATCAAAAAGAGTTGATAATAGAAAGAATGATCGCCTCCTGTATACATGCCATTGGCTCGAGTCACACAGATTTTCAATTCATGTTAGTAATACGTGCGGATTAGAAGACACACGTTGTACTGGTAGACTACATTTAAAGAACAAGTTTTACTGTATCATCACTCCTTGTTTGCACATGGCAGCCATGAAGCATGGTACGTTGTTGAGTACAGTAATTAGTTTTTTGTAACTAGTAACCATTCATTAATTATGTATTTGAATATTATTTTTGAATGTTTCAAATATTATTTTTTTTCTCTAAAACGTTTTGTCATTCCTTAAATTTGACAAAACATCCTATTGAAATAAATTTTGAGATTACTTATTAAAAACTAGAATGTTTTTTATTATTGATTTTTACTAATTTTAAATTCATTTACAGGCAAGGCAAACCAAGACGACGTTTGTTACGTTGTCGCAAAATACGATTATGAGGCACAAGGAGCACAGGAGCTGGACCTACGGAAAAATGAACGATATTTACTCTTGGATGATTCAAAACATTGGTGGAGAGTGCAGAGTTCGCGTGGTCAAGCGGGTTACGTACCAAGTAACTACGTCAAAAAAGAAAAACCCTCTCTGTTTGATAGTATCAAGAAAAAGGTGAAAAAAGGTTCCGGTTCAAAAACATTACCGTCCAGTAATTCACCCTCTCGAGTGGTGGAGTCTCCAATAATGCCTAGGCGCCTACCAGCTGATCCCAGTGAAGCTATAGGAACTGCAGTGGTCAAGTACAATTATCAAGCGCAACAAGCTGATGAACTGTCTTTAGTGAAAGGAACAAGAATTTTGATCTTAGAAAAAAGCAATGATGGCTGGTGGAGAGGGCAGAGTGGAACGCAAGCTGGATGGTTCCCATCTAATTATACTCAGGAAGAAGGAGATGCAGATGACACTCTTCATACTTATGCTATGGCAGAAAATGTTCTGGACATTGTTGTAGCTCTCTATTCTTTCTCATCAAACAATGATCAAGAGCTTTCATTTGAGAAAGGTGACCGTCTTGAAATTCTGGATCGACCACCAGCTGACCCAGAGTGGTACAAAGCGAGGAATGGTCAAGGCCAAATAGGTCTGGTTCCTAGAAATTACCTCCAGGAGCTCAGTGAATATCTAACGCAGCCTTATCGCGACCGAGTGGGCGTCGGGGGTGGTGGTAATAATGCCGGAAGCGATATTGGACTTGGTGATTCACTGGAAAGAAGATCTGATCATCCTCATTCCAACTCTGCAGCTGGTGCTGCTAATTCTTCAGCAGATAGGCCTCATTTATTAGGAAAACCATGGTACTACGGTAGCATTACGCGATCTCAGTGCGATACATTGTTGAATCAACATGGACATGATGGCGACTTTTTAATAAGAGACAGTGAAACTAATGTGAGTATAGATAGACATTTTAAATTATCACTTTTGATAACACATTGACCGTTTTCTCTTCAAGAAGAAGAATTTCGATTATTTTTCTTGTGTAAATTTGAGATAAATTTTTCCCAGTTGAAAGAGATTACTAAGACAATGTAAAAGGATTATTATAAAAAATATTTAACAGAACTTAACGTTAGAGATTATATATTAACTAAATACTATTGATTACCAAATTATCATTATTTTTGCATAAAATCAATATCTCATTTACGTGGTAGTGGTATATAGCTCCAGATATCAAATATCGCTCTTTCTGATCTCAACCGTTTCTAAAAAATTGGTCGTTAGAAAAAAATAATCTCTATTCTTATTTTTATTTATTCTGATTGATTAATTTTTAATTGTTTGTGCTTGTAAAATTTCTCCGAATTATATTATTTTCGGGATTACAAATGATGATGTAATACATTTTGCTTATTGGATCATTATTTATTCCAAATACTTTTGATAACTTTCAATTCAACGAACCATTTCTGTTCATAGGACAGAAATAATTTTTTTTCTTTGGATTGAATTCAGTTGAGTTTCTTCATCAGCATTAATACTGCCATTCCTTTTTTTCTATAGCAAGATAAACCGCAGATAATTAAAATTTATTAAAGTTCATTTTTAACTTTTTCTCAAATGTGAAAAGTTATTATTCTGTGCAGTCAATGGAAGAAACCATTTTTTGAACTTAATGTGGTTCATTCCTCAGTATAGCTCTTCTACAAATACTTGTTTCCTCTTGTAAAAATGTGTGTGTTAGAAAAAATAACAAAATATAAAGATTAGTATTGTCTCACTTACAAATGACAGGTTGTCAGATTGAATAGTATTTTTCACCACTGTGTGCGAAAAAGTTGATCTTTGGACGTTGTTTTTCCACACACTTGATGAAGATACAATAGCAAAAGTTGATTCTAGGATCGTGCGTTTACCACCCTCGCTTCGCTTGGGCAACAAACGCCACAGAGGCTTAGGATTCGTTTTATGCTACTGGATCGAAAAATACTGTCATGCACCTCAGTGAGATCAGAGTCGCGTCGCTTGGATCTCGTGACAAAATCGCATAACTTCGTTCAGGTGTATACTCAACATACTATTTCCAACAGAATTTCATTCATGTGTATCATGTGTATCGAGATATTAGTAATTAGTGAAAGTTTCTACAAAACGCTGGAGACTTTTTTATTTTCAATTCTATTTAATTTTTGGAGTACTCATTTTATTCTTTGGGTGATTTCATGTAGACATACCATGAAATGATCCTAGGCGCAAGTTGGTAACTACCTCTAAAATAATAATTGGATAACACGTTTTTAAAAGCAAGAATGAAAAAAATCTAGGACGTTGCGGTTTACAGTTTACTTTTAAAAACCGCTAAACATTCCTAGATGATTTCTTGTACATACATAAAATAGGATGGTGTGATATAAGAAAATATAGTTCATTGATTCCCTCGAAAATATTGTGGTTTTCTTTTTTTATCAAACGTTTGTATTTGAGAAGCACAACTAAAGGAATATGCTCAATAGATTCGGAATTGTATTCATATTTTGACGGAAGTTTTCACCAAGTTGAAATGAAAAATATATATTAGTAAATGAATGCGTAAGTAGGAGAATATTATAATAAAGATGATATGAAAAAAAATAAAAAAATAAATACGTATAAAAAAATAACCCAATTATCAGAGTTAGTAATCATAGGTTTAATATTCTTGGTTCCATCAAGTAAGAATATATATATCAGTCGATCAAAAATATTGGTATTTCAAAAATTTGCCAAACTTTATTTGTTGTTTCAAGAAAACTATAAAGTAATAAATGTTTTTGTCCAAGTCTTTTTACTCGTTTTGAAGAAATTTAGTGCGAACTTGTACGAAATTCCGAAGCTTTGAGAATTGGGTAAGGCTATTCGATTCTATGAGAGAAATCATAGAAAGAGTGTCAATAACAGTTTCTTGACCGAGCCTTATTTAGTGGAATAAAATCGTTACAAACAGGAGGTGCAGCTGGCATGCTAAACTAGTTTGATTTATACCCGTTTCACCCCAGCAAATAAGCCCTGGCAAAAGAACGTTATCGAGTTATATTGTGTTATCTCGTAATAATTTTTCCGTGAATTCATTGCCAGGTTTACTAAATTCAAACATTAGCAGTTTGATTAAATTGTTTTAAAGCAATCATGTTACTCTGTGAATAAAATGGTTCTATGGCTGTTATGCTCAAGATTTGGGTAAAATTCTTGGGGTACACTTGGAATATGACAATCGCATCCTGAGCGGAAGCGCTTGAGGTTTCGATTACTAAGGCCAAGAATCTTGAAGATAAAAGAAATGAAATAACCATGTATATTTTTTACTTGAGGCAAGCAGTCCAGTTAGTATTATTCTAATGTGCCTGCATCCTGTTGATCGATTTCAGCAGATAATAGATTCACGTATATTTTCTGTTTTCAAGGATTGGAAATTTTGTCAAACTTAAGAAGTAAGGAGTTCAAATTTCGTTAAATATTTATGATTAGAAAATATATGAAGAAGAAGGATCTTTGCTAGTCAGCACTAGAATAATTAATTTCTTAATTGTAACGGATTAAAAGAAATATTACATGTATTTTTCATATGCTTAGTGTTTTGATCCCATCATTATTTCTTGCTCGGATATTTGTCGAAAATTGGAACTCCTTTATCTTGCAAATGATAAACTCTATCTATTTCTAGATAACTGATAGTTGTCATTCTGTTTTCAGATGGGAGATTATTCAGTTTCATTGAAAGCACCAGGGCGCAATAAGCACTTCAGGGTGCATGTGGAAGGTGCACTGTACTGTATTGGCCAAAGGAAATTTCATAATTTGGATCAGCTTGTAGATCATTATCAGCGAGCGCCGATTTATACTAATAAACAAGGGGAAAAGTTGTACTTGGTGCGACCTTTGCCAAAAGCCGGAAATCCTAGTAGCAATGGTTGCTAGGCTTGTGCGTCCGTTTCTTTTATCGGCTAAAAATGACAATGAGTAATCGTCCAACGCTTAGTTGATACGCGTTTATATGCCTATTCCCAAGCCTTTCGGCCCCTATCCCTTCCTTACACGTTCCCTGTTTAATATTACCAAGTCGCGTTATCATCGCCTTGCAGGTCGTCATTGTCTTTCGCGTATATACATATTAGAAAGGAAAAAAAAAAGAAAAAAATGATTAACACGACTAGCAAACACATTACATATTAGTGTTTTTTGATGTTTTTTCGACGTTTTTTTTTTAGATCAACGCATTTAGTGTTTCAAGTAGTGGATCATCTTCACGATGACTCGTGGCTCATTAATTCTTCCAATCATTATCATGCGGCAGCTAGGTTTGTAATAGACGATCACCCAAGACAATATCGTGTCAATGTAAGAAATTTTTTAACATGCAAATGACACGATTTTTTTATTCGCGACATTTTTTATTATCTCGCGAGCAGAAGAAATTCAACGAAACCAGTCATTTTAGCTATTCTTCAGATTCGCGAATCGTTCTAGCTTATGCGAGTATAACAGACAAAATAAATAATTATATTGTGCAAGTATGGTCGACCTACTGTTATTAAGCTAAAACAAAGACTAAGTGTTCATTTGTGATTTTGTATTTATTAGAATATTTCTAAGTGAATAAAGTATTTAAGTGTGCACCTATGCAATCATAATTTTTTTTTGTAATATTGTGTATGTGTTCACTTGAAGTTGAACGCTGTTTATTCATCGATTGCTGACCATTGATTGTAGAAAGGAAATATGAATAATTTGTTCAATAAATCTTTTTTACTTTTATTCAAAGAATATTCGTCACTGAACAAGGCTTTTTTTTAATTTAAATATAATTTTTATAAACTTTTATTTTTAACAGTCCCTGAGACTATATTTTTCGCTCAATAAAAAATCGCTATAAAAAGGGAAATTTAAGCAAGCAGCAAAATACATTTTACAGATGCCATCTTAACTCTACAGCAATAGAATTAACAGTAACAATTGTTAATTTTTATTTAAAATTATTATGCAAAAGTAATTTCATATATCATATAAATATAATAATATTAATTGTATCGAAAAATTAAGAGAGATTGGTGCTCCTAGAGAGATTAAAATTAATAGCATTGATCGCTATATTTAGTCATGTACAATAAAAATTCTCTTTATAATCTTCACGCGCATTGAGTGTAGTCAATATTTGTTCTCTTGATTTGATCAAAGTTGAAGTAATTCATCATAAAAATGGGTTGTTGGAATTCCGCGTTGTATTCCCAATACCAGAACTAACCTGAAAATTTATAATATTGATGATTAGAATAATACTGTTAAATTTGAATAAAGATAATTTCGAAGATACATACAGCAAAAGGATTGGCTTTGAATCCTGTAACAGTCGGTTGCCACGTTTTGTTTGATAAAGGTGATAAATGACTAGACGTTATATTTTCCATATTTTGAGTGTTTTGCCCAAACCAATTGAAGTCTTAAATAATATTCATGGGATATTATACATGTTTTTTAAATATATTTTAACGTGAATAAACTCATGCTCACCATTATTAAACACAGGAACTTGTGTTGTTTGTCTGAATGGATTAGCTGTGTTGCAAATATTAGTTTCAATTTGTTGAAAATTGTTATTATTACTATTATGATTGTTGTTGAGTATATTGGCAGATGGCTGCCATGTATCACCAGCAAAAGGATTTGCAATGAACGGAGAATTGATTTGATCAAATGCCGACCAACTTGAATTGGCAGCTAGAAATATATGTGCAATTAGAATACAGTATGGCAATTGAAAATGTTTCATGACCACACTTCAAATGAGAACAATAAATTACCATTATTGGTATCTGTTAAATTCCATGTCGGTTTAACAGGCACTGGTTCTTCCTTAAGAGTTGTTTGTTTCATCAGCGAATCCAAGTCCTTCAAGGCTGCATAACGATCTTCAGATGGTGGTGGAGTATTTACTGTTCCATTAGTGCTTGCGAAAGTAGGTGTAAAGGCTTGTGTTTGATTTGCTAGAATATATGAAACTCTGTTGGGTAAACGAGGAAGTGAATAATTTATAATCACAATACAACTGAAAATAATATTTACCTGTGGGCGAATTGAAAATAGGGTTGTTGTCAAAGTTAGCAAATGAAGGCTGTACAATAGGCTGAGGAAATTTTGTTGTTGGAATGGTGAGAGGCGAAGGAGGCGGTACCTTACTGAAATCAGCAATAAAGTCTGCGGAGTTTGAGTTAACCAGCTCAGGCTCCTTTAGTTTGACAGAGGATAGAGGTACAGGTGAAGAAATCGACTTGGTTGGGGGAGCCTTGACAACATTGGAATTCTTGGCATTGGCTTGGATCTTGGTACTGTTTTGTGACTTTTGATTCAAGAGCTG